>OX336336.1:14959632-15432132 GCA_946902875.1 Nematopogon swammerdamellus
CAGAAGCAAGAGTGAGCCGAGTGAAGCGGTTCGGGTCCGGGCGGTGCGCGGGACTCCGAGTAGCTGCACCCTCGAGTCCCCCGCGCGCCCTCCAGGCTTACTCCACGGTCTGCAGCTGCTGCGGGGGAAACCGACTACCAATGACACTCCGTCTGCATTTGTTTGCTTGTTAACATTACTGGTAAGCCTTGCCGATCGCTTCCTAAACTGCATATCAATTGCATTGTGTGTAACGCACTCCTTGCCCATCTATTTCCTCCCAAGTAATAATAATAATAATACGGAGCTCTCCGAGATGGGAGTGGTGGTGACCTACATGTCTAGGACCACCACCCATCGCCCGAAGCTAGTCTCGCGTCGTCTCGGAGAGCTCCGTAGCCACGGCCTGCACCCGCCGGCGCGCTTGGAGGCTTGTCACCCGCCGCCGGCGGTATTACCGTTTTTATAAAATTTTTTTATTAATTTTGTTTATTTTTATTTCTTTTTATAGTATAATATATGTAAAATTTATATAAATTTATATACCGTGTGGGGCCGGTACTTAATAAAAAGTACCGTGTGGGGCCGGTACTTAATAAAAAGAATAGCCTCACTGCATCTCTCCCCGTGCATGTCGTAAAAGGCGACTAAGGGATAAGGACAAGATGCCGTGCTAAAGGGCGACAGGCTCGCCACCTCGCACCTTGGCATGGTACTTCCACCGAGTCATGCAGCAGGTGGGTCTTCGTGCCTTACTTGCTGCTTGATCGATTGAATCTTGTTCGAATAATTTGCGAAACGTGGTGGTCGGTGTTGTGCTGTAATTTAACAGAGTTCTTGCAGCACAACACCGATTGCTCTGCTTACCCCGATTGTCGGGATTCAGCGTGTGTGATATGTAGTATGTATGTAAATTTATAGTAAAAATGTTAAATAAAGAATATATAATAATAAGACGAAGATGACGTAGGTTCTGCGATCCGTCAGGCACTGAACTGGAAATCAGCAGAGCCAGACTTGTGGATGAAATGGTTCCGAAGCTTCCACTTCCGATTGGCTGTTCAATTCAAGGATGCCCTCAAACATCGGGTTCTCCCGGAATTCATGACCACGGGTGTCACCCACCTGCTCCATAAATCTGGTAGCACTGCGGAACCCAAAAATTACAGATCTATCACTCACTTGCCTACCATCTATAAGCTCCTGACAAACAAAATATCAACTCACATTAAGGACAATAACATCTTCTGCATTGCTCAGAATGTTTTTATTTTTATTTTTTTTTATTGACAGCGCGACATATTGCGCCGAGCCACCCATAAGGTGTATAACGACGCCCATGGACATTCGGTCGTATGCGGGGGTTGCGAATGCCATGCCGGCCTGACAGGTGCCCATTCACGCCCCTCTTGAAGGACCCGAGACTGTACTTGGGGGGAAATATATGGGCAGGGAGAGCGTTCCAGAGTTTACCGGTTCTGTAGAGGAAAGATCTGCAGAATCGATTGGTACGCATCCGCGGTAAGTCCAGCGTGTAGGGATGCAATCCCTGCCCAGTGCGCGTGGTGCGAAGGTGGAAAGGGGACGGCGGGATCGCATTAAACAGCTCCTCCGAGTACTCCCCATGGAATAAGCGATAGAACACACTTAGGGAGCCGACATCCGTACGGTGCTGCAGTGGTTCTAGATCGCAGGACACTTCGGGGTCACCCACTAGTCGCACGGCTCGACGCTGGATTGAGTCCAGAGGCGCAAGCTGGTATTTGGCAGAGCCATCCCACAGGTGCGAGCAGTACTCCAAGCAGGACCTGATCTGCGATTTATACAGAAGCAGCTTTTGGTCTGGCGTGAAGTACCGTCGCACCTTATTGAGTACGCCCAGCTTTTTAGAAGCCAGCTTGGCCTTCCCCTCGATATGGCGACGAAAGTTCAGGTCGTGCGACAGTTCGACTCCGAGGACCCCGAGGTGTTCGCTTAATTTAAGCGACGTGCCTTGGAATGAAGGAGCCGGTGTGAACGCCACTCTCTTCGCACTGAACGCGCAAACTTCGGCTGGGTCGGGTCCCACAGTACTAAGGAGCTGCTCCTCATAGACATGACCATTTGTCAGCAGGTCCGATGCAATAGAAAAGACCTGTCTGCTGCCTGGATAGACTACAGGAAGGCTTTTGCTGTGCCCCATACATGGTTGCTAAGGATACTGGAATTATATAAAACTGTGCTAAGGATACTGGAATTATATAAAACGGACACGAACATCTGTCAGTTCCTTGGTGCATGTATGGGAGAGTGGAGGACTATCCTTCGTGTTCCAGGTGGTGGGCGGATTCCGGTTGCAGATGACCGAATTCCCATGTGGCGGGGGATCTTCTAGGAAGACAGTCTGAGTCCGCTTGGGTTTTTTCTGGCTCTGAACCCTCTTAGCACTCTGCTGGAGGACTCAGGGCTGGGCTACTGTCTTCGAAGAGGAGGTTCTCGAATATCGCACCTATTTTATATGGATGACCTCAAACTGTTTGCCAGGTCTGACATCGAACTAAATGTCGATGATGAAGATAACTGAAGGCTTCAGCAACGAAATTCGAATGGGAGTTCGGCTTGGAGAAGTGTGGGACCATCCATGTCGAACGTGGTGTGGTCGTGAGCTCCGAAGGTGTGGATCTAAGCTTGCGATGGCTTCACCGAACATATCCGGGCCCATCGGCAGTAGAGGAGGGTATTAATCGAGGCCGGGACTAGCGAGTGGCCACTCTAAATTTCCCGCGCATGCTTCACGTTTCGGCTTGCTTCAAGCCCTCGTCAGATAGTCTGCGTTGACTAGGACGCGGGGAAACCACCAGTCCCGCTATCGACCTCCCTCTCTCTACCTATCCATATTCTGTAGGATGCTTCCAGTGACGTTTTCGAAGCTCTCTCCATATATGAGCTTAGTGTCGATCTTGGGAGCCCTAGATTCTTGAAGAGATGTAGAGCGACTTCGCTGGTAGTCCTCTTGCTCCGACTTCCACAGCGAAGAGATCAGTCTTGAATCCGTTTCTCACAATCCGGTCTACTAAGTTGCAGTACTAGTTAAGTTTGATGTGGTCCTTCGGTATGTTACTTTCCCATGGAACTGTAAGTTCAACAAGTACTACATGCTTTGTCGCTTTTGAGAATATGAATATATCCGGTCTTAATGCTGTGGTACAGATTTCCGAAGGCATTTGGTAATGCTTCTCATGTGTGTCCATCAACAATTCCCAATCCTTTGCTGCTCCCAAAATTGAAGAAGGTTTAGTCCTATCTTTGGGCAGCTTATTGGCTCCAGGTTTCACAAAGTTGACATTCTGGAAGCCGCTACTGGTTTGCCCTTTCCTGGTCCGTGCAATTGACAGGTTGATGGCCTCTCTGATGATTTGGAGGACTATATCATGACGGTAGGAATACTGGCCTCGCTCAAGTAGTATTTTGCATCCGCATAACAAATGTTTGGCCGTGCCTACGAACTCCTTACATGACGGGCATAGTCTATTTGTAGATTTCCCCCATCTAACTAGGTTACTCGGGTCGGGGAGAGTAAGCTGGAATGCATTTAAGTAGAACTTAAGCAGCTCAGGGGACCAGTTGTATATCATGGATTTCAATTCAATGCAGGAGGGATGCAGAAGTCGCCCACTGTTAGCCAATCATTCTGCATTTCTAGGTTTAAGGCGTGAAGTTTAAAGCCTTGTTCCATGTCCTCCGGAGCAAAACCTATCAGTATTTCTTTATCAGACTTTGCTGTTTCTATGCCCAATCCAGATCTATTGGTGCGTGTACCAACTTGGAATGATTTGTAGAAGTCGAGTCTCGATTCCAGTTCATCTGATAGTGATGTGTACTACTACATACAGTTGTCGGAGTCCGTAAATATTCGAGCTCTCTCCGAAGACGAAACTTATAAATATCTGGGAATATCGGAGGCTCTCAATATACAGGATACGGACATGGAACAATCAGTTAAGGAAGAATTGTTCTGCCATCTTACAAAAGTGCAAATCAGAAAAAGCTCATTTGTAATGCTGGTTTTATTCGAACCTCAGACCTCTCACAAGAGAAGCTGACGACCAGACCACTTGGCCACCCGCTGCCCCAAGTACAGCCTGGGGCTTTTCAAAAAGGGCGTGAAAAGGCTCCCTGTCAGGCCTGCATGGCATTCGCAATCCCCGTGCGTCACGGAATGTCCATGGGCATCGTTAGATACCTACTCGCAAGTGAAAAGATGCGACGTTTTCCATAAAAAATATAGTATTTGTATGATTGTACAATAAGAGTATAAGTAAAATAAATATCCAGTCTTACAGCAGTGCTAATCATTCAACGGGTCCAATAACTAAAAATACGCATCCAAAAGTGACAAAACTGACTCACAAGTCAAAGACTCAAAAACAGAAAAGGTCTCTCATCCCAATGTGTAACGCGCAGCTCGCTGGTTGTATTGGAAGTGGTCTGGTTGTCAAACTTAAAAAAAAAGAGTACATCTGAAAATAGCCAAATGTATTAAGTAAATTATATTTTAGGTAACAGATATATAAATATGAAAAGTAGTTGAGTCATTTCTTAAAAAATGGTATTGATTCAAACAGGGAAGTGCCCTGAAGGTTCCTTAAAAAAACAAACCTTTTTGGTTACGTATGCCGTAATTGAATAACATTATTGTTGTTGACATTTCTTTGTCTCCTACAGGATGATGCAGCTACATGTGATATTAGTGAAGTAAAATCTAAAACCAAGAAGACTGCAAATGAAGCCCCTCCTTGTGAACTATCTAGAAGAAGTATTGGCTCTTTCCGAAAGAAACCGACGAACGGTGTCGAGCCTGTATTTGCATCGGGCACTTCAATGAAGTTGCGACGAACCAGATCCACCGGCAACATTCCCAAACTGATAAATGAAGTTACTCCAAAAAAATTAACTCCTAAAAAGAAACGTAGCGCCTCAAAAAGAAAGGGCAAGGCGAAAAGCGAAGGAAAGAAAGCAAACCCCAGAGAAAGTCCTAGCGTCGTCGACTTCGGAAGAGTGACTTTAGCAGCAAAGAACCTTTCTAGTCCTTTCGAAATGTGCGACGCAGTGTTGTCGAGCAAAGAGGAGTGCAGGAAGGAGAGGCGGTGTGGGGAAAACGGCCACACCGAGAGCAACAACAACCATTCAAGCCTGAGGAAGTCGGCACGGCGTGCGTCCGGCGCCACTAGTGTCGTCGCACTAGCGGATGCCGCTCTGCGGGCGGAGCAGGAGCGCAAGGATCTCGAGCTAGCACTGCGAGTGGAGGCAGAGTGGAACGGGGGATACGCGCTGCGCCGTGCGCCTAGCAAGCGCCACCACCCGCTCCCACACCCCCTCATGCTCGCTCGCGCCAAGAAGATGAAGGTGTCCGTTCGCTAGATAGGTGATTCTTTGTATTTTTTTGTCGCAAAAAGCGAATGCCATACTTAAGTCTTGTCGTGTATGTTATTCTCGGTTGAATGTACCCTTGACATAATACATTTGTGTAGATTTAAGTATGAAATGTATCTTGCCGATTACTCTTAGTGTGTGATGATCATACCTTGGACTTTTCCAGTGCTAACAGGGGGTTTTTTTAATTGAAAGCATGACGTGGCGTCGAACCACCCATATGGTGTCTAATGACGCCCGTGGACATTCGGTCGTATGCGTTGCACTCGATCACACAATATGTTTTTTTAGATGATTTAATTTTAATTCAGTATTCATAAAACAGCTATACATATGAGCTTAACCCCCCAAAAGAAACTCGAGAGCACCCGAGCCCAAGATTAGGGGGTTTTATATGAATTTTTAGGGGGTTTTTTATAAAAAAATTGTTTTTATATGAATATCTATATCAAACTTTCCATGGCAGTAATCTTGACTAAATTTTGTACAAAGGAATCTATAACTTGTATTGCAGTGACATTTTCATTTCACAAGTGATGTTTTATTTCGATTACATATATAAATAGATTTTTAAAAACCCTCCAAAAACAATAACACTTCACGAATTTTTTATTCTTCATATTTTTATACACAACAAACTAATGACTAAAAACACAAAAAAATATTATTAATTTGCAGCGGTGGAGCGGGAAAAAGCATCAACATTTGTGAACTGGAAAGCTCTTTTATTATTTCTTCATTCTATTACCACATCAGCCACACACAAGCCGGCTGATGCAGCCGCAAGCTGCATGGATCGAAAGCCCGACTTAAAGCCCCACATTCATTACACGTACCCGGAGCCGACACTCGACTCGGACCCGACCCGGACCAATCCAGCGTTGCCCATACACTAGACGAACTTTTCATTCCAAGTGTGATTACGGTGAGCCCTGGACGCGTTTCAACATGCCGCCAGTACTATACAAGAAGGCAAGCACATTCGGCACTGACTGACCCGAGTCGGCCGACCAATCGCCCTAGCACACACACGCGGATTGGTCAGGTCCGGCATCGGTTCGGCGGGCGCGCGCCTCTCGGGACAGCGGACCGGCTAACCCGACGCAGACCCACTCGGACTCGTCACTACCATTCATGCACGGATTAGTCGTAGTACGGTCAGAGGTCCGTACGTGAATGGCGGACTTTAGGGATGCCACTTTGACAGCTTTTCTCGTTAACAATTTTTCATTTGATGTATGAATGAACAAGTGAACACACGGCTATCGTACAAAATCAAAACAGAGAGAACATCCGCAAACACGCATGCAAACGGTCCCAGACGTCATCTTCCACTACTCTTTTTTCATGCATGCGACGGAGACGAGTCGCTCGGATAGGGTTCCATCATCGTAAAAAGGTTCTTGAAATATAATAAACTTTTCCCATGACAAAGTCCAAGGTATGATGATGATAAGTGAATGCGTGCCACTGTAGTTGTAGAAGTACCCTAAGCAACAATATAATTTAAAAACATGCTGTAGTTATAAAACACAGAAATGTGTTTGGCAGTGGCGGCTCTGGCCTGAAAACTGCAATACAACATTAATAAAATGCTATTATATAGGTGGTGCCTCACTAAAATTCATTGGCCAGAGCCGCCACTGCCAAACACATTTCTGTGTTTTATAACTACAGCATGTTTTTAAATTTGTTGTTTAAAGTAGATTTTTTTTTCTTTACCTTCAAGATAATTAAGTGAGGCGGCGTGAGGCGGCGCCTCACTTGCTTCACCTGGGGAACCGCCACTGGACTGTTTGGTAACTTTGAGTTCCTCTGTTGTACAACACCAAACATCTACTTGTAAATTTTTAGTAGCATATATGAGGACTACTCTCCATAATTATGAATAAATATAGGTCTCCTTTTGTGCTAGAGCTGACTAAGAGAAACACTCTGTGGTATTAGTAACAAATTGGTGGTAGTGGACTTAACCGCCACACTAGTGTGACAGACTGGTGTGATGGTGAGTCTGCACCCCTGATTGCCTGCTGAAAAGTGAAGTCTGTACTTTATAATCAGAATTAAATTCTGAATTGTTGGCTAAGCAGGGTAGTGTAGTTGTAAAAGTATGCCTCAGGTGGATTGACCCTATACTATAACTATTAATTTGTATAATATATTTAAACCTCATGTAAGTACATAATGCAATAAACACGGTTATTTTTGAGGAAGATAAGATTCGAATTGATATTGCTATTGTAGCAGACTATTTCTAAAACTGATACAATCACAATTGAGTTTCTGCACTCATCAAAAGAATCATAGTGTATGTTTTAGATTATGTTATAATTTATGCTATGTTATTTTAAGTTAGGTATCTAAAACTTGTGATGATTACTAGTAAGCAAATGTCTCAACATATTTATTGCTGAGTCAATTCCGTTCCCAGTGTATGTTCCTCAGATAATAATAATTTATTATTAGAAATAACCTTTAGTGGGATATTTGTTAAAAAGGAGACTTTTTACATTGACTACATGGGCGATGCAGTGATACAGCAGATCAAGCTGGTCTGTAGGTCAAGGGGACTGTATATTGACTTCATGGGTGATGCAGTGATACAGCCGATCAAGCAGGTCATGCAGGTCAGTAGGTCAAGGGGACTGTACATTGACTACATGGGTGATGCAGCAGGTCATTCAGGTCAGTAGGTCAAGGGGACTGTACATTGACTTCATGGGTGATGCAGTGATACAGCAGGTCTTGCAGATCAGTAGGTCAAGGGGACTGTACATTGACTACATGGGTGATGCAGCAGGTCATTCAGGTCAGTAGGTCAAGGGGACTGTACATTTACTTCATGGGTGATGTAGTGATACAGCAGATCAAGCAGGTCAGTAGGTCAAGGGGACTGTACATTGACTACATGAGTGATGCAGCAGGTGAGTAGGTCATGGGGACTGAACATTGACTTCATGGAAATGCTTCTTCAAAAAATGTTTGTCGGTCGATGTGCCGAACACCCTGTATAATAAAGTTGTTATTTTCTTCTAATTTTTTGTCCAGTCTTTGGCCTTTAAATGTAAAAAATAATAAACCTAAAGAAAACAAAATCAATTAAAATAATAAGGAATTAATAACCAAATTATTAAAAATATTAAAAAACTAAGTACTTTGAAGGATCTCCTGTGAAGCGCGCTTTATGGAAACCGCACTGCTTGTCATAACACTGGGGGGCACACATCTTGAGCACAATGCCTGGAATGTTAGGCAATGCTTCGAAGTGCTACATTTTAATGCCTGTTTAGGGTGCATCATCGAGATCCCATAGCAGTGTGGTATCGAGGGATCCTGGTTATTCAAGGTTGACGAAAATACAAACAAAAATGTTCGCCTTTTCCTTGGCGAGGATAGCAAGTCATATCCGTGTTTCCGGACCTACTCCGTGTTCGTGTTATGTTGCGAGCACGGCGGGGCCCGCTAGGATGTTATTATGCCACTAAATAATGCTATGTTTATTTGTCCGACTGTAATTATTTGTGTTGGAACATTTTCGTAGGTAATCAATTATCTCATACATTAGTTTTCGAACACTGGAGGTACTGGCTTTGAGAAAGTATAGAGATCATTAATAATAAGACCATAATAGCAAAGTGCAACAACTCTGTTAGCAAGTCGTAACAGTACAACCACTGGTACCTAATTAATTAAAATTACTGCGTAAATAATAATACTTCACGGCGGACCAAAAGCTGCTCCTGTATAAATCGCAGATCAGGTCTTGCTTGGAGTACTGCTCACACCTGTGGGATGGCTCTGCCAAATACCAGCTTGCGCCTCTCGACTCGATCCAGCGTCGAGCCGTGCAACTAGTGGGTGACCCCGAAGTGTCCCGCGATCTAGAACCACTGCAACACCGTAGGGATGTCGGCACCCTAAGTGTGTTCTATCGTTTATTCCATGGGTAGTGCTCGGTGGAACTGTTTAACGCGATCCCGTCGTCCCCTTTTCACCTCCGCACCACGCGCACTGGACAGGGATTGCATCCCTATACGCTGGACCTACCGCGCATGCGTACCAATCGATTCTGCAGATCTTTCCTGACCAGAACCGGTAAACTCTGGAACGCTCTCCCTGCTCATATATTTCCCCCCCCCCAGTACAGTCTCGGGTCCTTCAAGAGGGGCGTGAATGGGCACCTGTCAGGCCGGCATGGCATTCGCAACCCCTGAATACTCCCGAATGTCCATGGACGCCGTTAGACACCTCATGGGTGCCTCGGCGCCATAAGTCGAGGGTCCAATAAAAAAAAAACCTGTTTTCATTTATTTCGTCAATTGAATTTTATTTGTTGTGCCTGCTTGCATAAATACGGCCCTCTATCGGCGGGCACAGACCGGACTTTCCGTGTCGGCCCGTGCTCCGTGCTAGCCCGGTAAAGCCTGGTAACACGGTCGCCTAGAGCGCGGTCCACCAGACTCGAGTCCAACACGCTTTGTCCGTGTCGTATTTCGTCTTGAATATCAACACGGTTACCACCTCTGTCTAGCAGAGCGCCAGAAAAGACCAGAACGCACAGCTACCGATCGGACAGCCTATCACAAATTGTATGACCGTGCTTGAACTTGGCCACGTTGAGTGTTCGCTTGCAAGACCTGGAGGAGTTGTTAAGTGGTGAGCGTGCTGAGCGGTACGTGCGGACAGCTATTGCCTGTAGGCCTGGTTCTGGACCTCAACAGCAATGCGGCATAAAGGCGGGTCCAGACGAGTGCAATGTCACATGTAATGGATCGTGTAATGTAACGCGAATAGTGTGGACGACACACAAACTCAATGCGAATCCTGTATGTGTTCGAGTTGATCCACTCAATTCCCACGAACATGTTGAATAGAAAGGTCGCCGCTGCGGCTGGTGCTGCTTTTATTTATACGAGTACGTATTTAGTAACTGAAGACTGGAAAAAACCGTAAAAGCGTCGATGGTGGAAAACAGACTTGTATAAAAGAAGATCTTCATTACTTTTGGAACCAAAAGGTCAGCAAATAAGTGGCCAATATAATAACTTTACCAGAATGTCACCTATTGATTTTGATTATGCATTCCAAATAACAGGTTTTTCTTGATATAAACTAAAGTTCAAGATATTGTTTGTCAGTCCACATAATGAACGTCCACACGACACAACGGTCACGAACACCGTCCAAACGAACACTGCGAGCGCCTTTGTGTTCACGCTAAAAACCGACAACCGATGGATCAGCGCGAGCGCCAGCCCGAGCGTTACATGTAATGCTCGCAGTGCCGTCCAAACGCAGAATTCGCGTTACACGAAAAAAAACAAAAAAAACATTACACGATGCATTACATGTTACATTACACTCGTCTGGACCCGCCTTAAGCGGTCAAACCAGGACATGACTACCGCTCGCTGTTACAACAGAAGATGAAATAAAATATCAGTTCGGCAATAGACTCGGCGCATGTTCAAGGGTCCGAAGAGGCAAAGCAGACGCAAGGGAAAGAATCGGAACTCCCGTAGTACTGACATATTGTACCACACTGCGTGTACGGGCTTGCGCGTTTTCACATAGGACGAGGTCGGCACAGTATAAGACACTAACTAGGCAGTGATCAGAGATCACAAGGGGAGCTTTGACACTAACTCTGTAACCTGTAGGTATTAAATTTTAAATTAAATTGTTAGCCCAATAAATGAAGAATATATCCTAAAAGACTTTCCAGATGCAAAAGCGCGTAAATTTCTCATAAGGTAACTACTAGTTGTAACATGTGTTGTATATTTGGTTTAATATATTGTATTCCTCTTAAAGTTTTCATGATGGTTGATTTTTTTAAGGTGAGAAGTGGGGCGCAAAACTGACTTTCGGGGAACAATATTGCCTCGGGCCAGCCCTGCAGACAACACGTCCCCCGCAGGCAATAAATGTTACGCCGCATGTTGCCAAGGGTGTTTGCCCCCTAGTGTATTTAAGGCTTAAAGTGCAATACTTCTGGTTAACCATTGATAGCACTTTGTTTTCTTTGGTGCTTTAAGACTGTTCATACATATTAGAATAAATTAATAAAATGTTTAGGAAATTAAGAGTTATAGACGAAAATGATAAACAACAGTTTCAATAAAGATATCTATATTTTTGTCCTAAGACATCGACTAGTGCAAGAACATTGAACATGAATGTCGTGCATGATATCTGGGGAGTATTTGTGCGTCCAGTACACGCGAAAATGTTCTGTGATATTAATTTGGCATCAATGTTGCATTATAAATACTCAATACTACATAATATGTGATTTAGTTAGCAGTTCAAAGGAAGGTTAGAATGTGAATTGTGATTCTGCACAAGTTTGTTTGTGTTTCGGGCATCACTATAAGTGGCACAGAGCAAAGAAGATGCAGGGGTCGCCGGCTGGAGAGGACGACTGTCGAAATATAATTTTCATTCATGGCATTTCCATGAATTACAGTGCCATATCATCATGGAACAAGATATATACGCCATGAGAGTTTTGGAACTGTAGGTACCGAAAACCCAGCAGTATCAAAAATTGGTTTCTCATAAACCACTGAGTTTGGAAGATGTAAAATCAATAAATATTTAATTGCGTTGTGTGCAACTTATTTATATTTATGTTACTTTCCATGACTAATGAAACAGCCCTTGCGGGCTTCTTCACGTCGTGTTCAATAAAACAGAAGTAAAAATAATTTTTTTCCAAGTTACCTTTTTTTTTTAGGTAAAGAACATCACAAAGAAAGATGACAAAATAATTCAAAATGATCAAAAACATAGAAAACGTCAGCCTCGATGCTCAGTGGTGCAGACAGTCAATTGTCGCTATTGAATGTTAAGCAACGCTGGGTGCGGTCAGTACTTGGATGGGTGACCGCTGACCGTTGGAGGCTGACCGAGGTTCGGATTCCTCGTAAAACTGTAGGTCCCTTCCCTCCTAATCTTACTTGGTGGTAGGGTTTAACCCGCCCGGATTGGTACCACCGCACTGAATGAAACGTCGGTCTAAACGGCTATGTAAATAGTTTGTTTTCCGACCAGTTCAGTGTAGCCGGCACGATCAAAGGGGGAAGCACTGACATGGCACCTAGTTCACCCGGTGTTATGGGCTGACATCACGGACGTTGTAGGTGATGTAGCCAACCGTGACAGTTTCCATAAAAAAAAAAAAACACATTAAGGTGTATTGTATTGTTTATGTAAAATTAAATAGGTAGCTACATGATGAACAGCACGGAACCAGCCTCGATAGCTCAGCGGTGCAGACAGTCAACTGTCGCTATTGAATTAAGCAACGCTGGGTGCGGTCAGTACTTGGATGGGTGACTGCTGACCGTTGGAGGCTGACCGAGGTTCGGATTCCTCGTAAAACTGTAGGTCCCTTCCCTCCTAATCTTACTTCGTGGTAGGGTTTAACCCGCCCGGGTTGGTACCACCGCACTGAATGAAACGTCGGTCTAAACGGCTATGTATATAGTTTGTTTTCCGACCAGTTCAGTGTAGCCAGCACGATCAAAGGGGGAAGCACTGACATGGCACCTAGTTCACCCGGTGTTATGGGCTGACATCACGGACGTTGTAGGTGATGTAGCCAACCGTCAGTTTCAATAAAAAAAAAAAACCAAATTTCGAATTTTCGACAGCATATTTTTTTTTCTATTGAGTCAAGTAATCCCAGTTGCGCTTAAGCTGTTTGGTGGTAAACCATGTAAATCATATAGAAAGGCATATATTTTTTCTAACATAAACTCAGTGGTTTACGAGAAACGGCAATTGGGAGAAACAGATTTTGGACCTGTTTCCTCGTGCTATTAATTTGTCCTACTAGTAGAGCCACGAGAAAGTCCTATGATTATTCATCTGCCGCCTGTTCACGATTACCTGAAAATTCCACCTCAAGGATGAAATTAGACAATTCAACAAAATATACAAAAAACAACGGGGCATTGACCGTGGCACTACCGGTAGCACTACTAGTAGTGCCACGGTTAAAATTTATTTACCGTAGCACTACTAATTTAATACGGTAGTGCCACGGTTAAAATTTATTAACCGTAGCACTACTGATTTAATTTGATAGGTTTACTCCCAAAATGATGACTACATAAGAAAAAAAATATCCAAATGTAATTAATAAATGACGAATTCACCACAGGGCACGCCCTTGAAAAATTGTGTTAAATAAATTCAAAAATTAATTTCTAGTTAATTTTTTTGTTATTATAAGGCATTGTAAGAAAATTCGCAGTATTTAGTTGCTATTAAAATTATAAATGGCCATTTAAGCCTTTTCATTTTTGTTTCTTCCTTGAATTGTGATGATCTGGGACTTGTAAGAATCATATTATACCAGATATCTACTCAAAAATATGAAAGAGTGGAACTAGTGGGAAAATAAATAAATAGTCCGGAATTAGCGAGAAAAATAAAATACAAATCAAATCAAATAAAAAAACGTTCATTGCGCATATTGTTGTACAGAAGGTAGCACTTAATGCCTATGGCATTTTCCACCAGCCTACCCTTATTTACTATAGAACTAGGGTAGGTGCAACAACACAAAGTAAACAAAACAGTCTTATAAAATAGAAAATCTTATAGTAATAATGCGAAAAAAGTTTCACTTTGGAATCTCACACAATCCAGGTTTCCCGGGTTTTGCTACTGTTTTGGATTATCGTATTTTGGGAGTAAACCTATCAAATTAAATCAGTAGTGCTACGGTAAATTAATTTCAACCGTGGCACTACCGTATTAAATTAGTAGTGCTACGGTAAATTAATTTTAACCGTGGCACTACTAGTAGTCCTATCGGTAGTGTCACGGTCAATTCGCGAAAACGAATTGACCGAAATAAAATACAAATCAAATCAAATAAAAAAACGTTCATTGCGCATATTGTTGTACAGAAGGTAGCACTTAATGCCTATGGCATTTTCCACCAGCCTACCCTTATTTACTATAGAACTAGGGTAGGTGCAACAACACAAAGTAAACAAAACAGTCTTATAAAATAGAAAATCTTATAGTAATAATGCGAAAAAAGTTTCACTTTGGAATCTCACACAATCCAGGTTTCCCGGGTTTTGCTACTGTTTTGGATTATCGTATTTTGGGAGTAAACCTATCAAATTAAATCAGTAGTGCTACGGTAAATTAATTTCAACCGTGGCACTACCGTATTAAATTAGTAGTGCTACGGTAAATTAATTTTAACCGTGGCACTACTAGTAGTCCTATCGGTAGTGTCACGGTCAATTCGCGAAAACAACTTGCGACACATCCCAACAGACTGGCCTCCGATCTTTTGACCGAGAGCAACTATACTATAGGTAATTTTTTTGAAAAACTGAGATACATAGTTACTTTTCGCTTGTTAAAAATGTTTAATTTTTTTTACACTTTGAAACCATTTTTATATACATACATACAGACGGCAGATTAATAATGATATGACCATGAGAAACTAGACTTCCTCGTGGTCCTCCTATTAAGAAAAAATAGTAAGACCACGAGGAAACAGGTGATTTTTGGTAGTGCTGATCGTAATCCATATTGTTATCATAACATTTTGTTTTAAAATCTGCAACTTATTTATGTTAGCTACTTTCCATGTTCATAAAACATCTGTCCAAAATGTACATTACCTATGTATTTTCTATGTATGAGTGAGAACGAAATTGCAACCTGTCGTTATGCTTTTATTATTAATTAATTAATCAGCCCTGCAGGCTCCTTCAGGTTGTGTACAATAAAACAGAATTAAAAAGATGTATTTTTTTCCAAGGTACCTTTTTAGGGTTCCGTATCCGGTACGGGACGGAAGCCTACGCCGTCTGTCTGTCTGTCCGACGGCTGTATCTCTTGAACCGTAGGAAGCCCGTTGAAATTTTCACAGAATATGTGTTATTATGGCCGATATAACAACAAATAATAAAAATAAGAAAAGTAAAAAATTCACGGGGGTTCCCATAGAAGAAACCAAAAAGTGTAGCGCGCGCCATCTACCGAATAGATTATGAAGCATTTTAACTAATCATGACATCTAACTAATTTTTTGAATTTTTTTATTGATACGCGTGACACTTGGCGCCGTCAGCATGGATTGTTGAGCCGTATTAATATGAAGCATTTCATAACACGCCATAGATGGCGTGAGTGGCGCTAGCCATGACATGGCGATACGGAACCCTTGGTGCGCGAGTTCAACTCGCACTTGACCGTTTTTTTTTTCTTTATGTAAAGAATACAACAAAGATACCTAATTAATAAAAAAATAATTCAGAATGAACTTAAAATAACTTTGCATTACTCTTGTCTACAACATCCCCTATTCCGACGTTACAAACTCACTGATGTGAGTATGAGAAATTATTGATCTTAACCGATCGTTAAGCGAAAGCGTTCGGTAATGCACGTAATCTGCGAGTATTTGTGTGAGTTAGCGAGCGAGTTAACGCCGGTAGACCTGCTGGAATGGAAAATTTAACTTATAGATTACCACCCTGCATAAAAAGCGTATTTTGCTTTGCCGTATTATCTGCAAGGATTCTCCAGTACGTAATTTGTAACAGAAATAAAGCTAAGGCAAAGAAAAACCAAATAAAAGTGAAATTATTTAATTAAGAAATCATTTTAATTATCTTCCAAATATTTGAAGAAATAAAACCTTATATACATATTTGCATGTGCACTTGTGGCATCTATAAACTGCAAGCTTTTCATGTAGCTCGATAGTTTCAGATATTTCGATCAATGTAAGACACAAACTTCAGGTGATCTCACTTCTGCATTAATTATTTTGTTATAGTGGGGACTAGTTCTACTGCTCCACATCGTAGTCTAGCTGACGAGTGCTTGACGCGAGCCAAATACCTTCTCCTACTTGCATGCAGTGGGTCCAGATGTGTTCGGTGAAGAAAGTGAGTGCTGAGTTCATTACCTGCCTGTGTAGATATATTACACTTTGTTTGCCAAGGATGGTTGACTTATCGCCTTAGGTAATTTCTTCCAGTCAACACGTGAGATACACATGTGCAAAATTAAATTTATTCCACTAGTAATTAGTAGGATACTATATATCTAGAGGCTTTATTTAATCAAAGGTCCAAATACAAATTGAAGTCAGCGTTCAGCCTCCACGTAATCACTGCGGCTCCAACACATCACACCAGTCGGTCGTCTCCTATAACAAGAAATAATATTAGCAAGCACGACAAAATTCACGAATTTAGTTTACATTATTCCTAAATTTCTTCAACATTTTTTTTTATATAAAAAGCGTGATTTGTGATTGTGGCGCTGTGCCACCCATAAGGTATCTAATGACGCCCATGGACATTCGGTCGCCTGCGGGGGTTGCGAATGCTATGCTGGCCTGAGAGGTGCCTATTCACGCCTCTCTTGAAGGACGCTCGACTGTACCCTTCCGGTCTGTTAGGACAGATTCTTGTATTGTACTGATCTCATAATGAACAAATCTCAAAATCACCTTTTCCCAAAATGACTGATTTTCTAAATGTCTTTGTTTTTTAATGTCGGAAACTCTTATTGTCTGACAGAAAAGGTACAATAATCAAAGATATTATTATTATGTTAAATATCAACCTCTATCCTTGTCAGGCTTTCCACTCCGACCAACTAAACTGACCAACTGGAACGGATCAACTATTTTTCTTTCCCAACGAATCAACTTTTTGGTTGGTCCAATAGGAATATTTTATTAATTTAAATTTGTTCCCATCTGACCAATTGAAACGGATCAACTATTTTTCTTTCCCAATGATTTTTAAAATATGTAAATTTTGAAAGATAGACAAAAAATATATTATAATATAATATAGGCCAGGATTGAGAAACTTTAACAAACTTGAAGTCACCAAAGTACCAGGGCAGCAGAAATTGAAATGAGGTTTCCATAATTTTATATAAGTTAATCGCTATTATTAGGTTTCCATAATTTTATATATGTTAATCGCTATTATTATTGTAATTGCACAAATTGCTTAACAATGTGCATCTTCATTGTCTATGTATCCTGTGCTCTGTCTAATGTCTATGTATCCTGTTCTCTCTCTCTGGCAAGATGGCGAAATAAACCAACGTACTGTAAGTTCGCTCTCGCGTTTCATTATTAACTTCGCTGAATTCCCTCGCCCTCCATAACCGCGACGACGAGAGAGCCTCCGCAATCACGCAGGCTGAGGTGAGCGGAGCGTCGTGGAGCTGCGGCGGCGCTGTGACGCGCACGCGCCTCGCCGAGCTGTCGGCGGACTACATCATGGCGGCCGAACCGCGCTCTGCCGTGCGCGCGCGCGACTCTCATCGCGCAGCGCGCGCGCAGGCGGCTCGCCTAATCTCCAATAATAGCGATTAACTTATATAAAATTATGGAAACCTCCTTTCAATTTCTGCTGCCCTGGTACTTTAAAACCGTTCCCAGTAGTCTTAACAAGTAGTCTTTCGGGTTTCCACTTTAATTACGGTGACTGTATTCTGACCAAGGTTTCGAACAGCGGTATCATTTAAAAGATTTTTTTTTTTTTTTTTTTTTTTTTATAGAAACTGACACGGTTGGCTACATCACCTACAACGTCCGTGATGTCAGCCCATAACACCGGGTGAACTAGGTGCCATGTCAGTGCTTCCCCCTTTGATCGTGCCGGCTACACTGAACTGGTCGGAAAACACAAACTATTTACATAGCCGTTTTAACCGACGTTTCATTCAGTGCGGTGGTACCAACCCGGGCGGGTTAAACCCTACCACCAAGTAATATTAGGAGGGAAGGGACCTACAGTTTTACGAGGAATCCGAACCTCGGTCAGCCTCCAACGGTCAGCGGTCACCCATCCAAGTACTGACCGCACCCAGCGTTGCTTAACATTCAATAGCGACAGTTGACTGTCTGCACCACTGAGCTATCGAGGCTGACGAAAAGATTTTGTAAAATATTAATTTCAGGTTCGTTATTTAATTTTAAGATTTTTAAAAAAGTGTTACTGACTGTACACCAATTTGACAGTTTTATTTCTGACATTAAAAAACAAAGACATTTAGAAAATCAGTCATTTTGGGAAAAGGTAATTTTGAGATTTGTTCATTATGAGATCAGTACAATATAAGAATCTGTTCTAACAGACCGGAAGGGACTGTACGTGTAGGCAGGGTAGGCATATGTGGGCAGGGAGAAACCACATTACAATCTTCACTGTGGACAGTGTAGCATATCTGAACCTAGGCACATCGAATTTGTAGGTATAGCGAGTGTCTCTGTAACATATTACATATACCCCAGTGTATGTGCCCAGTGCCAGAAAAAGCCCAGTGCTTCCTCCATCGCAGCCCACCACTTCATCCTACCAGCATGATCTAGAACTAGGAAAGCACACTGCCTTGAACGAGCCGTTTCAGTTGCAGCGTGAAATAAAGAATATTCAAACGAAATCGAAATGTTGCCTGTTTCGGCACCAAAACGAAACAGAAATACGGTCAGTCTCCACATCGAGCCCACAGTCGTAAGCAACCATTTCAGGGTTAATAACTATGTGTACTTTCTTACCTCTTCCCGTCACCGTGGCCAACTGTAACTGGTGGCTGGAGACAGTGTCCAATGATCCATTTCCAGATGAGATCCCTGTAATAACCAGATGTTTTAACTAATGTTGAATCTAAAGGAGGAGAGGACAAAATGGTCTACCAACCATAAACAACCACACATATCATAATTATGTGACATAATATGTCATTAGAAAGCCATTTGAATGTGTATGTACTACAATAGTTATAGCGGCTCATTTATTCTACTTGCTTGCCCTAGGCTTAAGGTTCCTCTTCCCACTAATGTTTCATCCCTTCTTTGCTCAATTCTTAAACTATTAGCCTCTTTTATTAGAACTCATGATATTAATTTATAAATATACATATCTAGCTATTTGTATATTCATATATGATATTAGTGAATATAAAAGGTATAATTTTTAATTATTTATATCTTCTCTTTTAATTTTCTCCTTCATCTGAGTGCAAATTATTCATTATTTATATAAGGTCTTTGAAAATTAGTTAATAGTACGCTAAGGGGGGGTTCTTTATCATATAAGGAGTAAAACCTATATAAAAAATTTTGGACCTTGGGCTTCTTTTATGTAAAATATTTTTTTATGTATTTAAATAAAAAAATCGGTGGTTAATTTTTATAGCCTAATCGATTCAGTTTCATAACAGTAACAAAAAAGTCTTCATTACCATTATGATGTAACACGTGTAAGTTGGTAAAAAAAATTTAATTATTTCTATTTAATACTAATAAAACTAAAATTGTGGTTTTTCACAATTTCTGAAAGAAAGAGATCTATGTGTTGGAAGACTTTTTTGTTCCTGGCATGAAACTGAAACTATTAAGAAAATTTTTTTTTTTACATTTTACATTAAAAATATTTTTTTTGTAAAAAAAAAATTCTTTGTTCTTCAAAAGTTATCTATTTCCGATACAGAACCCCCCCTTAGCGTACTATTAACTAATTTTCCAAGACCTTATTTAGTCAAAATTATTTGTTTTCTCTATGTGTACCGTGTGGGGCCAGTACTTGAAAAGAATAGCCCCACTGCATCTCTCCCCGTGCATGTCGTAAAAGGCGACTAAGGGATATGACTTCCTTATATTACTAGGTGGTTGGGTTTAACCCGCCCGGTGTGGTACCACCGCACTGAATGAAAGGTCGGTCGAAACGGCTATGTAAATAGTATTTGTTTTCCGTCCAGTTCAGTGTAGCCGGCACGACCGAGGGGAGCCACTGACGTGGCACCAAGTTCACCCGGTGTTATGGGCTGACATCATGGATGTAGAAGGTGATGTAAGCCAACCGACAGTTTCCATTAAAAAAAAAAATTAATAAATAAATGTGTGAATTAGTACTTAATTATTACCGTGGATCTTTCAAGACTTGACATTGGCAAAAACCGAAGTTATATCGGTTAATCGCCAGAATTAAAAAGAAGAAGAAATTCGCTGCAGTGCGGGGGACTCATGGTTGATTTGTAAACATAAGATGTGAGTGACACATATCTGGCACAGTCCCATGTAATGCTATGAGGCAGGCAAAAGGGTCTTCATGCAATTTGAATGGCAACATATACGTTGAAGGTTGTATGAAAGCAATTATGAAACTAGACTCTTTTACAGTGGAACGAATGGTTGGGGCATGTATCAAACTCAGAGCTTTTTGGGTATGTTCCGAAATAGCAAACATAATCAATGTAAGTTTTTTTACTCCACTTGAAAAGGTTTTAAAAATCTACTTGGATTGAAATTTGTATTAAAGTTTGTCATTTCTTAAGGTAGAAATGTGGAAATTTTTGCTTAGGCTCCCGTTTATAAATAAAATTCAGTTGTATCGGGATTTTTGGAAAATCATTCCTTAAGAGGGGGGGAGGGAGAGAGAGGACGGAGGGGGGGGGGGGGGGGGGGGGCGGCGGAAATAGTTTGTGTCAACTCAAATTAAGCATAACCTACAATACCGCGAGCGAAGCCGAGGGCATAAAGCTAGTATAACCCAATTTTTATAACTGTACACTTCGAGCTGTCAAAGTCGTTAGGTTGGCAGGACTGAATTCACCCCCCGCTTATTTCCTCACCTCTCCGCCGACGCCAATCAGTAGACGCCCTTGCTGTGTGTGTGTGTACTGATAGGCGTGTCGGCAGAGAGGTGAGGAAGAGTAAGCGGGGGGGGGGGGGGGGGGGGGGGGGGGGGGTGAATTCAATCCTGCCAACCTAACGACTTTGACAGCTCGAAGTGCACAGTTATAAAAATTGGGTTATAATAGGATAAACTACATTCAGAACATACACATAAACAATATTGATATAATAAAAATAGTATAAAATTCGTCTGCCATAAAGCTAAGGAGCATACCCTCACGACATGGAGCCTACTTGCCGCTCTCAGTGTGAAGTGCCGAGATAGTAAATTTATTATACAATCGGCTAACTATTTCTGTCGTGGACCAACATAATATACGGAAGCTTACGATTTTCCCCAGTTCACTTGCACCGGCACTCTGTGACGCTCAGCCTTCCCACCTGACAATCGCCTTCACCCGGCTCACTCGGCCGTACCACAGCTTCAGTATCATGTCTTCAGGCGCCGCGACGATCTCCAGTCGCATACTCCACATGAGCCCCACACATCACTGGCGACAGGCAATGCTCATCCCCTTGCTTACAAGACATTCTCTCAAAATGAAACACCTTATAGTACAACAACACAATGCATACTCACACAATACTCTGCGGTCTCCTTCGAGAAGATCCTTTCACGTCATCCAAGGGAAAACGGCCTGCCATAGGATCCACAACACGTATAGACTTTTCCATTGCCACGCCTACTCATTTACACAGTGAAAATAAAAACATCCATCATCAAGAGACATACTTTATTTCACAATCAGGGCTCTCAACTCAATACAACGCACGCCATCACTATGATAACATACAAATCATCTAATCTCTTACAACTAGATAGTTTTTAAATGTTTTCACTCCATCATAGAAGCCATAAACTATCGCTTGATGATGCTATTGAACATTAAAAGTAGGTAATTTTACAACACACATGGAAAGCTCCATTACAAACGGAGCACATCCCCGTTCACACATCAGTTCGGACACGACTACTTATGCTACGACTCGTGCGCGGGGCCAGAGCCAGCGCTCTCCACACACCTCACCTCCGCTAGCTCACGACTGCGGCGGCTTGTTGTTCCAGTTGGGAGCTCCGTTGCCACCTGCCGGCGGTCCGCCACCCGCACCGCTCGTGTTGCTGCTGCCCTGTGCACCCCACCCTGCAGTACCCCCCTGGTTGCCGCCCCAGTTGCCGCCCTGGTTACCTCCCCAGTTCCCTCCCTTGGCATTCCAGCCCTGATTGGTTCCCTGATTCCACGATGGAGGGGGCCCATTTTGGTTCCAATTTTGTCCGCCGTTGTTCCAATTCTTGCCACCGGTAGGCGGTCCGTTCTGCCAGTTGGGTGGACCGCCTGAGTTGTTTCCTTGGCCCTGCCCGCCCATGAAGCCACCCCAGCCGGCCTGGTTGAGCGCTGCCGCGACGAGACTGATCGGGAGATTCAAGTTGGCCATGGGACCTCCATTTCCAGTATTAGGATTAATTCCCAAATTCTGCATGTTGAGAGTGTCGATGTTGTTTCCATTCCCACCACCGCCGTTGTTGCCGTTACTGGGGCCGGCACCGCGAGGCGCGTTCCATGAGGTCGGTGGACCGTAAGAATCGCCTCTCCAAGTGGGGTTAGTCTTTGTTTTCAGCTTGGGAGCGGCGGTTGAGACTGACACGGAGCCTCCCTTGATGACGTGGTCCTCTCCGCAAAGGCTCTGTGCCACTTCCGGATCCAGGAAGGTGACAAAGCCGAACGCCCGGAAGGGTCTAGGCACAAACACATCGGTAACCTCGCCGAACTTGGAGAAGTATTCGCGGAGGTCCTCGGCGGTCATGTCCTCAGTGCAGCGGCCGACGAACACCTTGCATGGCATTTGCGGCACGAGTCCCTCCTTCGAATTGGGAATGCGCACGTCGACCCAGCGTCCGTCGATGTTGTGGCGCTGTGCGAGTGCACGCATTTGTGAAGCGTATGTGGAAAAACGGATGAAGCCGAAGCCCTTGAAGCTTCCATTTTTGTCCTTCTTGAGTTGAACCATGACGACTTCGCCGAATGTTTCGAAGTACTGACGAATCGAGTCCTCGGTCGCCTTCCACGGCAAGCCCAGGCAGATGAGGTCCGAGCACGTGAGCTTCTT
This sequence comes from Nematopogon swammerdamellus, assembly GCA_946902875.1. Lineage (NCBI taxonomy): Eukaryota > Metazoa > Arthropoda > Insecta > Lepidoptera > Adelidae > Nematopogon > Nematopogon swammerdamellus. The sequence goes on from OX336336.1 coordinate 14,982,845, forward strand.
CTCGAGGCGCTTAGTCTTGGCGGCGCCGGTTTCGGGCGTGACATCGTCTATCTTACGCTTGTTCTCTTTGGGAAAGACGCACAGGTACAGTAATTTGCCCCAACCGGCCTCGTTAGGCGCGTGCAGGCGGCCTTCGCTCAGCCGAACGCCCCGCACGGCACGCGTCTCAGGGTGTCGATACTTGAGGCCGCATGCGCCCGGGAATTGCGCCACCAATGTACTGAGCAGCAGAGTACCATCGAGTTCACACGGAATCTCTACCGCTGCGGACTCGTCCTCCTCCTCCGACACGCGGATGTATTCGAAATCGTCGTTGTACATGTTTCACTTGTGACTGATTAACGCAACATTCACAACTGAATTCCCTCACTTTGGTAGAAATAAATTAGGAAGTCTTCAGAAAATGCGGAACATGCGAAACTAAACGAAACGCAAGCGCAAGCTAACGCAAGGACGCAATCCAAAGGCAATTCATCCAATGTAAAAATCAAAATGGATGACGAACTAACTTTTTTTTATGATGAAAAGCTTACAGCTCTGGATGCTATGTCCCACGGGGAGCCAAGTCCAGTCCGGCCAAAGAATATAATATATAAGTTACTCTATGAATATAATACTACTAGGGCGTAGAAGAAGCACAAGCCCATACAAAATTTGTTTGCCTATGTTTTAACCTTGGTGGCGCCAAATGCGGCCACCGGCGTCCTTCAGAACTAGCACTTGGCGGGAATTGGCGGGAATTTCGAATTAAATTTATTTTTAGTAGGTACTGCACATTTAGCCAAACTGTGACCATTTCACACTAATATTTCTAAAATTGTCAGCCCACTCTGACTGAGCAGGCAGAACTGACAATTTTAGAACTATCAATGTGAGATGGTCACAGTTTAGCTAAATGTGCCAAATAAATAACATCATGAGTACACAGCAAATGCTCTTTTATTACGAAATGAAGTGTTTTTACAAGTAAACTATTACACAAGTAAATATTAAAGTAAATAAGCAATTTCATCCAAATAATTGGCACAAACCGTACAACATAGGAAACTGTACATAGGTAATAAGTTTGTTTTATGATCTTTTTTTGTTTGTTTTTCTCTTAACAATTTTTTATATGGTGAAATTCGCCTACAACAACCTGGCTTCTAACAAGTATGTACATAATAACTCATAAATCAATGCTTATATATAATGAACATCCTCATATTACTACATACTTACAATATTACCCTTACATATAATTACAAATGCACGATTTCCTCGAACATTTCATAAAACAATTCGTCTTTATCTGTTTGAGCTGGGGCGCTTTACAAATGAAGTTTTCTAAATTATTTATTAAATGTGACTGACCTTGTAAGATACATTTTGTACTACGACTGTGCGCCACTATGCCACTAATCGTCACAGTTTTTAGTCCAGCAAGAATTGCTGGACTGTGGGATTGTTGTTATTTCCACAGCTCGATCTTACGCCCCCAAACATGTTTTCTAAATTGTCTTGATTTAGACAGTTCGTTGAGACTAAATCAAAGTCTAGACGTTGTAACATTTTAAACAAACGCTCAAGTGCTTCTATAGTAGCAATCCACTCATTTTGGGAAGGTGGAGTGGCCCTCGCTCCTTACCACTTTCAATGTTTAATGGCTTGCTTGTGTTGTTGCCCAAAGAGCTGGTCCACATCTTCTACGAGGTTCGCCGTTGTCACTGCTTGCAGGGGCAGCTCACCTGTAACATATTAGGAGTAATGAGCATGTATGTATATAATACTAGCATTTATCCGTGACTGCGTGCGCATTTGTATTAACTGTTCAGCCCGCTGGCTGACGGCATGCCGTGGCGTAGAAGTAAATTGATTGATTGGTTTCGGATTGATTGATTGATTGATTTTCAATGGTAAGTGTTACCACCTTGTAAGGGTGGAAAGGATTTCCTTGCAGTGTTTTCCTTCACTCGCCGGAGCGACGACGGGCAAATTGTAAAGACTTTTACAAGGACTGGGATTCAAACCCACAACCTCGCACTTGAGAGGCCAGTAAAGCCCCAGAAACTGAGTGACTCATAGCTTATGCTGTCAATTTCACTCACATCTTTTCTTTACCGTTCGGATTGACTTCCATAAGTATTGTACATACCATTGGTCTTACCTTTCAAAATTGTTCAAGTTAGGTGAAGGAAATCTGTGATATGATCGTGCTGCTTCGACCGCGTGTTTTGCAGAAGACGCCCCACATTTTACGGACTTCCATGGTGTTATCTGGGAAACAACACACCAAGATTTTATTTATAAGATTATTAGTACCTACATACTTTGATTTGTGGTCGGCCGTTGTAGACAGTAACCTAAATTGGTTTGCTACTGCAGGAGTTGAATGAGAGGGGAGTCATAAATATATTCTAAGGCTGCAGTACATTTATCGGATAGGACTGAGTCAATAAAAACCTTACCTAATTAACCAGCAGCATTGTTTTTTTTTTCATTGCGTTTCTCTCGTAATAGAGAACTAAAGGCGTATTTCAATTTCCTGTACACAAAGGCGTGCGGCATACATAATTTAATGGATGATATGATACTGCACATTTTCAGGTTATGTTTATTTTGACAATTTTCACTACAACCCTACTTGGGTAATATAATAACTTACTCTGTACTACAGACAAGGGCAAGCATCCAATAAATAACATGCTCTAACATTATGTTATTTGGAAAATATAGGAGATATCGTGGAATAAAAATATGAAATATTGACAAGTATCAAAAGCACTTTTCTTACCTCCGTGAAGCTGTAGGTACACTGCACTTCACCCAAATACTTTTACTGTTTGCTGCAAGCTTGGTGCATTCGTTTTCGAACGAAAAATGATAGTAAAAGGCATAACTCGTGTTTTTACGTAGTTGATTCTTTTCTTTGGGGAAAATTTCCTAAATGCTGGAATCCATAATGTTACCAGGTAAAAAATGTAAAAATGCTCAATTCAATTTGAATTGAATAAAAAAACTTTCTTACCACTGTCTGAAATTACTGATTAAGCAATTATGTGGAGAAAATATTATATTTTACTGTTCCGTATTTTTTTACAGATGTATAACTGTTAAAATCGTGCTTACTTCGTGTAATTAGTTTGATAAATTTCCCTATAAAACCCTGGAACTGGCAATTCAGTAATAGCGGGGAAGTGCAGTGTTGTCTCTTTCATTTTGCATGAATTTTCTGTAGAACTGTTCCTCTCGAAATGTCGCCACTGACCTTCAAAACCAAAGAATATAATTCAAAACATAGGCCACGACAGCCGGACTGGACTTGGCTCCCCGTGAGTCCGGCTGTCGTGGCCTAAGTTTCATATTATATTCTTTGGTTTTCAAGGTTGTGGGAAAATTTCGAGAGGAACAGCCCTACAGAAAATTCATGCAAAATGAAAGGGAGAGCACTGCACTTCCCCGGTATTACCGAATTGCCAGGTCCAGGGTTTTATGGGGAAATTTATTCAAACTAATTACACCAAGCACGATGTTAACAGTTTTACAGCTGTAAAAAAAAAAATACGGAGCAGTAAAATATATTATTTTCTCCTCATAATTGTAATTTCAGACAGCAGTAAGAAGGTTTTTTTTATTCAATTTCCAAATTGAATTGAGCATTTCTTCATTTTTTACCTGGCAACATTACGGATTCCAGAATTTACGAAATTTTACCCAAAGAAAAGAATCATCTACCTAAAAACACGAGATAAGCCTTTTACTAGCATTTTTCGTTCGAAAACGAATGCGCCAAGCTTGCAGCAAACAGTTAAGAGTATTTGGGTCAAGTGCAGTGCTTCACGGAGGTAAGAAAAGTGCTTTCGATACTTGTCGATATTTCTTATTTTTCCACGATATCTCCTATATTTTTCAAATAACATAATGTTATAGCATGTTTTTTATTGGATACTTGCCTTTGTCTGTTAGTACAGAGTAAGTTATTACTTGGGTTGTAGTGAAAATTGTCAAACATAACCTCAAAGTGTGCAGTATCATCCATAATCATTATGGATGCCGCACGCCTTTGTGTACAGGAAATTGAAATACGTCTATAGTTCTCTACTACGAGAGATCCACAATGAACAAAAAAAACAATACTGCTGGCGAATTATGTAAGGTTTTTATTGAGTGGCGCTGTTCTCCACTCAGTCCTATCCGATAAATGTAAAATAGGGTCTGCAGCCTTAGACTATATTTATGACTCCCCTCTGACTCAACTTCCGCAGTAGCTAACAAATTTAGGTTCCTGTCTACAACGGCCGACCACAAATCAAAGTACATATGTAGGTACTAATAATCTTATAAATAAAATCTTGGTGTGTTTTTTCCCAGATATCACCATGGAAGTCCGTAAAATGTGGGGCGTCTTCTGCAAAACACGCGGTCGAAGCAGCACGATCATATCACAGATTTCCTTCACCTAACTTGAACAATTTTGAAAGGTAAGACCAATGGTATGTACAATACTTATGGAAGTCAATCAGAACGGTACAGAAAAGATGTGAGTGAAATTGACAGCATAAGCGATGAGTCACTCAGTATCTGGGGCTTTACTGGCCTCTCAAGCGCGAGGTTGTGGGTTCGAATCCCAGTCCTTGTAAAAATCTTTACAATTTGCCCGTCGTCGCTCTGGCGAGTGAAGGAAAACACTGCAAGGAAATCCTTTCCATCCTTGCAAGGTGGTAGGACTTACCACTGAAAATCAATCAATCAATCCGAATCCAATCAATCAATTTACTTCTACGTCACGGCATGCCGTCAGTGGGCTGAACAGTTAATATAAATGCGCACGCAGTCACGGGTAAATGCTAGTATTATATACATACATGCTCATTACTCCTAATATGTTACAGGTGAGCTGCCCCTGCAAGCAGTGACAACGGCGAACCTCGTAGAAGATGTGGACCAGCTCTTTGGGCAACAACACAAGCAAGTCATTAAACATTGAAAGTGGTTAGGAGCGAGGGCCACTCAACCTTCCCAAAATGAGTGGATTGCTACAATAGAAGCATTTGAGCGTTTGTTTAAAATGTTACAACGTCTAGACTTTTATTTAGTCTCAACGAACTGTCTAAATCAAGATAATTTGGAAAACATGTTTGGGGGCGTAAGATCAAGCTGTGGAAATAAGAACAATCCCACAGTCCAGCAATTCTCGCTGGATTAAAAACTGTGATGGATGATCAGTGACATAGTAGCGCACAGTCGTAGTTCAAACTTAAAACTGTAACTTACAAGGTCAGTCACATTTAATAAATAATTTAGAAAACTTCATTTGTGAAGCGCCCCAGCTCACAACAGTTAAAGACGAATGGTTTTATGAAATGTTCGAGGAAATCGTGCATTTGTAATTATATGTAATTTTGTAAGTATGTAGTAATATGAGGATGTTCATTTTATATGAGCATTCAGTTATGTATAAGTTATTTATTATGTACACACTTGTTATAGGCGAACTTCACTATATAAAATTTTTTTAAGAGAAAAACAAACAAAAAAAGATCATAAAACAAACTTATTATGTACAGTCCAATTATTTGGATGAAATTGCTTATTATAATTTAGTTGTGTAATAGTTTACTTGTACAAACACTTCATTTCGTAATAAAAAGCATTTGTTGTGTACTCATGATGTTATTTATTTGGCACATTTAGCCAAACTGTGACCATTTCACACTGATATTTCTAAAATTGTCAGTCCTGCCTGCTCAGTCAAAGTCGGCTGACAATTTTAGGAATATCATTGTGAAATGGTCACAGTTTGGCTAAATGTGCAGTACCTACCTACTAAAAATAAATTAAATTCGAAATTCCCGCCGAGTGCTAGTTCTGAAATTCGCCGTGTGGGAAAATTTGGCGCTTCAAGGTTAAAACATAGGCAAACCATTGATTTTATAGGGGGAGTCAGATGTACCGTCAGCGATGTTTTAAAGGTAACATGAAATTAGTCTTCAATTATGTCCTAAGATGGCGCCAGGAGTATCGAATTTGAATTAAATAATTATTATATTTTTAAATCTGCTAATTATAGAACGATGCTAAGTGGGAACAGCATAGTTAAATTTAAAGATTATTTTATATTAAGTAGAAATTTCAAAATAGTGTATTTTAAGGTTTTCATAATTTTTCCAATAAATATTTTCATGTTTTGTCAGTCCGTGAGCTTGGCGGATAAAATGTATAATTTCGCCGCTTCTGCATCATAGATGTCAGACCAAAGTTAAGTTGTCCTATTTGTCTATAGATGGCATGCCTATTTCTTATTATATTTTTAGTTGCCAAATACCAAGAGGGTGAGTTTAATGTCTTTGCCAAATACCCACCAACCAAACCTGCGTGCAATTCAAATACGCGCGTGCGGTTAGGATAAAGTGGAGATACCTTCTTTAAAATTATATTTTTTTACCTCACCACCTTTGAAAACGGAAACAAACACGATGGATTAAATATAATAATAATAATAAAAATCGTTAGCCATTTATAAGAAAATCGACCTCAACGAAATAATTTGTATGACAGCTACCCTTATTTTTTTTAATTAAAAAAAACTAAAAAAGGTACCCCTAGATTATCATTTCAAACTACTAAATACGAATTTTGAACGAAATCGGTTGAGCAGTTTAGGCACAAGGTCGCTGGACGGACACACACACACACACACACACATACATGTTTCTCAAAACCACTTTTTTGGGATCGTTGACAGATATATAGCCCAAATCTGTACTGTGTGGGGCCGGTACTTTAAAAGAATAGCCCCACTGCATCTCTCCACGTGTATGTCGTAAAAGGCGACTAAGGGATATGACCCCCTTCTTATATTACTAGGTGGTAGGGTTTAACCCGCCCGGGTTGGTACCACCGCACTGAATGAAAGGTCGGTCCAAACGGCTATGTAAATAGTTTGTGTTTTCCGTCCAGTTCAGTGTAGTCGGCACGACCGAAGGGAAGCACTGACGTGGCACCAAGTTCACCCGGTGTTATGGGCTGACATCACGGATGTTGTAGGTGATGTAGCCAACCGTGTCAGTTTCAATAAAAAAAAAAAAATCAGTCGCATTCTCAACTTCGACATTTTGGACGATCACAATACTTCCTTTCTCCTTACAGTCGCTCGAAAGTAAAAAGCCACCTCCATAGTTTTTAGCCGTTGCGGTAATTTATCGATCGACGCGCGACGTTCGCTTGTTTTGGAACACGCAAATGTTTGCGTGGAGCGTGCAGGCAAGCGATACGGGTTACTGCGCGTGGAAAAAGGATGACACAATATCGATGCGATCTCTTGAGACGGTCGGTTCTGTATTCACGCGATACGCACACTACCATAATCGCGGTGTCTCGTTTTAGTAATAGTTGAAGTATGAACAAAATGTCTTTGAGTATGAAGTAGGGAGTCCAGGCACCGAATTAAAAAAAGTTGAGTCCAGGGCTATTTTTTCCATCTACGATGCTGCTGGTGGTGTTATACCAAAGAGATTAAAAGAGGGTGGGTTTAATGTATTTGTGATAAGCTTTACAGAATATATAAGTCAATGATATTTTATATAAAATTGTAAAATTGTAGATTTTACCGACGACGACACGACAACGAATAAAATAAAAAAATAGTAAATCTGATTTAAATGCAAAATTGATAATAAACCATCGCTTCTCTTATATTCTCTATCTTTTTCGGGAGGAAGGAAGGGATTCCTTCCTCGCCCATCTCTCACTCACCTCTCTCCCGGTCTTCTCTCCTCGATCCCGCCTTCCTCCCCTCCTTCCCCTCACCCTTCACGGACCCCCTCTTTGCCACCTTCCCTTTCGCCCATTCCCTCCCTCTCTCCCTACTTCCCTTCCTCCCCTCATGTCGCCCCTCCTTCCCATCACCCTCGCATTCCATTCCTCCCCTACTACCCCTCATCCTGTCCTCAACCCCCACTTACCCCGCCCCTTCCCCCTTTCAACCTCTCACTCCCTCGATATCCATTCCTCCTCGTTCCCTCTACTACCTCCCTCCCCCACACCTACCCTCATTCACTAACCCTTCCTCCCTCCATACCTCTCCTCCTCTTCTTCTTTTTTTTATGGAAACTGACATGGTTGGATACATCACCTACAACATCCGTGATGTCGGACATGTCGTGCCGGCTATACTGAACTGGACGAAAAAAAACGAAAAAACTATTTACATCAAATCTCTTTGATTTACATAGCCGTTTCGACATACGTTTTATTCAGTGCGGTGGTACCAACCCTAGTAAGGTAAGAAGGGAAGGGTGCTACCAATGGGTGCTACAGTTTTACGTGGAATCCGAACCACGGTCAGCCTCAAATGGTCGAGCGGTCACCCATCCAAGTGTTGACCGCGCCCAGGGTTGCCTGCACCACTGAGCTACCCAGGCTGACAAACGTACCTCCCACCCACTCCCCCTTCTTTTCTCTCCCCCTTCCTCTTCCTGACCATTATTCATTATTTCTTACCAAAAGCAGTAACTATTGAGTAATCTGTGCCAAAAGCCTAGATAATAAATTTTCATATCCTTACGTAGAGAAATCATGGATTCCCCATACAAAAACTTTCACCCCTATTTCACCCCTTATTTTTAGGTTTCCGTATCCCTGTACGGAAGCCTATTACTAAGCCTCCGCAGTCTGTCTGTCCGTCCGTCCGTTTGTCTATCCGAGGGCTGTATCTCTTGAACCGTAATAGGAAGCCCGTTGAAATTTTCACAGAATATGTGTTACTATAGCGGATATAACAACAAATAAGCGGAGCTAGGTACAACCCAAGTACAACCAAAGAGTTTGTAAATTCTTTGGACCGGAGTAAAACCGCAAACAGGAAATTACAATCTTACACGTTCAACGCCACATGAAAAATCCAGTATTTCCGTTTGGGCCACGGGGCTCACCGCTCACCGGTGAGCCTTTCCTTACTGAACCATTCAGGGCATGGGGGTCACCGGTGAGCCGCGTGAGAGGGCCTACGTAAACGCTTCCTACAAGCCACAGAGCGCAGCTACAAAGCCAATATGGAAGTGAGCCGCATGGCCTTGTAGTCGAAGCGGACGGCGTGGTTTTCAAATCCAATAGAAACTTGTAGTTTTTTATTAAGTTAATTGTAACGATGCTAGGGCTGCTCTTAACGATAAGGTAGAAAATAATATTTGTATTAATAGAATTAATAAAACCAGAAAATAATAAGAAAATATTCGTCAAAATAAAAATGAACATAAAATTTTCTTCATTGCCAAATAAGAAGACATTATTTATTACGAAAATAATTTATGAAATTGAACAAAACAAAATATTTATGAAATTGAACAATCACAACATTATCACACTTCTTCAAAGGGTTTAACCATAAACAATAAAGAATTATCCGTGAGTCATGTTAAAACAAGGCAAACAAAGGAATGGTTTAGTTGGGCTGCTTTGGCAATAAGTGGATACTTTTTTCGACTTGGTTTTAGCCTGTTTGCTACCCATTATTGGTACGTTCTTTGCATAACATTGGTGACATGTTCTTCTCACTTTTCTGGCCAATCCCTCTTTCCTTTCCAGAGTGTGTTTCATTCTCTTCCGTCTTTCTATATGCATTTCATAGTCGCTATCCTCACTCTCCGACAAAAGAATTCGACAGCATCTTCTTTTCGTTGGTTGAACTACGTCTTCATAGAATCTATTCCGAAACTACGGTTCAGAAGATCTATCTCGATGTTTTCTAACTGCGTTAGCGCTTCTTGTGTTAACTCGAAATCTTCAAAATAATCATTTTTGGCGAGAAAAACGTAAAACATCCTCAATTGTCGACGCAGCCGGACCGGGATTGATCGCTGCGTCCGCGGCGCGCGCGCAACGGGTGGGCCGCGGCGTGACCCCGCGGCCCCAGCCAACAGAAAAATACAAATCCTTCATAGGAGGCCACACGATCCACCCGTGAGCCTTCTGCTATATCTCGAAAATTAGACGGTAAAAGTCGCAAATTTTTATTTTCCTTACAAATTACCGCATTTTATAAACTTTGTGATGAAAATCTCAAGTTGATGAAAATTACGGATATAATGAGTTTGGCTTGGCCCGAACCGAAAAGTACGCTAGGCCCACCGGTGGGTCGTATGGCGTTCAACGTGTTAATTGTGGGCTGATTTTGAAAATTCTTTTTTTGTTTGGTAGGTCATACTTCAGAGGTGCTCCCATTGAAATTTTATTGAAATTGATTGAGCGGTTTATGAAAAAGCAACAAAATACTATTGGTGTGTGGTTACCTTCAGCAAAACTTTTGTGATGTGGGCTTTTTCAGCAATTTGCAGTTTGACACATGGCGAATAATTCTGTACCACTTCAACCGATTTCGATTATTCGATTTCGATTATTGTTTTTTATGTAATATTGTTTTAAAAATATAAAACCGACTTAAAAAAAATAAACTAGAACTAAAAAGTATTAAATAGGTAGAATAGGTACCTAATATTTTGAAATTTTCTCTGTCATTGTATTGAAATACATGAATCGATATTGTCATTCATATTCGGACCCTTGTTTCATGAATATTCTAAATTTGAAATCTTTTCCGACCGGCCAGATGCGTTTAATATATTATAATACGAGTACGAGTACCATCGAGCTGGTCTGATGATGGAGACGGAAGGTGGCCATAGGAACTCCTAAACTACACATGATAAACCCATCGTGTTTGGGCTCGTTGAATTTGTCATCACGAGCAATTTACTTTAGACCTAGGAGATTCTCAATTCGACGGTATGTTTTCTTTTTTTGGATGTTTGTTACGCGATTACTCCGTCAATTATTGTGGGCCGATTTTGAAAATTCTTTTTTTTTGTTTGAAAGGGGATAACCATGACGTGGTTCCATTTTAATTTGGTCGAGATCAGATTGGAAAGCGAGGCGGAATCGCGAGGCCGAAGGTCGAGCGATTCCGCCGAGTACATTAATAGCAAAAAATTCCAAAAAAAACTGTGAAATAAAAAACTATTTAAAAAAATATATAAAAACCGCCTTCAAAAATGTATGAAATAAAAAAAATCGAACCCTAGAGTTGAAGGCGGTGCTAAAGCAAGCAAAAATGATACATGAAAGAAAACATGCGTGGATGATATCCTTTGTGATTTGTGTAGCCTTCTTTAGTACCGCCTTCAACTCTAGGGTTCGATTTTTTTAATTTCATAAATTTTTTAAGGCAGTTTTCATATTTTTTTTTTTACATACAATGCTGACATTATTAGAATGAAGAGTGACGAGTATTTGTTTAATTGTTCAACTAAATAAATACGTTCTATCCACAGAGCACGGAATACCGCGCGCGCGCGCGCGGGGGTATTCCGTGCTCTGTGTGGATCTATCTATTAAAAGCGCACAAACAGGAAATTACAATCATAATAATATTTTGTTCCGTATACCAAATAATTTTCAAAACATTTTTTTATTTTATTTAATTTGATTATGACAATTAAACTAACACTTCTTGTGTTAGTTTAATTGTAAATTGTCATAATTTTATTATTCAAATATAATTAAAAATTTTGGAATTTACATAAATAATGTTCTTTATAAATATAAATGAAAGCGCCATCTTTTGTCTAGTAGCAGTAATTCTACAGCCTAGTGACAATTAAAGGTACCTAGATACATGTTGTATTTCAACTAGATAGCGCCCTTAGTATAGAAGTATTAACAAACATTAACGCCACCTGTTTGTTTTACGACAACATCAAGAAAAATTATTAACGCCCTCTGTTGGTTTTACGATTTACAACGTTACCAAATTTTTTATATGGAGTGGTCTATCTGTCCCGACAGGGTTATAAAATCAATGAGGCAAACAAATTTTGTATGGGCTTGTGCTTCTTCTACGCCCTAGTAGTATTATATTCTTTGCTATGTCCATTTGGCCATCGAAATTCCAGAGTTGCCATATGCTACTGACAAAAAGTTTTTTTTTATGGAAACTCAAACGGTTGGCTACATCACCTACTACCAAAGAGAATATAACCACTCCTACTACATCCGTGATGTCAGCCCATAACACCTCAATGCAATAAATAAATAGGTGCCGTCTGCCGTGCGTGTCAGTGCTTCCCTTCATTTCATGTCGGCTACTCTGAACTGGATGGAAAACACGAACTATTTACATAGCCGTTTCGACCGACCTTTCATTCGGTGCAGTGGTACCCTACCACCTAGTAATATAAGAAGGGAGTCATAATATCCCTTCCCATATTAATATCGCGAATAATTTATTTCTTCTGTCCCGAGAATCGGAATCATCACCGTAGGTTTACGGTGTACGGTGTACCTATGTTATGTTATGTATGTATCTGTATGTGTTCAAAGGCAAAAGGGGCTTCTGTAGATTCAAAGGCAAGACATGGCCTAAGTTGTTTAAAGTGCGCGGGCCGCCTGCCGCGACACGCTGCACTTAACGACATTATAAAAAGAGGCCTATGCTCCGTGAATGCACCCGCAATTTTAGAACCGACAGGGGTGAGTCGAAACGACGGAAGGCGTCCAGACGGCATGACAATCATGCCTTGGGTAAGAGGTCAGGCTCTGGTGTGGGACGCCACATGCGTGGACACGCTTGCGGCGTCCTACATCGACCGCACCTCGAAAACAGCTGGTGCGGCCGCAGAAACTCCTGCGCGTTTAAAGCACACGAAGTACTCGACAGTGAAGGCGAACTACCATTTCATCGCATTCGCTGTCGAAACTTTCGGTCCGTGGTGTAACGATGCAAATAAATTGGTTGGAAGTATAGGCAAAAAAATGATTGATAAAACAAACAAAGAGATTTTATGTATAGAGTGAGCACTACGAAGAAAGAATACAGAGAAATGACGGCCAATAACTGAGGTATGAGGTAAGGTAGCGGGGTGGCGGAACGCTGAGCCGCGCGGGGCGGGAAGCGAGCGGGAGAGGGGCTAGCTAGCGAGCGAAGCGACTAGCGGCTAGCGGCCCGGCCGGCCCGGCCGGTCAGTCAACACGTGCATTGGAATACGTAGGGTTGTCACTTAGTCTACCAAAAATATATTTTTCGATTTATTATTTTACGAGTAGGTATTATGGTTAATTGTGCCCGTAGTCTAGTGGTAACGCTTCTCAATGCAGAAGTTGCGGGTTCAAAATCCCGGGCACTAACTAATGTACTTATTTATTTCCTTGATAAAGATTGATATACGTGCATTTCATAACGAATAGGTACGATCGCTCCGGTGAAGAAAAATAAAGTTAGGTAACTAGTGCACACTGGTCTATGAAAGGTATTTTTGTGTAAACTGCTTCTGATTTCCACTGGTCACCATGTACGAGTAATCGAATCGGATATAACAAATTGTGACAAGTTCGAGTGCAATATGACTGCCATAAGAATACTCAATAAACAATAAAACAACAACAATAAAAACAATACCTCCTATGTCAGTGAGCAGAGTCCGTGCCTAGCAGTGAGACGTTTTAAAGGATTATAGAAGAAAACAGATAGTGAATTTCATCGAAAAAAACGTTTTTATGTATTTAAACTTAAAATACAGAACTATAATAACTTGAAATACATACCTAAACTTATATGGGTTTTTAAATTACCGTGGTTATTTGACATTTTAAGAAGTAACAACGGCTTTACTCACTATCGAAATACGAGCTGTGTGGCTCGACATTTCGGCCAGAGTGCTCATGATGATGGGCCATACGTTTGGCCCGAAACGTCGAGCCACACAGCTCATATTTCGACCGCGAGTAAAGCCGTTTTGTATTCTTATAATACCTACACTTAATAACTAGAATAATATCTAAAAAACTAAACTTAATAATAAAGAATTCATAACTGCGGTCTTGGCCTTGGACTAAGCTTAAAATCTCCAAACCAAACATACATAAAATAAAGAGTGCAGCATTTATAAAAATATATATATATATATATATAACTAAAAAAAAACATTAGGTATACTTTGGACTACACACACAAACACAACTAAAATAACTCTTCCTCCGTACTTAAACAAAATAATTTTAATTTCACTTTACACAAATTTAAATTTTCACTTTCCCTTAAACAATGTATCATCTTGGACTATTTTTATCCATCTTTCTCGTATTGATCCCTGAGAAGGATGTGGAAACATTGTAAAAAAAATTTTTTCTTGAAAATTTCTCAATTACTTACTAATTAAAAAAAAATAAAAGAATAGCGACAACCCTAATTAGCGGTCAATTCACTCTCATATTTTAACGTGGTTTAATACATATTTATTTACTTTCATACATGATATCCCAGAACTCTATTTCTAATCATTCATATGTGGCAGCCCTAATGAGCGCGTTCAATTTATTTGTTTAATTAAATAATGCTTATGTTATTGCAATGCGAGGTCAATACATAAAATGTACAAAATTTTCAAATTGAAGTAGCCTTGTGACAGCCCTAATTGGCCAGTTGAACCAAATATTTCTAAGCACATGGAAAACAATATATTATATATAAGGTCTTTCAAAATTAGTTAATAGTACGCTAAGGGGGGGTTCTGTATCGTAAATAAATCACTTTTGAGGAACAAAGATTTTTTTTTACAAAAAAAAAAATTATAATAATGTAAAATGTAAAAAAAAATTCTTTTCTTAATCGTTTCAGTTTCATGCCAGGAACAAAAAAGTCTTCAAACACATAGATCTCTTTCTTTCAGAAATTGTGAAAACCACAATTTTAGTTTTATTAGTATGGAATAGAAAGAATTTGATTTTTTTTACCAACTTACACGTGTTACATCAAAATGGTAATGAAGACTTTTTTGTTACTGTTATGAAAATGAATCGATTAGGCTATAAAAATCAACCACATATTTTTTTATTTAAATACATACAAAACATTTTACATAAAAAAAGCCTAAGGTCCAAAAAATTTTATATAGGTTTTACTCCCTATATGATGCAGAACCCCCCCTTAGCGTACTATTAACTAATTTTGAAAGACCTTATATATTAAGATCACAATGAAGTGATAATTACCTATGAAATGAGATGCCATCAGTTTTCCCAATATTTTTGGTATGATTTTTGCAATATCGCAATTCGCAACACACAACCGGGCATAATGAATGACTGGCGCGATGCGAGCCGCAGACGGACGGCAGCGAGCGCGCGGACGGCGCGTCCGCCGCGTTCGGTCGCTCGCGAGCTACTAGTCTCAAGAGGGTCCCTCCGCGTAATGGTTACTCCACCGCGGTGGAGCGAAGGCTGTTGCCCGGGTAAGAGGTCTAGTAGAATACATGATACGTCATTGAAAACAAACGATAAACGTGCTGGGGAATACTTCAGGCAGAGAGTCAGCTTGGCGATCCAGCGCGGGAATGCGGCGGCATTAATGGGCACGCTTCGCGGACAGTACACGGATGACGGGTTGGAGGAGATATTTTATATTCTATAAGCATGTATGTATATATAAATTTTTTTTTTATATTAGTTATATTGTATGATTGTATGTCCTTATTTTGATTAATAAATACGTCTTGTGTTATGTATGTATGTCCTGTCTTTTTTTTTAATATTTTTTGGGATTTCTTTCCGGTGCGCCACCTGAAAGCGTGCGGACCTACTCCTTTCGTGCATTTTTGGTGTTTAAAAAAAAAAATAACCACGGTTAATATAGGATACGCGACGCATAGATCTAGTAGTATTATATTCTTTGGCATAGATCTTCCATAAATTAACCCTAACTTAATCACAACCTAATGTTGAGGCGGGTGCAATCAGCTGATCGCGCAGGCAGGCCAAAATCCCATTCCTTTGTTCTTTCATGTGCCGCTTGCCTGACAGTGACACTGACAGTGGAGCCAACCTATCGGCGAAGGGAACGTGGTTGGAAACGCTTTCTATGACGGAGGTTACACGCTAGGTTTGGCATCAGTTCAGTCCATCAGTCTGGTTAAACCATGGTCCAGCTAGAGTCCAGACTCCAGACTCCAGACTGACCGTTTAATCTACTTTGATGGATGGATGGTTTGGAATGATTGACCAGACTGATGGATTTTAAAATATTTTGATACTGGACTGATGGCAGACTGATAGTGCGAATGCATTTTACGACGGAGGTTACACGCTAGGTTAGCCATCAGTTCAGTCCATCAGTCTGGTTAAACCATGCTCCAGACCACAGAGCATGAAATACCTACCGCGCGCGCCCCCTACTAGAGACGCCCTAAGCGATAATATTTGAAACCCAAAAACTACACGCAGTGCTGCTAGCGCTTCGTATGTGTGTGTGTGTGTGCTAGTATCGACACTACACACAAAGAGGGGCAAGTTAGGCACAAGCGCAAAACAAATGCACACGCACAACACACTTAAGTAAGTCATAGGCCTCGCCCACAGGCTTCAATGGCGTTGTAGAGAAATCGCGCTCAGGGCGCCTCTAGGAGGGGCGCGCGCATTTGATGCTCTGTGGTCCAGACTGACCGTTTAATCTACTTTGATGGATGGATGGTTTGCAATGATGGACCAGACTGATGGATTTTAAAATATTTTGATACTAGACTGATGGCAGACTGATAGTGCGAATGCATTTTACGTCTGGCGTCAGTCTGGCGTCAATCTGGTCGTGAGTTCGTGACCAAGGTCACGGACTGAACTGATGGAAAACCTAGCGTGTAACCTCCGTACATGTCTGGCGTCAGTCTGGCGTCAATCTGGTCGTGACCAAGGTCACGGACTGAACTGATGGAAAACCTAGCGTGTAACCTACTTAAGGTCCTACTTAAGGCATCCATTAGCGGCGGATCGGGTCGGGCGGATTTTTTGTTTCCGACGTTATCTACTGCTCAGTAAGTGCGTTAGTGCTACACAATAGATAGCTCCGATGAAGAAATGTTGTTGTTTCAAATTATTTTTGAAGAAGAACAGTTAAATGAAAATAAAAAACGAAGAGAGCATAAGGTGTGGGTGCATGATATATGCAAGAAAATAAATTATTTAAGAAGGTATTTGGCGTCTCCTAGATCAGATAGCTCTTTATACGGTTGTACTAAAGAAATAAGTAATTCTTCATGAATTTTTTGCGAAAAATATGACCGATAAAATCAAACACGCACGCGCGCATACCCGCGTCCACTAGACGGGCCGGGCCGGGGCGCGTCGCACCGCCGCCGGCAAAAATCCGCCTGGCGAGCGACTCACTATTGCGCTGCGGCCTGCCCCGCACCGACCCGTCGCTAGTGAACGCAGTTTCATATAAATACAGACAGGCGGATTTTTGCGTTGCGATGCGCCCCGGCCCGATCCGCCTAGTGGACGCTTACCTTTCCCTGCTATTTCAGGGATGATGAAGCCGGCCTTCGCTGTACGAATAACGACTTGTGATTTGTACTCTGTGGCCTGAGGAATACGGCTGGCGATACGACACCTGCAAGACTTTAATCAATCCCTCGAATCCCTCAATCCTGCAAACCTACTCCAGGAACCAACAGAAGGCGATATTCGTTTGGCTGTTTAAGTAATTCGTTAGCTCAGTGGTAAGCGTGTATGGTTTTGTATTTTGGGTGCGTGGGTTCGTCGAACCCCACAAAATTTTTTTGTTTTTTTTTTGCTTTTTTTTCTTTTAGCAATGTTACGGTGTTTAAATTTTTTTAGGGTGTTTATAACCACCTAGAAGCTTTATTTTCGGAAATACAAACGTAACAAAAACGATATGCACCGCCTCAACATTAGGTTAGGGTTAATATATAGAAGATGCGTCGCGTAGCGACGACTGGTTTTTTTTTTTTAAACCACCAAAACACCACTTATTTATCACGTGCCGAAGAACCAAACGAGGGATTGCACGCAATCGGATTGGACAAAGTCTTTCAGGAGGCGGACCGATACGGCTGGCATGGCTGTGTGTTGGCTCCGGGTCTGGCACATGAGAGAACAAAATTGACTCTTGCGCTTGATCAGCTGTGATGTTTTGGAGGTTAAAAAAAAATAACCAGGGTTAATATAAAGAAGATGCGTCGCTACGCTACGCGACGCATCTTCTATATATTAACCCTAACCTAATGTTGAGGCGGTGCATGTCGTTTTTGTTACGTTTCGTTTCTGCCACTAAGCGTTTACAATCAGCTGATCAATAGCGCAAGAGTCAATTTTGTTCTTTCATGTGCCGCTTCGGTTGGCTCCGGCACCGCACCGCACCGCAACCGCACCCAGCGAATTAAACGGAGAAAACGATAAATAGCTACTGTCAAGTGAACTTGGCGGGAAATATAAAATGTACCTACCTATTTGTGTGTGTGTAGACTGTGTAGTGATTGCATGAATGATTGCGTTCATCGTTGTGAAAGATCACGAAAACATTTTCTTCAATAATGAAATGAGTGAATGTTTATATCCAATTGTATCAATTTATATATTTTTTTTTCCTCTTTTGAGGTAGGTACATTTAACCCTGAAAGTATTATAATCTCTTTGTCCATAGCGGAATTTTGTGGAAGTAAGTATCTATAATTCTATGAAATACATTGTGATTTTAATTTGCTTGGGATTATGTTTTCAAAAATAATGAAAACATATCGTCGGTCCAATGGTAAACTCGCCAATCTGCCACTTTGGCCTAACCATGAGCCACTGTAGAAAACTCTTGAATATGTACCTACTATAAAAGATGACGGTAGTAGAGTAGTCATGATCTGACTCGCCAATCTACAAGAATCATTCAATTTGACTATAGTAAACTAACATATTAAGTGTATTTGTAATAGTGTACTATAAGTAGTAATTTCATATAAATCGTGCAACAAGAAATAACAATAAATTAGCAAATGTGGTGAATACGCTAATTTACTCATTGTCTTATATATTATTTACTAACTAACGTTAGGCTAGTAATATAAGTCAATGAAATTACTTGGCATACATTTTCTATTATGTACAAAAAATCCGCGCGATTTATAACTAGCCAATCGGTTTGTTTACAATTTTGTCCACAGTACGGCTAGGACTACATGAAACGTTTAAAATATTTTTTAAGTACTTGTCTTATGTCTACAACATTAATTTCTTGGCATTTAATAAGGATCATACATACCTATACTTACTTTATGATACGAGGGTGGATCCAAAACTTTTAAGCCCGACCATGAAATTGAAAGAAAAGTGGGTTTCCAAATAATTTTTTATTTTTCGACATAGTCTCCATCAAGGTAACTTTTTCCACCTGACCTGCAATGCAACTTGTTTACAAAAAATAAAAAAATAAAATAAATAAAACTTGTAGGTAAAACTCGAAAAAAAAAATCCGGAAGGTCGTCAAAATACTCATTTACTGCGGCTATCACCTCTTCTTTGGTCGAAAATTTCGAGCCATCTAAGTGTTAGTGTGAACCCGGGCGTTGTCTTGATGGAACAACACTTTCTTACGCAGCAACCCCGGCCTTTTTTCTTTGATTTCTTCCCGAAGTCTTCGCAAAAGGTTGCAATAATATTTTGAATTTATAGTTTCGCATTTTGGTAAATAATCCACGAAAATAAACCCCTTCGCATCCCAGAAAACTGAAGCCATTACTTTGTTGGTCGACAAAACGACCTCAGCCTTCTTCGGAGTGGGTGAGCTAGATCTTTTCCACTGGTTCGATTGTTGTTTCGATTCAGGAGTATGTTGGTGAACCCAGCTTTCATCCATGGTAATGAAACGGGACAAAAAATCCTCGGGATCTGCCTCAAAAAGTTCCAAACAATCGCGGGAAATTGTGAAGCGAACTCGTTTTTGTTCAGCTGAAAGCAATCTTGGGACCCAACGAGCAGAAACCATAGGGAACACCCATTCTTCCGATCTAATGTTTTGTACCCGGCCATAAATATGCCTGTGATCTCAGCTATCTTATTGATGGTCAGGTCAGTCTTCGGTCACTCAGTATCAGATCACATATTTTATTGACGTTTTCCTTCGTGGTAGACCGTAGACGTCGAAGGTCTTCCGCTCCTAGGGTCATCTTGAATGCTCCCCCGACCCCAATTAACCACATCTTGGTGACATACCTTTTTTATGGAGGTACTTCATCACTGTTCGGTGTTCAATTTTCTACATTATTGAAAATATTGTCAGATAGCGTTAACCAATAATCACGAAAAAAATATGACTTGCAGTATCGAAACCAAACTTCGCACATTTATTTATTACTGCAGAATCATACTAAAAAAATTAGTTCATAAAGTCAAACCATAATAGTTATACCTACTACCAGCCCACCAACTAGTTGCTAGTCCGGTGTCCGCTTTGGAACGCCCAATCTCCTAATAAGTAAATCCAAAGAGGATGAAAAAGACCTGAAAAGAATCGAACGGTAGGTACCGGGTATTGTAATTTTCCACTAATTTTCATATTCGATTCTTTCCGAGACTCACAGAACCTGGAATTACCGAGTTTTTCGGTACCTGGAAGAACCGGCTGCTTGCCATGTATACATTTCGAGAGAGTCAGTTCTCGGTATAGTATATTGTGACTCTGAGGTATTTGACCTCGGTTTGCCATTCGGTCTCGTGACCGAGGTATGTAAGCTTCAAGTGAAGCTTTTGGCGGCCCGTAGAAATGGCCTGCATGTCTTGCCAGCGTTGGCTGGCGGAGCATGGCGAGGAGGCAGAACTCCGCCACGGCCTCTTGGGCATTAGTATTTTAACCCTCGTCAGAACTAGGGACTCAGGGTAACCGATAGGATGTCGAAGCTCAGGGTTATAATATTAATGCCAATGTCGCCCGCGTACAGTGACAGGGAGAGAGACTGCTCCCCTGTCGTATTCTAGCGGTGTTCGGCGTTCGGTCGACATCGCATCCTGGACATCACCATGTTGGCACCATCGGGTTCGAGAGAGCCTTCCTGCCAAGCTCTGTGGAGGGCATTCTCCGTGTTCAGGAATAGTGTGGCCAAGCCCTTCTTCTACTCCGTAAGCATCGCACGCATCGTCAGTTGGAGTATGGGTAGTCCGTCCGGATAACAAATTAAAATCAAATAAAATAACAACAAGAACGCGCACGGTGAGCGTATTTCGTTTAGACTTATTAACATTAACCGACTTCAAAAAACAGGAAGAGGTTCTCAATTCGACGGTATTTTTTTTTATGTTTGTCCCCTCAGAACTTTCGACTGGGTGAACCGATTTTGATGATTCTTTTTTTATTTGAAAGCTGGTGCTTCCCGCGTGGTCCCAATTTCGTCAAGATCGGATTGGAAAGCGATTCCGCCGAGTACATTAATAGCAAAAAATTACTAAAAAAAACTATGAAATAAAAAACTATTTAAAAAAATATAAAAACCGCCTTCACAAAATGTATGAAATAAAAAAATTCCCACCCTAGAGTTGATTAATTCTAGGGTTCAATTTTTAGATTTTTTTCATTTCATACATTTTATGAAGGCGGTTTTTATATTTTTTTAAATAGTTTTTTTTCACACTTTCACATCAAGTCGATTATTCCGCTAAAATGCCGCCGCGGCGGGCGGCGCGGCGGCATCGTCGCGTCGCATCGGTGCACTGCACATAGGTATCATAATAATAAGCAAAATAACAGAGCAAGACAAAGAACCATAAAGTTCATATAAAACCGATAACATTGAATACCGCTAACTCGGCTACTGCGTTGTATTTCTAGGTAAGTACTACCCGCCAAGGTAGGTAGGTACTAGAGATTGGTAACAGATAGGTAAGTAAGTACCTAAATAAGTCTGCTGCCTTGTGTTTAATTACAAATCAAACCATCTATAGGTACACATTTCAATTTATTGTTCAATTTAAAACTCGTTATCATTTGACTTGTGTAATAAATAAAATAGTCCCGGTTTTGTGGCTACATCATTAAATACCTAACTAGGTACCTAGAAGATTTCAGGTTTAGCAATAACCTCTGGTTTCGACTCGAGTCGCCGGAGACAGGCGGTGGCAGTTCACCTTGACTTTACCGCCATTTCGGTAAATGTCAACCTAATAATGTGTCTGTGGTGTCGGCTGGTGTTGTATGGTGCTGCTGGGTAGCATTGGCCAACGACTCCACTGTGCGGTCTGCAGTCGTAGGTGGTCGTAGTCTAGCTCTTCGCACAGTTTTCTTTAAACATTCAATAAATTGAAGATCTAAAAACAGTTTAGAGGTAGCTAGATATAATTTGGTTTATGTATCTACATACCTACTCCACTGACTGGTCAATGACCATCAGCCATCGCATTGGCTTTTTTATTAGGTTTCCTTAGATTTAGATATTAGTGCGTCGAATGTTTGTAGATTTAAAACCTTTGATTCAATTATTGCATGACTTATAAAAGGCATAAATAGTTAGTGTTTTCCGTCCAGTTCAGTGTATCCGGCACGACCGAAGGGAAGCACTGACATGGCACCTAATTCACCGAGGTGTTATGGGCTGACATCACGGATCTAGTAGGTAGTTGATGTAGCCAACCGTGTCAGGTTTCCTTTAAAATAACATTTTTACTTTCTCTCTCTCCCTCCCTCCTTATGAATTTCCAAAAACGCTATCAGCGTTCTGACTTCTATTTATGAACAGAAAACCTACACACCAATTTTCATATTTCTGCTTAAAAAATAACCCCGTTCTCATAAAAAACTCTCGTCCCTTATTTTACCCCCTTAGGGAATAAATTAAAAAAATTCGGCTCCCCGGTTCTTCTCATTATCCTCGAAGAGCACTTCAGCACAGCCCCTAAGGTTGTAAAATACTTATATAAGTACCCTCCGCATAATGACTCTCATCAACCTCAACACACAAACTACCTAACTAAATAATAATAAAGTGAGTTGGTCCACCCACAATCAACAATCGCATCCGAAAACTCCGAGGACGACATCAGCAAGTTTGTATCAGGGTTTCAAAAGTTAACTAACATATTTTTGAAGACATCAGAATAGTGAGGATTGATTGCTTAAAGATCACGAGCATTAACGAGCCAATTCGATATGAGTGTAGTACAGCCAGTCGATATGATGCGGATTGTAGATCACTTTCGATTGTGGTGGGTCCGGTTGCGGCGGCGGGCGGCGGCGGGGTCAGCCAGCACAGCTATTCAATCATGCATGCCTACTTTAATTATAGCACCTACATGCCGGGCATTGCCGGGGTATGACATTATCCACTGCATAGGTACTTACCGTGCAGCCAGATGATATTGCAGAAGCTCAAATCATTTTTAGTTACCCACCTATAATAATTTTATACTAAAAATTATTGTTTTCAAGACATTTTATCTCCAAATTATTGGAGAAACAGTATCAGCTAAATAAGGCCGATCAGATTTGATTAGATACCTACAAAAATAAAGCAGGAATCCCGCTTCGGGGTGATGTTGGCTATTTCAGATAGTGGAGCAGTAAGCCAAAGGTTCCTTGAAGAGGCTTGTTGGAAAAGGGTAAAACCTTTGCATACAAACAATGCCGCTAGCTAGCGTTCTAGGAACTTTCCAAAATACCCCTTTTGATAGTTATTTTCATGTTTGTTTGTAGTAGGAAATATTTAGGGTTCCGTATACGTACGGAAGCCTATTATGTACTAAGTCTACGCGCCGTCCATCTGTCTTGTCTGTTCTACCTTTGTCTTTTGAACCGTAATAGCTAGCCGGTTGAAATTTTCACAGAATTTGTGTTATTAACTTATTAATATAATTATAGTGGATATCCTAAAAAATACAAAAAAATAAAAGTAAAAAAGGGGGTCCCCATACAAGAAACGTGTTTTTCAATGTTTTTTTTTTCTCTATCTTAAAACGGTAACATACCTACCTACAAGCGTCAAACTTGTGTGATTTGATCATAGTGCATGCTGTAAAGTAAGTTGGTTTGAATCTTATTTGTCCAATAATAAAGTGCAAATACCTTCTGTCAAACATCGATGTATACATCGATGCTGTCAAATATATCTCTAATTTTGTATGGCCCGCCCTTCTATGCCCCAAATTGTCTACTTTTGTATTGCCGCAATTGCCGTCATTTAGTATTTCATGTTTATTTTTTTTGTTCATATGATCATATCTTAGAGCTGTCGATTGGAAATATATTGGAAACTGACATGGTCATTCCATACAGATGCGTGAAATTCAAGATTCTCTAAGTTGATGTGGAATAATTTTTTGAAACAAAGATTTCATACTCACACGCAGTATCGTAAAATCATTCATATTATGCTATACCTACGTTCCTGGTTAGCGGACAAAGAACTTGGTTGGCAATGAGTTCCACGACGCGCGTGCCGGCACTGCCGCGTGCGGCGGAGATTGTGTATGATCTTTCTTTACGTCGTCGGCACACAGGTCCTTTCACAACTCGCTCCACCCGGCACAAGGAAGTGCATGCAGCGTCGTGCAGCACACCTCAAGGCAAACTTCACGCCTATCCATCCGAAAAGTGGGGCCGCCGAGACAACTATGAGTATCGTCAAAGCGGTAACAGAGGGAATAAATTATGTCCCCTGCGGTAATTTTTTTTCAGTTTTAAGTAGGTACTAAATCCTTGCTCTAGCTAGAGTCTAGTCTATATAGTATCTTCCTTCTCCTGTCGTTCGTCTTAATTATCTCTAAAATGTTTAATTAGGAAGATAGGCACTAGAAAAGAATGACAATGCCAATAGTAGGTACATATGTAGACGTAGGAAGTGACCGAAAGAGTTTTCAAAGACATACAAGTGCCCTGAAAACATTTTGCAGGTAGCGAACCGACTAACACAAGCTAAATACACAGCTACATGTGTAGGGCAGTGAGTGAATGGGCATTGGGCACGCGCCACATATTAAGTAATCTGTGCCACATATTAGTTAAAACCTTTTTTAGGTTTCCGAATCCCGTACGGAAGCCTATTACTAAACCTACCGCCTACGCCGCCGCCGCGCCGCCGTCTGTCCGTCTGTCCGTCCGTCCGTCCGTCCGTCCGTCCGTCCGTCCTACTGCTGTATCTTTGGAACCGTAATAGGTAGCAGGTTGAAATTTTCACAGAATAGCAATAGCACGGATTGTCTGCATTGTCACCGAACATAGAAGAAGAGGCAAAGCGCGATGAAGAAGACTTGGATGGGTGCCCGTTCGACCGTTGAGGCTGACCGTGGTTCAGATTCCACGTAAAACTGTAGGTCCCTTCCCTTCTTATCTTACTAGGTGCTAATATTTAGGCCGTCCGGGTTGATACCACCGCACTGACTGAAAGGTCGGTCTAAGTTACACTATGTAAATAGTTTGCGTTTTTCGTCCATTTCAGTATAGCCGGCACGATTATTACGCCAGGAGATGGAGCACATCTGGCGATGTGTAAGTTCTTGAAGGTATCCTGTCTTAAATTTGGTTACAATCAGCGAGGTATTTATGGCTTTTTTATTTAGATTGCTTCTGGAGAATTTCAATATAAAATTTGATTCCGATTGCTTGACAAAATATGTATGTATAACGATGGGGTGGGTATAAAATGTTTGGCCATAACTCCAATGCAGTCGGCGGCGACGACTATGGATATGTGTGTATATGATTGTTTATATCGGTATATTCTTATCGTATATTTCTCAAAAGGTTTCTTTTGAGAAGCAGAAACATTGACTCGATAGGCACCATCGACTAGGAATAGTACTTATGTAAGTAATTAGTAAGTAGTAATTAGCAAGATAAGCCTGGTGGGTGATGTTGGCAATAGTACCACGGAACAAAGCGAAGCGCGTTATTTGTAGATCTGTGATAAAAAAAGCGGCCAAGTGCGTGTCGGGCCACGCGCAGTGTAGGGTTCCGTAGTTGCGGAACCCTATCAAAATACATTATTTGATTATTTGTATAATTTTGTAGGGGAAATAAATGAATGTTAATTTGAAAAAGTTCTTCAACAGTGAAATGATGGCTGTCGTCCGTACATTTTTTAAGTTGGTCGACTATTACTCGTCAACCTGTACAGCCTACTTAGCTGTGATAGTTTTCCTTTTAATTTCGATATATATACTACTGCGGTGAATTTTTTCACATTTCTAATAACAACCGTTTAGCTGGCAGGGGGGGGGGACACTTGACTCTAACAAAAATTTGCACTTAAAAGCTTAATAATTCGCAAACGGATCCCTAAATCGAAAAATGCTTTTCACAAACTCGCAATATTTTCCAAAGACCTATCCAACGATATCCCACACGATGGGGTAGACGTGAAAAAAAAAATTCATCCCCACTTTTCGTGTAGGGGAGGTACCCTAAAAAAAAATTATTTCAATTTTTTTATTTTACCACTTTGTCGGCGTTATTAATATTAATACCCATACCAACTTACAACTTTCTAATACTAAGGGTCTCTGAGCTAAGCCGCGGACAGACAGACGGACGGACAGACGGACGGACATGGCGAAACTATAAGGGTTCCTTGTTGACTACGGAACCCTAATTAAATCATTAATACCTACATTTTTACAAGCTTTTATTCACTTGTTAAAGCGGCGGGTGGCCGAGTGGTTTGGGCATCGGCTTCTCATGCGGGAGGTCCGAGGTTCGAATCCGGTCGCCGTGTACCAATGAGTTTTTTCTGACGAAAAAAATTTACGTGCATACCTACACCCGCTGCTTCACCGTTCGGAACCGGTGTAAAACTGTAGGTCCCTTCCCTTACCCCTTACTAGGTGGTAGGCTCAAATTGTAGCCGACTGGGTTGGTACCACCGTACTGGATGTAAGATGGCCGCAAGCAACCTCGGTTGTGTTCTCCTCTAATCCAGTATAGCCAGCAATCCAGGGAAGTCTCCGGTATGGCACCTACCTTCTCGGAAGTGATATTGGCTGGTTAGAGCATGTGTATTTTATTATCTTTTTTAATGAGTATATTTTTGACTTAGTATTTTTATTTTTTTGCTTAGATATAGTATGTTATATTTAACATAATGAAAACTTAGTATGTAAGCTATATTTAAAAAAAGCTCTGTAAGGTTTCTTACCCGATTCTTCCTTATAGATTGCACTACTGAACGGGACATCATAAAAAATGATGACGAACCATACTGAATATGCATATGTCTCAATGTAATATTGTTATTGTTGTGTGTTCTTTATGGCGAAATAAATATCTGAATCTGAATCTGAATCTGTGCTTTGGCCCCTCCGACTCAGCCACCCATACAGGATTACATAAAAAAAAATAAAAAAAAAATGTCGCCATATTTTGCAACTGAATTGTAAACCAGTTCCCACCAAACAGAGTGAGCTGAAATTTAGCACACAATTTTGGTGCGGGTGACAATAGTATATAGTAGGTACTTATACTCAAAATTGTAAAGAAAAAAAGAAAAAAGAAAATTGTATGATACATAAAAAACCTTAAACGAGCTTCTATTTGAGCCATGCACTGAAAACAATAAAATAAGTTTATAGTTTATAATAAATTAAAGGTCCCGATTGTCGGGATTCAGCGTGTGTGATATGTATAGGTAAATGTGTGGAGGCACAGCCTGCAGCTCGAGCTGTGAGCGATACGCCTAGTATCAATGGTGATGCTGATGATAGCGAGATAAGTGTGGACGAGATTCAGAAAGCATTAAAAGGCATGAAATTATGTAAAGCAGGCAGATAGCAGCAGGATATGATCAGATATGATAGTGTCGGACGAAATGCTGAGGGTCGGTTGTGGGGTGGTTGCAGACCTGTTGCACAGGCTCTTTAATATGTGCTGGCGACACGGCCAAGTACCAGATGATTGGTGCAAAGCTGTGATCGTCCCGCTGCTGTATAAAGGAAAAGGCTCGCAGCAGGAATGCAAAAACTACCGGAGCATAAGTCTTCTCAGCATTGTTGGCAAACTGTACGCAAAAGTACTGATTGAAAGGGTGTAGGTAGACTGTAGAGAATTACGGAAGAAAGGATCTGGGATGTGCAAGTGGAATTTAGGAAGTTATGGGATGCACGGATCTGTGATGGGATGCAAGTGAATGTAAACAAGACGAAAGTAATGGTACTGGAGAGGAATGAAATAGTGTCCGAACACGATGTAATGATTGTGAATGATGTGAATTCGTATATATGTTCACGCGGGATGGAAAATGTGAAGGAGATGTAGAAAAGAGAGTGAAAACCGGCAACCAAGTGAATGGGGCGTTGCACGTTATTATGAGCAGCCAAAGTATGTCAACAAGGGCACGTTTAGCTGTCCATGGTGGAGTTCTGCCCTACACTTATGTACGGGAGTGAAAGTTTGGCATGTCAGACAAAACATGAAAGCAGGATAAATAAATGTTGTGGAAATGCACACGTTGAGGAGTATGTGTGGAGTTACAATCACACAGTCATTACATCACTTGTGGCCTGAAAGATAAGAGATATAGGGACAAGGATTGAGAAAGGAATGCTTCGGTCATGTTGGAAGAATGGATGATAGGAGACTAACGAAAGAAATTTATGGAGCGAATGTGAGTGGAAGAGTCGGGAGGGTCGCCCTCGACCAGATCGAGCATGTGCTCAACAAAAAGGGTCAAGTGCTTAGTACCCGTAACCGACGAGCATACATGAAGAATATATTATGAGAGTGGAAGAGTCGGCAGAGGTGTGTCAGGATCGTGACACGTGGAGATCCGTTGTCTCTTCCGAGGAAACAGGCGTGACACTATGTATGTATGTATGTAATAAAATAAGTCGTGCAGGGGGACGGGGAAGAGCGATTGATGATGTTGTTTCGTCGTGGTTCGCTCGTGAGATTTTGATGCTAATGACTCAGTAATGTTTTGACGGTAACTTCAAACCCGATAAACCTTCAAGATATAAATGTTTTATTCCACAGTGCACACCGATAATTATTATTAAATAATGCTGAGTGTGTCATTGTAAACCTTGGCATAGTAAAAGGAGACCTTGGTCTCCGGACGCCCATAATGTAGGTAGGTCATTGACTTAGTAAAAAAAGTTATTTAGTATATTTATTATTTCTATGAGGTAGGTAGGTACATCACGGGCATTCCTTAAGCAGCGGGTGGCCGAGTGGTTTCGGCATCGGATTCTCATGCGACAGGTCCGAGGTTCGAATCCGGTCGGCGTGTACAAATGCGTTTTTTCTGACGAAAAAATTTACGCCTGCTGCTTCACCGTTCGGAACCGGTGTAAAACTGTACTGTCCCTTGCCCTTCACTAAGTGGTAGGCTCAAATTGTAGCTGACTGGGTACCACCGTACCGTAAGCTGGATGTAAGATGGCCGCATAGCAGCCTCGGTTGTGTTCTCCTCAGACCTCAGTCCAGTATAGCCAGCAATCCAGGGAAGGGAAGTCTCCGGTATGGCACCTACCTTCTCTGAGATGATATTGGCTGGTCGGAGCATGTGCTTTGGCCCCTCCGACTCAGCCAGCTATACCGGGTTACATTTAAAAAAAACGGGACAAATCGAATTTATCCTAAATGTCTGTACATGTACCTAATTAAAAAAAAAATCACTTGGAAATATTATGTAGATAGTAAATATATTGTATTTTGTAAGTACTTAGTACTTACACAACAATATGCAATTCAGTGCACGTACTTTCCTCCAACAATTCCGAGAAGGAACGCCAGCACGAAGTTACTTATTATAAGTATTAGTACAGTTACGGTTGAAAGTGTGTTGGCAAGTGTTGCTTTAAAACCTTGCCACACTCACTTCGTTCTTTCTAATCATACATATTGCATGGATCTACAAGAATGGCTAATCACAATCTCAATATGTCGATATAGGTAACATTAAATTATATCCGATTTGCAATGCCCTCCGCGGCGGCGCGCGGCGTGCGATGTACGCCACCCCTTCCAACTTTTAAATCTTGCAAAATCTATGTTTATAAAACATTTATCTCTGACGAATTGGCTTAACTGAATCAATTTTGACCGCACGTGTACTTGCGCATTCGGCAGCCAGTGACTATTACGAAGTATCCTCCTTAGAGTGCGTTGACTTGACGTACGGAATCAACAAACTCCTCAAAGTTTCATCACGGCACGTACCTATAAAGACGTCCAAAATCCAAATAAAGGAACATTTTATAATTGGCAAGTACCTATACCTTCGTCTTCTCGGATACCATATTCGTTTTCTTGATTTTTGTGATGTCTCCTGCAGTAGTTTTAATTTAACGACTTAATTCTTCTTCAGAACTTCCACATTGACCGTACTCCCAGAATATGTGTCACAGAACAAATGTTGTACCTACATTCTTTCCCTTTTGAAAAGTGCAGTACGCTTGCCGGAGTTATTTGAAAAAGAACTTGGATAGGTGACCGTTCGACCGTGGAGGTTGACCTTGGTTCGGATTTCATGTAAAAAATAGTCCCTTCTATTTTTACCTTACCTAGGTGGTACGGTTTAACCTACCCGGATTGGTACCACCGAACTGAAAGGTCAGTCGAACGAAGCGGCTATGTGAATAGTTTTCCGTCAATTTAAGTGTAGACGACACGACCAAAGAGAAGCACTGACATGGCACCTCGTTCAACAAAGTAATTTTTACGCCGAGGAGTGACGCCGACCGGATTTCCACCTCGGACTTCTCGCAAGAGAAGCCGATGGCGCCGAGGATGAGACGCCCAGACCACTCAGCCACCCGCCGCTTATATTTTGCATATTGTGTCGAATAAATTGCCATAAATAAAGCCATAACAAAAAAATTTAAGTCTGAAGTTAGACTAAAACGCGGAGCAGATATTCGTTTTTAAAAAACTATCACAGCGGTATAAGGTGCTTCGTTATTCATGTCAAATATTTCGGGAGGGTTACATACGCTCATACTCATACACTCATACACTACGTTACATACTCAAATAAACAATTTACGTAAAAAAAACCTATGTTTATAGGAGCATTTTTTCTCCTAACATCTCCTAACAAAAAAATAAAATCTAATAGCTGTAAAAACCAATAATGACTATAAATAGACTCTTGCAAAACACGAAACCACACCGCACACGTAAGTAGGTACCTACCTAGCGCGACGTCTGACGTCTCTAGTTAGAGTGGCGCGCGGCGCGGCGGCGGCGACGCGGTGGCTGGCGCGCTGAAACAAGGCCTAGTGACCTTGTGACTTACTTTGTCGGCATAAGCATTGTTTAGCTTGCGCCCGCACCGCCGCCCCCGCACTAACCCCACGCGCGGCGGAGGGGGCGCTTTCTTCGTTTTTCGTCAGTGTGTTGCAATCGTTTCTCGAGAGAGCACCTGTCATGTTTCGCAAACTCAAAATGCCGGTTACCGACACTGAAACTGGAACTTAGTTGCTACTGTGTGTGGCGATGTATGAACAACATACTATGACGTATGTACGGCCGCTAGTTTTTCATGTGTGGGGACTCTGGGGACGGGCCAAGGACCTAGTTTATGGCCAGGATGGTCACACCACCACCGTGGAGAATGAATAAGAGTTGCGTGTCCGGATCGTAAACGCATTCGGTATGTGACAGTGACACTCTAGTTCGTGTGAACCAGAACATCGTGAGAAAGGCCACTCCTTGCATCCGAGTCCAAGGTGGTTATTTCCAGCAATTTTTGTAGATGTAGGTTACGTAAGTACCTAGTATGTAAGTTCCGAACTACTAGTGTAAGTGAAGAGTACCCACACATACTCACGCACGCACACACATACTCTCACACATTCAAAAACACAACAAACAGCTGTTCTGCTTTTGAACATAGTACGGTCATTGACCCCGTACAGTGCACACCCGTACCTACTGGTACACAGAGGTTGATCTGTTTAATGTTTAGGTAGCAAACATGTTTTGTTAAATTTCTTGAAAAGTAGTGCTAAAAACATATAATTTTTTTGCGTAACGTGTTTATTTGAGTATGTATGTAACCCTCCCGAAATATTTTACATGAATAACGAAGCACCTTATATTTCACATTGTGAAAATTCCATAATCGAGTAGGAACAACTAAAGAACATCGATTGACCTGTGGGAATAACTTTATAAGATAGGTATTTCGTTTTGATAAAATCTAACCGTTCCAAACCAAGGAATGCAAATAAAAATTGAAATATAAATATAAACGCTGGCGAAAACGATCCTTTCCTTTTTTTTAGATTTATTGATTTTAGATTATTTAGTTTTAGAAGAATCGCCTCGAACAGATCAAATATTATGATAAGGATATTAGACCTAATTATAACTTTTTATTCATTGAACATAATATAATTTTTATTGAAAACTAGCTGTGCCCGCGACTACGTCCGCGTGGGCTTGATCTTTCTCAGCCTGTTATAAAACGCAACGTGACTCGGTCTGTTCGTTAGTATGATTCAATTGTTTTGGTGTTTTTTAATTGGGCAGGTTATAGATTTGATTCGACCTACGTGAAGCCGCAACTAATGGTAATTTATAATCTACAATAACGCTTCTCTGTAAACTAAGGCACGACTACGTCCACTTCAGAGTTCAGCAGACCTCGTGCGTGGCCGCACACAAGCCGCTAAGATAAAAACACTTTTTTTTTCATGGAAACAGATACGGTTGGCTACATCACCTACAACATCCGTGATGTCAGCCCATAACACCGGGTGAGCTAGGTGCCATGTCAGTGCTTCCCTTCATTTCATGTCAGCTTCACTGAACTGGACAGAAAGACGAACTATTTACATAGCCGTTTCGAGCGACGTTTCATTCAGAGCGGTGGTACCAACCCGGGCGGGATAAACCCTACCATCTAGTAAGGTAAGAAGGGAAGGGACCTACAGTTTAATGTGGAATCCGAACCACGGTCAGCCTCCAACGGTGGAGCGGTCACCCATCCAAGTACTGACCGCGCTCAGGGTTGCTTATCAACAGTCGACCGACCGCACCACTGAGCTACTGAGGGTTCCGTATCGCCATGTCATGGCTAGCGCCCCTCACGCCGTCTAGATGGCGTGTTATGAAATGCTGAATATTAATTAACTGTCATTATTAGTTTAAATTCTTCATAATCTATTCGGTAGATGGCGCGCGCGCATACACTTTTTGGTTTCTTCTATGGGAACCCCCGTGAATTTTTTAATGTTTCTTATTTTTATTATTTGCTGTTATATCGGCCATAATAACACATATTATGTGACAATTTCAACGGGCTACCTATTACGGTTCAAGAGATACAGCCCTCGGACAGACAGACGGACGGACGGACAGACAGACAGACAGACGGCGTAGGCTTAGTAATAGGGTCCCGTACCGGATACGGAACCCTAAAAATGAAATGAAAGGATAAAAGAACTAATAAATGTAATTACCAGATAACAACGCCATCTGTCATTCAGTATTTGAATTATTAAATTATATAAACAATTTTATATACAAAAAAAAAAAAAAAAAATTATCTGAAGACGACAAATTTGTCGAAATATCATACAAATATGTGTTTTTTTATTAAATAATATAAATTATAAAAACAGATAAAAACTGCACACAGGAAATTTTTCACTCTCACCTCACCAGTCTACAGCAGCCGTGTTTCTTTTCCAAGACACTAAACAAAACATCCGCGCGAGACGCCGCCGCGCGGCGGTGCTGCGCGCGGTGGCGCGGCGTGGTGTGCTATACTATGAGATATTTTCTAACTTAACTTAAAAAATTAATATCTTTTGATTCTGTGGGTTGATTTTGATGAAATAAACTCTAAATAATACTCAGAATAAAGCTTCATTTTTTGTAGTAATTAGATTTTTAATCCAATGAGTGGTTTTTGCGTGATGCGCGCACAAACGAACAAACAAACCAACAAACCGACAAACCGACAGACAAAAATTTCAAAAACCATATTTTTACGTTCTATTACTTATTCCTTCCGTCCCCGGTTCCGTACACGGTAATTCTACGATTTTATTATATGTACTTAAATTTTTAACATGATTTTTGTGGTTTCAATTTTTATAGTAGAAGAATCCTGGCCTTGTTTACTCCTGAACTGTGTTGCCTCCCGGAACTGTATATACACCTAAATATTCCACTGCTGTGACAGACGAACAGACGCCTGATCGATATTTATAGCCAGCGTCGCTGACTACGTAACCCTAAATATTTTCATAATGCATTCTATTACTTATCCTTCATCCTCCCGATAATTGTTTGGGCAAATATTTTTTTCAGTGTAGGTACAGACCACAGAGCATCAAATTTGATGCTCTGTGGTACAGACATACACGCAAAGCTTACATTTTTTATTATGTTGGTGTTGATAATAATTGATCTACCTATGGAAAAGGTATATTTAGGACACGACAATGTATGGATTTAATTATCTTGCTTGATCAAGGAATTTATCGTTATTCGTTACTAGGTCCCAAGTTTCAAATTCAACATCAATGTCAAACGTTTCCGCTGAAGGTTTTATCAGTGGTTTTATCTATTGTTATAATCTAGTGTCGTAACAAAGGAACAGAGAGATAAAGTATTTATTGTCTAACTGGGCGAGCGCAATCACTGCCGAATCCTGCCACTCGAACTTCCGTCGAGGGCCGAGGCATACGACGACGCTTATCTCCCGATTGTCGATACTGAACGGCGGCGGCGGCGGCGCTATGTAGTAGGTAGGATCAAGATTCTCAGTAGTATCGTGCTATTATTGCTAAGAATGAACGATCGGTCTTGATCAAAGATTAGTGATAATGTCCATTGTTGTCATTTCAGCGAAATATGAAAGAGGCGTTATACAATTGGTCAATAGCATCCGGTGCTACTGAGAAATAGGTGATTGCTATCACTGCTGATTTCAGTATTATTAGTAACGTCTCACATTCCACATCATGTGCAAGTTGGCTGGGTTTGCCATTTAGATTTGTGAAGATCTGAGCACCTACTGGTGTAGGAGGGCACCTACGTACTTTCCGAATCTGGGTAAACTGGTACACGCCTTTTCTGGACTATTTCGTTTCGCTAATTCCGCATGTACCTATTCCTTAGAACTCCTTGTAGCTTACTGCATCCGGTCAGCCTACTATATATATATACGTTTACGTACCTATTATTATAACTTTATGTACATATAACCCTAGCTAGCCCAGGCACAGGCGCAGGGGCGGATAGCAGAACAGACAGAACAGAACGACAACACGGGCACTATCGGTGGTCGCTTCCCGTATTGAGAGCGTTTTCGGGAGCATTTTCAAAATATTTAGAACATGTAGGTACAGTTGTAGTGTAAAACCTTGCCTTTTTCCCTTTGCCGACGACCCCCCGAGTAAGACTTCGCGACCCCCCTAGGAGTCGCGACCCACAGATTGAAAAACACTGCCTTAGGATATAGGTACGTACTGCGCTGCGCTTCTAATAATTATTCGTACTACGTATCTTATTTATTATTCAGCCAGATAGACAATCAATACCTATATACACCGAGCATACCTATATACAATGCCTATATATGATAAACTCTTCCATAAGATTGTCTGCAGTAGGCGTCTGAGTGAGGAACGAGCTGCGAGGAAGCGAGCTGCGTTGGCTAACTAATATTACTATGCTAATATTTTCGTTAATTTCGCATTAAGCCAGGATTTGGGCATCGATGGGGTCTAACTAATCAAACACCACAAGTGTCGTTACATGAAAATCGTCGTTCCTAAAACCAAACCATCAAATATTGCATCAAAACACGCTGTTCGTTAGCATGATATGTTCGGTGCGATGTGCGGTGGGCCGTGGGCGGTGGGTGTTCAGTACCCTAATCACGAGATTTAACCTACTACGCTACGCCGTGTTCTCCGCATCATTTTGTATGGAGAAACGAAGTTCGCAAATCTATCACTAGAGGCGCTGCTCCGTTTCTCCATACAATGATGCGGAGAACACGGCGTAGCGTAGTAATCGTAATCTCGTGATTAGGGTACAGACTAAGTTCTACGTCTGTGGGTGGGTGTTGGTACCTAACGTAGCTGTTGCGGCAGTTTGTGTTGCGCCATGTACATACAAGCAATTGTCAAAATTACGAAATGGACTGTGCAATAAATAATCTTTGCATTTGAAACTGCATAGTGAAATAACACCTACGCAAGTAGACATTTAGAAAGGAGCTATGATGTAAGAGTTAAGACACCGGGGCTTGCACATTGCCTATGCACATTAAATGTTTATGTTATTTATTATATGTAACCTTATGTGTACGCATGTAATTAATTACCTATCATCTGTACAAACAGTACCTATGCATTTGTTGAATTTTCATTCTGTGTCACAAATAAAAACTCCAACTGTGTAATGAAATAATATTACATATTAGTAGGTACCTACCATACATAATATGTTATATATATCAAACATGCAATGTAGCTACATTCACTCAGTCACTGGCAAATGTTTTCCATGGTCACGTTTACACAATATAAAGTTTCACGAAGAAGCAACACGGAAATTCTGTTTACTCCACGAATGTTGTAAAAAAAAATCGGCCAAGTGCGAGTCGAACTCGCGCACCGAGAGTTCCGTATCGCCATGTCATGGCCAGCGCCACTCACGCGAATCATGGCGTGTTTATGAAATGCTTCATATTAGTTAAAATTCATGATTCGTTAAACTGCTTCATACTCTTTTCGGTAGATGGCGCGCGCGCACATACTTTTTAGTTTATTCTATGGGAACCCCCGTGATTTTTTGTTATTTTTATAAGTATTTGTTGTTATATCGGCCATAATAAATAACACATATTCTGTGAAAATTTCAGCGGGCTACCTATTACGGTTCAAGAGATACAGCCCTCAGACAGACGGACGGACGGAAGGACGGACAGACAGACAGACAGACACACGGCGGCGTAGGCTTAGTAATAGGGTCCCGTACCGGATACGGAACCCTAAAAAGCAGAAAACATTTCATCCAAAATAAACCAAATATCCAAGACAAATATCTATGTAGGTACCTACCTACCTAGTAAGTATGGCAAAGTTCGTTTGCCGAAAAGTCCGAAAACTGGTCAAACCAATGATATTGGTCAAACCGAGAAAATCAATTTCCAAGATACCTATCTAATAAACATGTACCTACCTACATCTACTATGCATCTACTTGGATGCACTAATGCACAAGGAAAGGATGTTTTGTGGCTCCTGCCCTCTGCGGGCGGCGGGGCGGCGGCGCGCGCCTCCGCGCCGACTGGTTGTCGCCACTCCGCCCACGCCACGCGCCACGTGGCGCTTTCTATCGCACCTTCTGTTTAGTCAACAACCTGCTCAGGAGTCATTGACTCCTTCTTGAGCCTGGCCGCGCATTCAACGCCATCCTCATTATATCCAGTTATATGCCAAAGTAAGGATATGGGATTTCAATACGGCTAGCTGGCAGCCAGCAACTTACTGGGAAGCAAGTGGTGAACCATTGGTGAACACACACATCGTGTTTGTCCACCACTTAGTGAGGACATTTTATTGAGTTAGGTAGTTAGTATGGGCCGGTAATATTTATATTATATGACATAATCTTAATTTAATAAAAAAATTCACAGATCTCATGCATTACATGACCTTCGGATACATTGAAAATGACTTTTAGGACGTATTCAAATATAAGCATATAGCGAGTCGCCGACTGTGGGCGTGAAGATATCCTGGTTTGGCTGAAGCGACGAACCTCGTTATCTGCCTACCTCTCTCCCTAATTCCCTCCTTCCCTTCTCCCTTCTGCCTCGCTCCCTTTTACTCCCCCTCTTTCCCCCATCCGCACTCCCTCCGTCCCCCCTCGCTCCTTTCATCTTCCCCACCCACCCCCTTCCTACCTCTCACTCTTTCCCCTCCTCCCTCTTCCTTACCCTCTTCCTCCTACCTCCCCACCTTCCCTCCTCCCTCCCCTGCCTCCCTCTTACCTCGCCTCATTCGCTCCTCCCTTTCTATCTCCCCTCTCCTCCAATTCACCCCTCCCTTCTCCCCTAGCTCTCCCTCCCTCCGACACTTCT
Source organism: Nematopogon swammerdamellus (assembly GCA_946902875.1). Classification (NCBI taxonomy): domain Eukaryota; kingdom Metazoa; phylum Arthropoda; class Insecta; order Lepidoptera; family Adelidae; genus Nematopogon; species Nematopogon swammerdamellus. The sequence goes on from OX336336.1 coordinate 15,020,683, forward strand.
ATCCCTCCCTCACTCCTGCCCCTCTTCTCAACGCCCCCTCCCTCATCTCCCACCCATCTTACACACCTCCCCTACCCTAAATCCCTTCCACCTGCTCCATCCCCTACCTCCCTCCCCTCCCACCGTCCTCCCTCCCTCCCCTTTCATACCCTTTCAAAGGTTAGTTAGAATAGAATGTCTCACGGCATTAAGCTCACTTATTGTGCCTAATTTGTATAAATTTGTGTACAATAAAGAATATATAACCATATTTAAAAATTTGATTATAATTTACATGCTTTTTCATAATGAAACATGTCAATTTTGAAAAATAATAAAAATTTTCAAAAAAAAAATTAAATTAAAATTCTCAATTTTCAAGTGTAGGTACTATGCTTATACGAAAACCATTTTAACTACTCACACTGCAAGACGAAGACGACACGAAAATCGCGTAATGGAAAATTAAAAAAAAATCATAACTCCTAAAATTTTCACTTTTTTCAAAAAATTAAAAAAAAATCCCCAGATATTTAGTAAATTTACAATATAAAAATATAAAAGTTTAAAATATATATTTAGAAATATGTTTAAAAGTGCTCTTTTTAAATCCCCTAAAAACGGCTATTTTAAGCGGTTTTTGCGATTTTCTCTAAAACTATCAAATTTTAAATTTTTTTTTTCACAATCTTCTAGATCTCGTCGATACGCGTCATTTGAGACCCTAAATATTTACGTAACCTTAAAACTCACGACACCAGGGTCAATTCGCACTTTTTCTGAAATCGGGACCTATACTGAAGCGATCGAAAAGACATTTCCAATGTCAAAAAATCGAACCCTAGAGTTGAAGGGGATGCGGTGCTAAAGCAAGCAAAAATTATGCATGAAAGAAAACCTTCTTTAGCACCGCCTTCAACTCTAGGGTTCGATTTTATTTTATTTTTGAAGGCGGTTTTTATATATTTTTTAAATAGTTTTTAATTTCACAGTTTTTTTGTAGTATTTTTTTGCTATTAATGTACTAGGCGGAATCCGCCTCGCCTTCCAATCCGATCTTGACCAAATTGAAATTGCACCACACGGGAAGCACTAGCTTTCAAATCAAAAAAGAATTTTCAAAATCGGTTCACCCATTCGAAAGTTTTGAGGTAACAAACATAAAAAAAAAAACATTAAAAAAAATACAGTCGAATTGAGAACCTCCTCCTTTTTTTAAAGTCGGTTAAAAAATTCGGGGTATCTACGATTTAGTTAGGTAATCCTAACTTACATGCTATGCTTGGTCAGTGTTGTTACACAATACATACGGCTGGACAGACACATGCACGCACACCTACGACGTCACACCGACACGGCACTTGAGGGCACCGGCAGGCAGGAGAGGTGGCGCGGTGGGCCGACACACTCTGCGCCGGGCAGGACACAACCGACACTACGTGCATAGCTTAATCTAATTATCTCTTTGTACTGAGAAGACCTAAATTAAAATAATACTATCGATACGGATTATCATTTGGCCTCCTGTAACACTGTGTACCTATGAGTCCTCGCCGCGCCGGGCGGGTCCCGTCCCGGCTTCCGAGTTCAGCCACTTAATAGTTACGAAGTAACTAAGTAATCTGTGGTTCAGCTGCGGCCGGGGGCGGGGCGCCGCCGCCGCCGCGGTGGCACTGCTGCGACGACGACGACGCCACGATCCACTCCACCCAGCTGCCACGCGCGCGCGCCGCTGCCTCCGCGCCGCCGCCGCGCCCGTGGCGTTAAAATTTGGTTTCACAAATTTTTACCTGACTCGCTCGACACCGATTGCCCCACCACAACCAGGCCAGATCTATCTGCAAGATATTTCAGCACACTCCTGACCTATCAGACCGGTTTTCCCTCTATCTGGTGTTGTTTTAATGAACCCCATTTTACCCGACTACAGCAAAACCAAAAGGATGCATGTATGGCTTAGCTAGCGTGTATGTATGTGACTAGGTATTTATGTCCCATTCTACAGTCGAAAGTACTGGACCGAAAACTTTTCTCCAGAAAGAAAATCCTGGATACGCATACGCCTATGAGTCAGTGTAATGGCGAGACGAAACGTTCCCAAAGGCTTAGGATGGCTGTTTATGAAGCCACGACTGTGTTCTCATCAAGTCCAGTTTGTTTTTTTTTTAATGGAAACTTGACACTTTTGGCTACATCACCTGCAACATCGGTGATGTCAGCCCATAACACCAGGTGAATGTGGTGCCACGTCAGTGCTTGCCTTCGATCGTGCCGGATACACTGAACTGGACGGAAAACGCCGTTTACATAGTTAACCGTTTCGACCGACCTTTCATTCAGTGCGGTGGTACCAACCCGGGCGGGTTAAACCCTAGCACCTAGTAATATAAGAAGGGGGAGTCATATCCCTTAGTCGCCTTTTACGACATACACGGGGAGAGATGCAGTGGGGATATTATTTTAAATACCGGCCCCACACGGTACAAGTATAGCCATAGCAATCAAAATACTCCGGTATGACACCTTCTGGGATCATTTCCGTTAGTCGGACCATGTGCTGTCTGCCTTGTGACCCTTCTGACTCAGCCACCCATACCGGATTACATAAAATATAATACTTTCTCGAAGAAAGTAATCCCAAAACATCACAGATCATATTGGTTGAAATGTAAATAGCATGAAAGTGAACCAATACTTAAAATAAGTATACTTTTGCCCATACTACCTACTAGGCCCCTATCAATACTAATAAAAATCTGTAAGGGATTGTCATGGAGTAAGTTACTTTGTTTTGTGAGATATTGCATTTGTAGACTCTATGGATGATACTGAAACTAAATTGACGATTTTTAGAAATCTTTTCTGTATTTATGTATCCTCCATAACTCTTAAACCGATGATCCAAATTTTGGCAAAGTAAAACGACCTATCACGCAGCAAGTAGGCACGAATAATTACTTACCGGCAGCAAACAACTACTCGGTGGAAAGACCGTGCCACGGTGAAAGGTGACCAGTCGGTCGCCCTTTAACACTGCATCTTGTCCTTATCCCTTATTCATTTATCCCGTACAAATGAACTGAGCCCGTTTTCAGAATAATCACATAGCAGGTAGGGTAACAGTACCTAGACATTTACATAAATCTTAACATGCAGGAAGAGCGCATACCTACCTGCATACTATTATTACTCGCACATGATATTATTATCGGTAATGGAACGAAATGAGGCGAGACGACGACCGACCGACCCATATCGAGTTCCATTAGTTATGCACTGTAGTCGGCTCAAAAAGTGCACTCCTTGTGAGAGTTGTTACGTTATGTGTGCACTGTGCAGTCACAACGCACAAGGTTCTATACAACGAGCACCAAATAAACAGGAGTCTTTAGTTGATTGAGGGGACGGTATTCCGGAGTGATCCTCACAAGGATATACCTTTCAAATTAAGTTTGGTAGTGATGAAGACAGAGAAAGAAGTATAAAGATAATAAAATTATATTTTGTCAATTGGTAAATTATAAAATATCAGCGTTTACCTCAAAGGTTACTTATAAAATTTCTACCAGTAACAAAACAAATAAACCAATAACAAAATTTTCCAAATAGAAGAACCTGTAATGGCTCGAAGTAAGTACCTACCGAATATGTTTGTGTATACACATTTTAAAGAAAATTTAACAAAGGCATCTTATACCAAATAACTCATTAATATTTCAGCTGCATGCTGTGCACATCGGCCTCGGCTCCCATACTAACGTAATCGAATGATTACTATTTGTCATACATAGGGTACAATTTCACTTTGCTTTGATTTTTCCACTCAAGTTCGGTGCTTCTGTAGGCAACCAGTACTTCTGCAACATTACCAAATTAAGGTAGCATAAAAAATATTTTATTAAATTTAACATAATATTAAAATTTTTGTTATGGACGAACAAATCTTATGTAGAAAAATCAATACAAAGTAAAAAATGAACCCTGTGCCAAATATTTTGAAGTAATCGTTCCATTACTTTAGTTTGGAAAGCCGAGGTGTGCAGCATGCTCTTAACTGGGACTACCAATATCTGGTGTACCATATCATGCTTACAACCATGTTAGTATCAAATTCGGAATTGTTAAAGTGTATGTGGAACAAACTTTGGATAGGTATTCCATTTCTTTTCTTAAAATAAAAGCACAGACTGAGACGGAGATTAACCAAATTATTTTGGAAAATATTGTTATACTAAATCTGCTATGAACACACATGTTGAGTCGGTCAACATAAATGTACTCAGCAAATCAAAGAACCTGTGGAACCTTTTGGGCACATGTCCCAATGACAGAACTTGCTAAGAAACAATAAGCTAAATGCAAATATTAAATTAAGCTAAACCAACTAAGGGCAGTAGTCGCTATACACAGTCATGTACATTCATATAGCTATGTAGCTATATACCTATTTCGTAATGTAGTCATTACATTTCACGGTTTATCATCGTGCATAGAAGTGTGAGATAGACCTACTCAAAACTAGACCTATTTTTTTATTTTACAAATGGTCTTCACTAGTATGTGCACATATTATGTAAATATTCAGTATATATGAGGTGTTTCTTTATTAGACGCAAATATTTTGGGAGGGTTACATAATATAAAAAAATTCTTTAGCATTACTTTTGATAAATTTTACAAAACATGTTCTACACAATCAAAATTGTGGTCCCGATAGAGATATAATATTTTATAGGTACATCTATGGTGATCTACAAAGTGCCTACCTGGCTGCGTCCGCGCCACACCGCGGGGGTGCCGCTCCACGGCCAGTAAAGTCAATGTCCTCAAATAATCAGTTGTTAGGTACCTAGTGGCACGTTTTGATTGTGTAGAACATATATATATTTTTTCCATTTCTCGAAAACTAATGCAAAAATATATATATATATTCTATAGGTATATATTATATATTTTTTGCTTAACATGTTCATTATAGTGGATATGTAACTCATCCAATATATTTGTACCTAATAAAGTACCTAACACCTTAGTTATCAGTTTAAATATAAATGTATTTACAAAGTTTTCAGAAGATATTTTTAGACAAATGTATATGTGCAAAATCAATTTATGCCTACATGAGGTTTATGAGACGATTGTGGAGGTTTATGAGATTTACATGCCATAAAGTGTTTTATAGAAATTTTTGTAGCCTCCAAGCTTACCTAACAAAAGTTTCAAAGATTGTTTTCATTCAAACAATAATTTTAATTAATAGGTCGTAGAAAATGGGTCAGAACCTTCCGAGATCCATTCTATCAAGATAGTTTATTTAGGTCTGTGTAACAAATGGTAAATGTAGTTGTACAGATAGGTTAAATAGTTTCTTCCTTAATACTCTTTTAAAGTTCACCCTTACATACAGAGGTTGACTGGAATGTAAATTTCGCAATACCCAGTAATGTGGTTAGGTACAGAACACTTCAAATTATGTCTGTCACAATGATTATAGTGGAAGGAAGGTGTGGATCTAAGCTTACGATGGCTTCACCGAACATATCCGGGCCCATCGGCAGTAGAGGAGGGTATTAATCGAGGCCGGGACTAGCGAGTGGCCACTCTAAGTTTCCCGCGCATGCTTCACGTTTCGGCTCGCGTCAAGCCCTCGTCAGCTAGTCTGCGTTGACTAGGACGCGGGGAAACCACCAGTCCCGCTCTCGACCTCCCTCTCTCTACCTATCCATATTCTGTAGGATGCTTCCAGTGACGTTTTCGAAGCTCTCTCCATATATGAGCTTAGCGTCGATCTTGGGAGCCCTAGATTCTTGAAGAGACTGTAGAGCGACTTCGCTGGTAGTCCCCTTGCTCCGACTTCCACAGCAAAGAGATCAGTCTTGAATCCGTTTCTCACAATCCGGTCTACTAAGTTGCAGTACTTGTTAAGTTTGATGTTGTGGTCCTTCGGTATGTTACTTTCCCATGGAACTGTAAGTTCAACAAGTACTACATGCTTTGTCGCTTTTGAGAATATGAGTATATCCGGTCTTAATGCTGTGGTACAGATTTCCGAAGGCATTTGGTAATGCTTCTCATGTGTGTCCATCAACAATTCCCAATCCTTTGCTGCTCCCAAAATTGAAGAAGGTTTAGTCCTATCTTTGGGCAGCTTATTGGCTCCAGGTTTCACAAAGTTGACCTTCTGGAAGCCGCTACTGGTTTGCCCTTTCCTGGTCCGTGCAATTGACAGGTTGATGGCCTCTCTGATGATTTGGAGGACTTTATCATGACGGTAGGAATACTGGCCTCGCTCAAGTAGTATTTTGCATCCGCATAACAAATGTTTGGCCGTGCCTACGAACTCCTTACATGACGGGCATAGTTTATTTGTAGATTTCCCCCATCTAACTAGGTTACTCGGGTCGGGGAGAGTAAGCTGGAATGCATTTAAGTAGAACTTAAGCAGCTCAGGGGACCAGTTGTATATTATGGATTTCCACTTCAATGCAGGAGGGATGCAGAAGTCACCCACTGTTAGCCAATCATTCTGCATTTCTAGGTTTAAGGCGTGAAGTTTGAAGCCTTGTTCCATGTCCTCCTGAGCAAAACCTTTCAGTATTTCTTTATCAGACTTTGCTGTTTCTATGCCCAATCCAGATCTATTGGTGCGTGTACCAACTTGGAATGATTTGTAGAAGTCGAGTCTCGATTCCAGTTCATCTGATAGTGATGTGTTGGGTAAGGCTTGAATAGCGCTATCATTGGAGTCTTTGAGTATACATCGTTTGGCTATTCTCGCCTTTTGATAAAATATCGACGGTTTCTTAATGTTCAGTCCAAAGTTATTGTGAGATCTGTATAGCGTTGACGAGTCAGCCGGGTGAGCCAGTCCAAACCATGATTTCAGGAATCTGGTCACATACGAGTCTAATTTAGTCAGGTTTTGCTTTGTGAAGTCGTAGACGAGAAATGGCCATGAAAGTTTTGATGTCAGGTAGTTATCGTAAATCCATGCCTTTTGTGTACCCAGGAGGGGAAGATTGTCAGTTTGGCGGAGGCTCTCTTCGAAAAGTTGGACAATATCATCAGTAGGATGCTCCTTTCCTCTGCTGGTGATCCTTTTGCCCAAGAATTTAAAAGGAGCTTCATCAGCCACGGTTGCGATTGGTTTTCCGGCTACTGTCAAACCTGGATTGCTCGAGGTAAACTTTGAACCTTTCCTGGTTAAGCTCAAACAGTAGCACTTCGCTGGTTTTATCTTCATCCCTTTGGTCCATTCACAATAGTCATCCACCACCTTAAGAAGCGACTGATTTTGTTTTGGATTGCGGGTTAACAGCGTAATATCATCCGCAAATGCCAGGATGGCCGCCATATATGTGTCTCCATATTTGAACCTGTATCCCCATTTCTTTTCTTTTACGACAAGCGTATCAATTAGAATGTTGATAACAATGTTAAATGTGACAGGAGAGAGGCAGCAACCCTGGAAAAGTCCTATGCCGTAACGAATTTCCGGTGTCTTCTCCGTTTCGCCTTTTACTTGTATTACAAAGGAAAGTTTTTTGTAGTAGGAGGCTATTATATTACAGATCAGAGGTGGCACATTATACCACTCTAGCGCCTTTAATAGTAACTCATGGCGCACCGAACCGAAGGCGTTTTCAAAGTCTAACCACGTGGCAGTTAATTGTCTCTCATTCTTCCTTGCATCTCTAAGACATTCAGTCAGCAAAGAATTATGTTCGAGGCACCCTGCAACTCTTGGGAGAAAACCTTTTTGGTACTTCTTCGGTAAGTAGTCGTTGGTACACATGTGTTTGAGTAGTCTGGCCTGTATAATGGAGAAGAATATTTTCGAAATTGTGTTCGTAAGGGCTATAGGTCTAATATCCTTGGGATCAGTAACTTCTTTCTTTTTTGGTAGAAGAACAAACACGGCTTTACCAAGACAGTCTGGCACTTCTCTGTTCGTCCAAATTCTTTTGTAGATGTTCAACATGTGTTTCCGCACTGATGGACATTTTTTGTATATGATGTATGGTATGCCATCGGGTCCCGGGGCGGAACTATTTGGTTTCCTTTTTATGTGGTATTCCAGCTCTTCCATCGTCGGTGAATCAGCATCAAATGCTAGAGCAGGTTCTTTGGGTTTTGGAGCTGGTGGATCCATGTAAGTTATATCTGCCTCCGGGGTGGTATATGTGGATTTAAAGTAGTTGAACATCTCGTCCGTACTTAACCTAATTGCACCCTGCTGTTCCTTAAAAGCTTTTAAACTAAACCACTAAGCCACTAAACCATAAAATGTCACCGAATTCACATGTGTTTTTACATTTCACCAAAGCATTGTTCACAATTATGTATACAATATAACATGTGTAAATATTATTCTCGTGTTCAAACACAGCCCCCCTGGTCAAACATTAAAACATACCGAGGTCAACTAAGCATCATGTTATCCATGGTATTACTTAAACCAGTAAATTCTAGACTGAAAATGATGTGACTTAACATACTTAATGTTACTTGCAATTGCTAATACAATGCTGCCTGCTTGAAATTCCTTAAAACCTCTAGTCATAAAATTATTGTCGATTTTCCCATTGTTGCATTGAATATTTTGAATTTTACTGGTATGAACCATCATACTCATTTGTTTTGACTCAGTATAAAAATGAAGTAAGCCCAAAAGTATTTCAAAATTAAAATATTAAATTTATCAATATCAATTGAATAATGCAATATTATGCACTTAATAATTAGATTTTTTTAAAGTTTCGTTTAGTTAGGACTTTAATATGCAAAAAAAACATATCTCAACATTACATGCCACATGTATGCGGTATTTTACATGGTTTATCATATATTTATAGCAGGAAATAAGACAACTATACACAAAGGTATGTTGCTATTATTAAGATAGCAGTTATTAAATTACCTTGGACCATTAATACATACATAAGTATGAATGCAAGCTAGACCGCTGTAAATGTTTCTTAGGCTAAGATGTCCGTAATGTAATGAATGCGATAATGTTATCTCTAGACATCCTATCAATGCAAGGAATGGGTACACGTTGGTTCATCTCAGCTCAGCTGCTGACTAACTCACCCATTTCATTCTATTCAAATAAGCAAATTAAGTAGGAAATTAAAAATTATAGAGATTGTAGTGTATGTACATTTTCTCTCAGAATTATCTTTAAAAAGTGATATCCCACACTGAGTCCGGGTGGTTTACACCGCAATGTATAAACAAGTGTCTTTGTATATGCCCGAGCAGTTCATTCGACGGTGACGGACTTGGCGAGATTGCGCGGACAATCGACATTGCAGCCGCGCAGCACGGCGATGTGGTAGGCCAGCAGCTGCATGGGCAGCACAGTCAACACGCCCTGCAGACAGTCGACGGTGCGCGGGATCTGCAGGCAGCGCGACGCCAGCGACATGGTCTCATCGTCTCCCTCCTCGCACACGACGATGGGGCGGCCTTGCCGCGCAGTCACCTGCTGCAGCGCGTTCATGCACTTGATGTACACGGGGTCGCGCATCACGATCATCATCACCGGCATGGAGTCATCGATGAGCGCCAGCGGGCCGTGCTTCAGCTCGCCGGCCATGATGCCCTCACTGTGCATGTACGTCAGCTCCTTCACCTTGAGCGCGCCCTCTAGGCACGTCGCGAAGTTGTAGCCGCGACCCATGATCAGTAGCGAGCGCTGCTTGTAGAGGTCCTCAGCCAGCGCGCACACTTCCCCGTCCAGCGCCAGAACCTTTCGCACCTGCCCGTCCAGGTTGTGCAGCCCCTCGATGATGTCCGCACGCCGTTTCTGCAGAGAGATGCGGTCCTCGCTCATCACCAGTGCAAACATGACCAGCGAGAGGAATTGCGACGTGTAGGCCTTGGTGGAGGCGACGCCGATCTCGGGGCCCGCGTTGATGTGCACGCCGCAGTGAGACTCGCGGCAGATGGAGCTGCCAACTGTGTTGGTGATGCCAACAATGAGCGCACCCTGCCGCTTGCAGTAGCGCAGGGCCATCAGCGTGTCCGCCGTCTCTCCCGACTGCGAGATGAAGAAACAGACGTCGTCACGGAAGACCGGCGTGTTGCGGTCGAGGAAATCGGACGCGAGCTCCACCATGACAGGCAATTCGGTGAGCTCCTCGAGCAGCTGGCGCGTCGCCACCGCGCTGTGGTAGCTGGTGCCGCAGCCGATGAGCATAAGGCGCCGACACCGCTTAATCTCCGGAATATAGTCCTTGATGCCGCCGAGCGTGACGGTGCCGTCGGCGAAGTTGAGGCGGCCGCGCATCGTGTTCACGATGGACTCTGGCTGCTCGAATATCTCCTTCTGCATGAAGTAGTCATAGTTGCCTTTCATGATCTGTTGCAACTCCATCTTGAGCGTGTGGATCTCGCGCTTGTGAGACTCATCCTGCGAGTTGGAGTCGTGCAGCCGGTGGATGCTGAGCACTCCCTCGCGGACGTGCGCCACGTCATCATCCTCAAAGTACAGAACACGGTTCGTGTGCTCGATGACGGCCGACGCATCCGATGCAAAGAAATACTCCACTTCGCGCTCCTCCTCCGGCTGGAAGTGCGCGTGACTACCGACGCGCGGCACGGCCGGCACCACCCCGCGTGTCGCCTTGTTGTTGGTGTACATGATTGGGACGTGGTCTGAGGACAGGCGGTGGCGAGTCTTGATGCCGACGAGCAGAGGACTGCCGCGGCGCGTCGCCACACACTCGTTGGGGAAGTATCGCGACTTGAAGCATAGTGCGAAGGCGCCCTCGAGCTGCAACACCACCTGTTCCACCAGCTCCTGGAACGTGTACTCCTTGTGCTGCTTGTACAGGTGGTCGACGAGCTTGGCGATCACCTCGGTGTCAGTCTGCGACTCGAATACATAGCCCTTCTTCTCGAGGAAAGTCTTTACCTCCTTGTAGTTGGTGATGATTCCGTTGTGGATGACGACGAAGGAGTTGTCTTCGCCTGAGCGCTGCGGGTGCGAGTTGGTCGCATTGGGTTCGCCGTGGGTCGCCCACCGCGTGTGCGCGATCCCGCAGTGCGAGTCTACCGTGTCGTCGGCGGCGAGCTCTGCGTTGCGTTCCGCGAGCAGCTCCTCAAGCGCGGCCACCTTCCCGCTGCGCTTCACCACCGCGATGTCCTTCTGATCGGCTGCGTCGACGGCGACGCCGGCCGAATCGTAGCCGCGGTACTCGAGCCGTTTGAGCCCGTTCACGAGTAGCTCAAGGATCTCGCGCCTCGTCTTTGGCGTCAGGTGGTTGATGTAGGCGAATATTCCGCACATGCTGATAATTGAATTGAAGTGAACCGAACGGGACGACGACTCGCGCTAGACTGTCTCGAGTGAGACGCCGCGCTCCGCACGAAGCCCTCACTCGCTACCGACCGGCTGCTAACGAGTTTACTTTCACTAGACACTGCGAAGCACACGTCATCATGTTGCGTTATCTTTGCTAAATCGTATCGTGGCCGTGGTGGGCAACAATCACTCGCTCCCACCCAAAGAAAGAACACCAACCAACCAACAGTTTTTATTTTATTTATTTTTTTTTTTTTTTGGCAACTCGCGCTGCCGCGTGAACTTTGCCATTGTCAAGTGTGATAGGATTACAACAACGGAATAAAAAGTTTTTTGTTTGAGTTAAAGAATTTAACCCTTTAATACTACTGTTGGAGTGTTGGTGTCCATCATAGAGTAATTTATATGGTGGGGGGTCCAACCAACCCAACCATCCCCAAATCCCCACAGACCAAAGAATATAATACTACTAGCCACAGACTATATTATAGCGATGACGCGGATACATCCTCTTTGCGGATGATCTTCCCGTTCCGTTTCTATCGACATACTCTGTGGTGATTGCAGATTGAGCGAGAGAGTTAAATAACTAAATCTATAAATTTCTGGAATAAAAAGGACGTGTCCGATTTTATGGTCATATTTGACACTGTGAATCGCCTCCAAAACATTTCACTAGATAGCGTTAGCGTAGCGTTACTTTGACTTCGGTCAGTCAGCTGACAGCTGTCTCAACATGGGTCCAGTGTTGCCAACTCAAATTTTGAAATTCTCCTAGATTGACTTCGAAAATCTCCTAAAAATCTCCTAGAAAATTTTCGTCCTCCTAAAAAATTCTCCTGTTATTCAAATTATAAAAATTTCACCACATTTTTAGTGTTTCATATACGTACGGGACCATATTACTACGCCTAAGCCGTCTGTCCGTCCGTCTGTCTGTCTTACCTGTAAAGAGCTGTATCTTTTGTACCCTGAAAACCAGTCAAGTGCGAGTCGAACTCGCGCACCGAGGGTTCTCTGTCAGTCAGTCAGTCAGTCAGCGTGTAAGCGTCTACTGCTGGACATACGCCTTCAATTTTCCTCCAGTCTCGGCCTTCAGCGGTACGGACCACTGCTTTCCGCCGACATACTTCATGTCGGCGTTCCACCTGGCGGGTGGTCTTCCACACTCCGTTTTCCTGTTAGTCAGAGCTCACGTTTCACACCCGTACGTCATAAACGGTAGGGCGCACTGGTCATGATAATATATACAGATTAGACGTCGGGACGAATTTTAAATTTCCGAGGCAGCGCTACTCAGTTGAATTCCTCCCTCGACCTCCTTAAGCAGATCTTGTCTACCAGGCAGTATTTAACCGAGATATACGTACATACTCTTCCTTCAATCTGTTACATCACTTCTCCGCCAATAATGATTTATCATCCCGTCATAACCACGATTGCCATTCTAACCACCACCTAATTCGTCTGTTTTAATTTTTTTTTTTTTTTTAGTTTTTAACGACACCAAGTTTGACACTTTGTACGTATTACCGTTTTTAAGTTAGATCAAAACCAAACAATTTTGTTTTAGAAAAAAACACGTTTCTTGTATGGGGAAGCCCTTAATTTTTATTTATTTTTTCTTATTATTTGATAGGATGTCCGTCAATAATAAATAATACAATGATCTGTGAAAATCACAACCAGCTACCTATTACGGTACAAAAGATAGAGCCGTTAAAGTAGTGCGGACTGACGGACAGACTGTCGACGTAGGCCTAGTAATACTACTGATTATTACAAAGAATACATGTAAATAACATTGATTGATAACAAAGTGTTCGTTCGGTTAGGCCCGCCCGGTAGTCGGCTTGTTGGTCAATTAATGCACGCACACACTCACAGAGTCCCCACATCCCCTCACATTATCCTATCTAAAGAGCAAGAAGGGGAACCTTCCTCTTATCAAAAGACAAATCCTATGGTATATTGTGTAACTTGAGAGGATAGTTGGTTGATTCACATACAGTTTATTCATTGTGTTGTCACCGTACATACCGATATATGTCTTTGTTACTAGTAAATATATGTTTCTCACTCCTAAACATTCTCCTGTAATGATTTTCTTTCTCCTAGATTTTCTCCTACTCTCCTGACAGGCAAAAACTTCTCCTAACACCGCTGAAATTCTCCTGAATCTAGGATAAAATCTCCTAACATGGCAACACTGCATGGGTCGTTCCGCCATTTCGTTCAAATTTGCATGTTTCAGCGGAATTTTTATTTTTTTATTTTCGGAAATATATTTATATATATATGAGTTCCTGTACTTATTAGATGTAGTAACATAAGAGAGGCACCTATGTACAACTTTTAGTTTTGGAGAAAATTGATGGAAGGTAATGAAGGTGTGGATGGTAATGAAAAACACCTGGATGGTAATTTATGCGGTTGGATGGTAATGAAGCATGCTAGTATGTCTTAATGAAATTTGCTTTATTATATTATGTTATACATTTATTATCACATTCACATAATATTTACATTAATTTTAAATATACAGATTATAAAAATACACCACATATACTCAAAATTAATATAAAAATAATAAACGGAATACCGCCGGCGGCGGGAGGCAAGCCTCCAAGCACACCGGCGGGTGCAGGCCGTGGCTACAGAGTTCTCCGAGACGACGCGAGGCAAGCTACGAGCGATAGGTGGTGGTACTAGACACGTAGGCCACCACCACCCCCATCTCGGAAAGCTCCGTATCCGCCGGACTGCACGGCGACGTCGTCGCGCAGCTCTTTTAAACTTCTTCCTCTTCGCGCGCGCGTCGCCTGATGTTCGCACAGCACCACCGGTAGCGGGGGCACTAGACGGGACGTGAAGTCCCGATGACCCCAAGCTGGCCGATGGTGGACGTCGCCCTCACCGTAGATGTTGTGGCTCGGCCGACGTCAACGCTCCATCTTCGCCGTCGATGAAATGCACCGGCGGCGTGGAGCTGGGTGGTGTGGCGTGCGTGTGGTGTTGGAGAAGAAAGGCGGCTCTCGTATTGGACGACCCGGGCGCGGGGAGGCCGGGCGACGCGGTGAGCGGAGGCAGTGCTGCTGCGGGCGAGCGGTGGCGGCGGCGGCGTCGAAGTCGAGCGCGGCGGCGGCCGGCCGTCGCTGCAGAGCCTGCTCTCCATCACGCAGATCGCGTCCCGGGTGTTCTGCAGCCGCTACTGTTACCAGGCATGTCGATTTGGGTGGAGTAGTACCAGGGGCGCCGAGCGGCGGCGGTGGTGATGCCGGCACGGTGCCTCCAACCGTGCGGGTCGCTGCGCCGCTGGAGTAGGGTCCGCGCGTGGCGGAAGCTCGGTAGGGTCGTCCCAGGCAAGAAGTTTTTAAAAACAATTTCCAAGAGAAAAATTTTTCGACATGTCGGTTTGACAGCTCTTTTTCTTATTATTATTATGATAATGATAAAGATATAATTATTTAGCTGATGGTAGTAATAATGTTAACGATTATCAAAAGTTCGACACTATTAACATCAAAATTTTAGCTAAGTAATTTATAATTCATAGTGTAAAAAGTTTTAACTGAAATAACAAATCCCTTTTCCACCTTCGCACCACGCGCACTGGGCAGGGATTGCATCCCTACACGCTGGACTTACCGCGGATGCGTACCAATCGATTCTGCAGATCATTCCTCTACAGAACCGGTAAACTCTGGAACGCTCTCCCTGCCCATATATTTCCCCCCAAGTACAGTCTCGGGTCCTTCAAGAGGGTTCCGGTTCCTTCATTACAACCAGCAACAAAACAAAAATACATTGTAAAAAACTTTTTAACAAAAAATTCAACCGGCAAAAAACTGAAAAACGAAAAATATAATTTCGGCGGGTAATAAACCCTTTTAGTCTTAATAGCTACGCAAGTGACTAATTTTGAGACTGTTAGGAATACTAGGAAGGTTTATTACCCGCCAAAATTGGATTTTCCGCTTTTCAGTTTTTCGCCGGTTAAATTTTTTGTTAAAGCTTTTATTTATTTTTTTTCAAATAAAAATGGGACTAACTTTGACGTATACCCTATCCAATAAAAAAATTATTGGTCATATACATATAAAAAAATATATGAGCTTCGAATTGAGAACCTACTCCTTTTTGCTTTCGTCAGTTAATAAGAGAAGAAGAAAAAAATAGGACTGGCCACAACCTATGCTGAATCTAGTGAATATTTCACTAGACTCGGCGCTGTATTGAAGTCCAACCGTTGCTACGCAATTAAAATACAGTAACTTAGTGAACACACACACTATGCACTGAGTGGAAACAACTATACTCTTACATATTACTGAATTGAACCGGCTACACTTAACTGGTCAAAACATGAACAATTTTTATAGCATTTCGACCGAACTTCAGTCAGTGCGTTGGTGCCAATCCGGTCGGGTTAAACCCCGTACTCCAGTATACGTTATGTAGATACTTTACGTGCCAAATAGAATTAAAAGTCCAGTATTATTGGATTTTTATTATTTATGTACTACTGACTACGTGCACACAATTTTTTTTGTGAACACTGACATGTTTACATCACCTACAACATCCGTGATGTCAGCCCATAACACCTTGGTGAACTAGGTGCCCTGATAGTACTTTCCTTTCATCGTGTCGGCTACACTGAACTCGAGTGAAAACACGAAATATTTTGCTTTATTTAAAGCCCGACATATGGCGCCAAGCCATCCATAAGGTGTCCAACGATGACCATGGACATTCGGACGTTTACATAGCCGTTTGGACCAACGTTTCATTCAGTGCTGCGGTGGTACCAACACGGGCGGGATATAACCTACCACCCAGTTAGGTAGAAGGAAAGGAAAATCAAGTAAACATTTCATTACCACCCGAACCCCTTCATTACCGTCCAACAAACATTTTGAGGGTAAAGGAGGGTAATGAAAAGGAGGGTAGTGAAATTTTGATGTATTTCTTCAATTGCTCCCTTATTACTGATATTACAAATTTATTATATTAATTAACGAATATTCTGACTAAAATCTGATTCATTAAGATTTAAATGAAATTTTTATATCGTGTACTTATGTTAAAAAAAGCCGGAAGGTAATGATGCCTGGACGGTGACAAAGTAGTTGATGAGCACGAAGATCGTGAGTATTTTCTTCCCCAGCGATGCTCGTCCTCTCCTGTCTAGATCCAGGGACACAATGAGGGGCGTTCGACGTGCGGAGCGTAGAGCGAAGGCTAAAGTCGGGTCACACTCTGTCTAATTTGTAATACCACTTCTGCGGAAGGTAATGACGTTTTTCCACGGACAAAAATGAAATATTAATTCTTTTTATGATATAATGGCTATAAAAATAAATGAATCCCAAAGAAACATGCGTTATTAGTTACACTATAGGTGGGTTTATTAATATACTCATTTTACTTGAAGAAACTAAAAAAAAAATTATACTAAATACTGATCCTTCGTTTGGAAGAGGAATGAGAATGTTGAAGGTTTTTATTTTTTTTTATTTAATTGAATGGACAAATGTCTGATTCGTTAAATACTACTTTTTCCTTTCATCTAAACCCATATATTTCAATAAAATTATTTAAAAAAACATACATTTTCACACGCTTTTATTGCGCGGGAATGCAATTTGAACGAAATGGCGGAACGACCCATGTGCTGTTGAGACAGCTGACAATACTATTTTTTTTTGTAGTAGAAGATTGCCGATAATAAAAGTATCTATATTAGTTTGTGGCTGGATGAACTATATAGTCATAACTTCATAAATTTCTTTGCCGCGTTGTCGTATAATATATTTTTGAGATTCTCGCAATACGAGAAGAAAACAACAGACATTAGAAGTACTGCAGACAAGGCTGTATACTTTAATTAGTTTTGCCTGTCCCAAAAAGAAAAAAATTATAATAAATAACAGACAAGGCGGCATGGTATATTTATTACCTTTGCCTATCCCAAAAGAGGGATAAAAACAAAAAACAAAAACCTATGTAAGAAGAAAATTGTGAATTGGTTGTATGGTCAAATGATCTTTGCCTGCCTATTTATGGCGAAAACAACAACAACAACAGAGTCTGACACTATATTACTTTACTCTTTGGTCTGACACATCTGTCTGACAGGCTGCGGGGCGGGAGGCTGCTTCCGACTGCTTCGTTCTTTCTTTCGTCGTTCGTTATAGATTCTAGCATAACGATCTAACGCATAATCTGCTATCATGAGCAATATTCCAAGAATCGCAGGTAAGAATTTATTTATCAAAATTTATATTCCGTCCGTACATATGTCGCCGAATATTATAGGTTATGTTTTCATTACAGCTCTCTCCAGTAAAGGGATTACGCTAAAGGAGGGCGCACCGCCCTACACCGAGCAGCGGTTCCAGGAGGACACGTCAAATATCCGGAACATACTTTTCAGTCCAAAGGGAACATACCTCGCTTACAAAAATGATAAGAAGTAAAATAAATTATTACTAATTTGGCATTTTCAAAAATAGCAGTTGTTTTAATTACTTTCGTATACAGAACGGAGTTGGTGCGGTGCTCCGACTGGTCGGTGGTGGGGAGTTTCCCCGGCGCTATCAAGGAGATGAGTTTCTCACCACTCGACACCTACTTCATAACATGGCAGGTCATGTTCACTAAGGACAATGTGCCGGTCTGTATGCTTTTATGTCCGTAAATTTATGTTTTAAAATGTTTTTTTTTTTATTTGATAGAAAGAACAACCGCATGCCCCTTCTGTTCCATTAATGATTACAAAATTGTAATTGTTACAAAATTTTTAGCAATGTTATTTATACCTTGCAGTGCAGGTACTGTGTGGGGTCGGTACTTAATAAGAATAGTCCCACTGCATCTCTCCCCGTGCATGTCGTAAAAGGCGACTAAGGGATAAGCGGCCTGCAGACACCCCGGTCGACTTGTGGCTTTCATGGAAGACATAGGGTGGCTGGGGTAGCTGGAGACTGCGGGGTTTTGCACGAAGGTCCCCAACCAAGCGGGATTAGTTTGCAGGCTTAGAGCCAACCCCAAACCAAAGCAACAACAACAACCTTGCAGTGCACTCACCTTTGTTTTGATTCCAAATTGTGAGTTGAACATTGCACTTCACATATACAAACATCCTCATGCCAAGGGGTACTTTGTGTCCCTGCGTCAGCGGAATAAGTAATAAATTGGGACTTTTAATAGACTAATATAAAAACGTGGGGCGCATAACATCAAATGCGCCCCACGGTTTTTGTGATGCCCAAACTCCAGGGGGTTAGTAGTAACGATTGAAGAGTTCCGCTGTCGACCTGCTGACTTCATCATCAGACTCTCGTCACGAAGTGTATTTGTAGATGTATGGGACACTCGTCCAAACCAACCAAATGAGCCCAAACTCGAGGGGGTTACTAGTAACGGTTGAAGATTTCCACTGCCAACCTCCTGACTCCATCATCAGACCCTCGTCACCAAGTGTATTGGCGGAAGTATGGAGCACTCGTCCGAACCAACACAAATGAGCTCAAACTTGAGGGAGTTACTAGTAACGGTTGAAGAGTTTCACTGTCCACCTCCTGACTCCATCATCAGACCCTCGTCACCAAGTGTATTGGTGGAAGTATGGAGCACTCGTCCGAACCAACACAAATGAGCTCAAACTTGAGGGAGTTACTAGTAACGGTTGAAGAGTTTCACTGTCCACCTCCTGACTCCATCATCAGACCCTCGTCACCAAGTGTATTGGTGGAAGTATGGAGCACTCGTCCGAACCAACCGAATGAGCCCAAACTCGAAGGGGTTACTAGTAACGGTTGAAGAGTTCTACTGTCCACCTCCTGTCTCCATCATCAGACCCTCGTTACCAAGTTGAAATTATCATAATATTGTATTGTCACGGGAACTAATGTGTGTGCAAAGTTTCATAAGAATCGGTTCAGTAGAAGTAGTTGAAAAAGTTGTCGCAAGATTTGAAACAAAGATAGAAACAAACAAAATATACGGAGTCAAGCTAAATAAAACTGTTTAAAAATAGTGAGGTTATGTTTTTTTTTTATTTCACTAACTCGCGAATTGATAACAATCTCCAATAATGACACATTAACTTCAGAAATGTTCTATTCTTTCAAATTTATACATAATAGTTAGGGAGGTGAGGTCGCTAAATGGCGGCATTCTCGAGCACCGTCGAGACCTATTAAAATCGAAAGATGAAGTAATTTCGAAAAGAAAAGCTAGTATGGTAAAAACCATTTTAGCGGTGGGTATGGCGTGTACGGTTTTTCAAAAATGTAAAAAAAAAACAGTTACTTGGGCATTCTCGAGCACGCCAGATATTCATACAACGTATGCCCCCCCAAGTGCCTCTGATAACAACGGTATACTAATCTGCCGGTTTGCGTGGTGGGGGTAGGCATACAAGATAGTCAAAAATCCGAGAAAAAAAAATGTATTCGAGAGCGTCAGATTTTCAGAAGGGGTGTTAAGTAGGCCCCAAGGAAGCTCCCTTAAAAAAAAAGTGACGATTTCGGCGTGACGATAACTTACGACAAATTTTTTAAAATAAAAAAGTTTGAGATATAATAAAAGTTAGATAATTTAATCATCATTGTTTCATATAAATTTTTTTTGTAACACCCTCCTTTTTAACCGACTTCCAAAAAAGGAGGAGGTTCTCAATTCGTCTGTATGTTTTTTTTTTTTATTTTTATTTATTTTTTTTTTTTGTATGTTTGTTACGCGATTTCTCCGTCAATTGAGAGCCGATTTAGAAAATTCTTTTTTTGTTAGGTCATACTTCCGAGGTGGTCCCATTTCAATTTTTAACCGACTTCCAAAAAAGGAGGAGGTTCTCAATTCGTCTGTATGTTTTTTTTTTTTATTTTTTTTTTTATTTTTATTTTTTTGTATGTTTGTAACACGATTTCTCCGTCAATTGAGGGCCGATTTAGAAAATTCTTTTTTTGTTAGTTAGGTCATACTTCCGAGGTGGTCCCATTTCAATTTTATCGAAATTGGTTCAGTGGTTTTCGAAAAATCAGCATAATACTATGGTGTGTGGTTACCTTCAGCAAAACTTGTGATGTGGTCGTTTTCGGCAATTTTCAGTTTGATAAATTAGTATGGTGTGTGGTTACCTTCAGCAAAACATTTGTGATGTGGACTTATTCAGCAATTTGCAGTCTGACACATATGGCGAATAATTCTGTACCACTTCAATCGATTTCGATTATTCGATTTCGATTATTCTTTTTTATGTAATATTACTAAAAAGAATGAAATAAAAACTGTTTTAAAAAATATTAAACCGATTTCCAAAAAACAAAAAAAAAAAAAATTAAAAAGTATTAAATACCTAATATTTTGAAATTTTCTCTGTCCTGTTGAAATACATGAATCGATATACTAGTGATACATATTCGGACCCTTGTTTCATGAATATTCTAAATTTGAAATTTTTTTATCTTTTCCGACCGGCGCTTAATTTATTATGGTACCTGGCCAGTACCTACTGTACCGAGTACCATCGAGCTGGTTTGATGATGGAGACAGAAGGTGGCCATAGGAACTCCTAAACTACACATGATAAACCCATCGTGTTTGGGCTCGTTGCATTTGTCTTCACGAGAAATTTACTTTAGACCTAAAAGATTCTCAATTCGACGGTATGTTTTCTTTTTTTGGATGTTTGTTACGCGATTACTCCGTCAATTGTGGGCCGATTTTGAAAATTCTTTTTTTTTTTATTTGAAAGGGGATAACCCTGAGGTTTTTGAAGTGAAAACTTCTTTAGCGGCTCTTGGCACTTTTTTAGGTGGGTAAAAATGTATAACTCGCGACATCGCGTCAGCGTCATTTTTAAAATGAAACCTTAAGTCATTGCGTTAAGGGTTAAGTTAGAGTGGCACGGGATCTGCCGGCACTCCCGGAGTGCAACTGTTAAGTAGGGTTCCGTAACACGTTTATGTCTGTCCATTCTACTAAGTTCTGCAAAATGAATGTAGGGTTCCGTAACAAATGCATGTCTGTCTGTTCTACTAAATTTAACATTTATTTCAAAATGAATGTAGGGTTCCGTAACATATGCATGTCTATCCGTACTACTAAATTTTACAATTTTCAACCAAGGTCCTCCGACGGTTATTTTATAATAAAAGTAGGGTTCCGTAACACGTTTATGTCTGTCCATTCTACTAAGTTCTGCAAGATCAATGTAGGGTTCCGTAACAAATGCATGTCTGTCCGTTCTACTAAATTTCACAATTTTCAACCAAGGCCCTCCGACGGTTATTTTATAATAAAAGTAGGGTTCCGTAACAAATGTATGTCTGTCCGTTCTACTAAATTTCACAATTTTCAACCAAGGTCCTCCGACGGTTATTTTATAATAAAAGTAGGGTTCCGTAACACGTTTATGTCTGTCCATTCTACTAAGTTCTGCAACATCACCTACAACGTCCGTGATGTCAGCCCATAACATCGGGTAAACTAAGTGCCATGTCAGTGCTTCCCCCTTTGATCGTGCTGACTACACTGAACTGGTCGGAAAACACAAACTATTTACATAGCCGTTTCGACCGACGTTTAATTCAGTGCGGTGGTACCAACCCGGGCAGGTTAAACCCTACCACCAAGTAAGATTAGGAGGGAAGGGACCTACAGTTTTACGAGGAATCCGAACCTCGGTCAGCCTCCAACGGTCAGCGGTCACCCATCCAAATACTGACCGCACCCAGCGTTGCTTAACATTCAATAGCGACAGTTGACTGTCTGCACCACTGAGCTATCGAAGCTGACGTGGTACTATTTTAATTGGGTCAAGATCGGATTGGAAAGCGAGGCGGAATCGCGAGGCCGAAGGCCGAGCGATTCCGCCGAGTACATTAATAGCAAATAATTACTAAAAAAACTTTGAAATAAAAAAAAAGTTTTAAAAAACATAAAACCGACTTCCTAAAAAAAGTAAAACTAAAAAACTATTTAAAATAAAAATATAAAAACCGCCTTCAAAAATATATGAAATAAAAACCTAAAAAAAAACGAACCCTAGAGTTGAAGGCGGTGCTAAAGCAAGCAAAAATGATGCATGAAAGAAAACATAAGTGGATGATAATATCCTTTGTGATTTGTGTAGCTTTTTTAGCACCGCCTTCAACTCTAGGGTTCATTTTTTTTTAGGTTTTTATTTCATATATTTTTGAAGGCGGTTTTTATATTTTTATTTTAAATAGTTTTTTAGTTTTACTTTTTTTAGGAAGTCGGTTTTATGTTTTTTAAAACTTTTTTTTCGAGATATACTCAAAAAGTTTTTATGATGCTCTAAGTCCAAAAGTTTTGACTTTAGACAAAAATATAAAGATACCTTTTTTGTGTAAAATAAAATCATCTTTTTTTTTAATTGAACCTTTTTTTTGTAAAATGTATCCTTCGCGATTTATATGCCGCAACACGTTTTTCGGAAGACGAAATGGCTCCTCCACACTTCCGGTCATGCGCAACCGGCAGATTTTGTATTTTTTGTAAGTTTTAGATTATATTCTTCAAAATAAAAAAAAATTGATCACGCTCGAGAATACTGGATTAACGTTTTTTTTACAAGTTCGCGACCTTATAACTTGCGGCGTCAAGGACTTATCGTCAGATTAGTTAAATTTAGTCTTAAAACACTAAAATCAACCCCCAATATCTTAATCTGACGTGCTCGAGTATTTCAGACTATAGATTTTTTTTTTTTACTAATCTGATCGTCTATCCTAGGCGCTAGATAAAGTCAATAGATAAAGAGCTAATACTTTCCAAAGTTGTTCTATTAGGTCTAAGGTATCTCTCATATCTTAAACTGATGCGCTCGAGTATGCCCGAAAAATCCCCTATTCACCTCCCTAACTATAAACAGAACAAATTATGTCTAAAAACATCAAAAATAACGCGCCGAACATACCTATGTGCAACAACTGAAAGGGCTGTTAACCCTTCGGATGCGAGGCGACAAGGTCAACTGTTACCCCATAATTGCGACGCCATTTTGGTAAAATGGGGTGCGCTCCACCCTAGTGCGTTCTAAATGAATTTCAAGACTTTTTTATATGAAACGTATGTGAAAAGCCTATATTTTCAAAATGTACATTACATTTTCTAGTAATTTCATTTGTATAATGTCTTGTGTTTAATATTATCATCAATAAACTGGGTCCAAGTCCACGAACGATATAATTTTCCCATTTTCATAATAAAATATTCATATTTGCTAATAAAAGCTTTATAACCTGCTTCTATTGTGTTTTATATAAAGTTTATCTGTTAATCTACCATTTCCTATCAATATTTAATTGATCATTCATGTCATGATATTTTGGTCTCAACACATTCCCAAACACAGAAATATGACGGCTCCGTCACCGGAGGTCGTTAATGTCGAGTATGTTTACAAATTAATTTCAGCTGAATGATCCACTCAAATGGTTTGATGTATGTGTTTACGCAAGCCTGGATACTTCAACTACTTAGAATCAGAGCATGGTAGGTGTTGGATGTTCGGTTTGTAAACAAAACTAGGCCATATGGAACAAGGGCCAAAATGACCAATATGGCAACAGAGACTCTAGCTAGAGCAGGGCCGTCTCAAGGGCGGGGCGAGCGGGGCGGGCGCCCCGGGCGCCCTGCGCTAGAGGGGCGCCGCAGGCGCCCCGATCGTTTGCCGCACAGGCTTTCCGCCGCCTCCGCCGCGCCGCCTAAGCTTTCTCTAAAATTACGCGTCGGAAACAAAAGATGTACCTGCTTTAAAATATTTATAAATAATAAATAAACACTAGCTATTGTTAATTGCCTCCTTAAAGTAATGTTTTTTATTAATTTAACCCTAATATTACCTACACATTAAGTGCACTGACATAAAATTAAAAATTAAAATTAATTTAAATTCGCTGCATAAAATAAAATCATGTTAGAGTCTGGGACGGCAGCGGATGGTGGGGCACTAAGCTTGTGTTTGCCCCGGGCACATATTACTCAAGAGACGGGCCTGAGCTAGAGCAAAAACCACTGGATTGATTTAAAAGACAAGGACACATAAAAACAAATAATTAAATTTGCTCTTTGATTTAGTGAAAAAGAACTTTGACGCCATACATTCAAAAATATTGAAAAACAATTTAGTGAAAATGAGAGAAATAAAAAAAATATATGATTTTTCTTGTGCAGTAAGGATAACATGATATGGAGGAGGCTTCCGGAATAAATAATTTTGTAAGGACTGAAAATTCCAAACTTATGATAATATGTAATATTTAAAATACGATACTGAAAATGGTTACAGATGAATCTTACAGAAGGCGAACTTATTGCAGAAAGAATTTTTTTAAAATAAAAAACGTCAGTAACTTAATTTTTTTATTAAACACACAAATTTTAGTTTTTAGTTATTTTAGTTTTTTAATAATAAATTCCATCATAAAAATTGTGAAGCCGCTATCCATACATTACGAACGGCGCTCACCGACGTGGTCACGTGACCTCACACGGATGTTGCGAGGCGCCTTGAAAAGGCCACGGAAGTGACCTAGCTTGTATTTTTCTAAAATTTTAATTACTAGTCCTCTTTAGGTCAAAACTAAAGTTTTTAAAACATTTACAATTAAATAATTCAACTATTTCAATCAACTTTCACTGGTTTTGGCGAAAATAAATAGGATTTCGACCGTTTCAAATTCAAAATTTTCGTAACGGTTTTTTCTAGTGGGTAGCAAAAACCACGATATTTGACTAAAAAAACGTTCCTGAACTGCGAGAAAATATTGTAAAATGAAGATTACTTACCCTTCCATTGTCTTTGAGAAAAAAACGAAGAAATTTCACAGAATTCCACAACAAAAACTTGATTTCAAAATGTATGACCACTCCATCCGCGAACACAATGCAAGGGCATGACTAATCGCTTCCCAGTAATAATTTTAAAGTGGCAAGCATAGGGAAGTGTGTATTTTTAGCTAGCCTATTCTCCCATGAATAATATAAATAAGAAGAGATTAGAAGGATATTTGACGTTCAAATCAATTATTTTGTACCACAATCGGAGAGAAGCCTTTCCCAGGCGCCCCGCAATCTTGTAAGCGAAAATGGCGGTGCCTTTTGCAGGCGCCTCGCATCCGAAGGGTTTTGTTTGCTCTGATTGGTGACAAAGAGAATCAGATCAAGCAATGATATTATAGATCAAGTATGTTCACCTTTATTTATAAGTATAATTATTCAGCTTTATCCACATAAATCTGCAAAAATGTATTTTTAGCTACTGCCAAAATTGGTGATTACAATAATGATAATGATAATAATTTGTTTTATCATAATTTTATATGTAATATTTGTATATTTTAGGTATAGTTATATGTAAAATTATTGTAAATAAATGGATAATTATTTTATGTTAAAATTTAAGTAGGTAGAAATATTCATAATAAATAACACGAAGTATCTTAAGAAAACAGTCTAGGCGCAGCATCTGACAGCTAGCTTGCGCCAGTTATGGCTGAATTTCAGCCTATAGACCTGTAGCGCTAGGATTTTTGGTTTCAAAAATATTAAAGTTTTTTATTTTTCGCATATAGTTTCCGAACCATTTGCCCAACCTAATATATTAGTTTGTGTCATCCTAGGAATTTGCATACGTAGAAATTTAGGTATTTGTCTTTTAGATCAGTATTGGACGAAAAGAAAATTAGAAAAGAAAATTTTACTTTCATGATAATATTGAAGTAGTAACCGATGTGCAAAATCATTTTGTGTCATCTCTGTCCACGGAAATCCTTATATTTAACCAGTACCTAATACATCGCCCAAATAGCTCTAAAAGAATATTAGAAAAGGTTAAATAGGTGTTACGCGTTTTAGAGTACTGATATCTGTTGTTCAAAATATTTTGTGTCGAATTCATCCACGATATTTATAGATCTTTAATATTTTTATTACAACAACCTCTAAAAGCCACAAAAGAAAAGACGGGTTATTAGAGTTTACGTCTTTTTGATTATTATGGTGTAACAAAACACTATTCATAATTTGTGTCGTTTTTATCCACGGAATTTTATTATTTGAAAAAAAAAAACTAACTTCGCATGAAGTGCGAGCGCGGGGAATAGCGCGGGCGCGGGCGGCGGGGCGGCGGGCGAGGCGAGCGAGCGAGCGAGGCACGCCGCCTCCGCCCCGACGCGCTCGCAGGTCGGTCAGCCAGCCATACGAGGGGCGCGCGTTGCGTGGTGCGTTGCGACGTGCGTGCGTTATTCCATATAAGTTCTTAAATTAAGAATTAGGAATTAATTCTTAAGGCGGAAATAGCAGTGAACGCGGCCTTCAATTTCGAACACGTCGGTGGGGAAGGGGCGAAGATCCCCGCGTAAATAGTAGGTAGCTGTGAGTCGAGCTCAGCAACAGATACGGAAATTTGCGCGGATTATTAAACTCGCTTGTAGCTTAGCAGGCAGGAGTAGGGCTTGCGTAAGACCCGATAGCATATATCCAAAGTCCACTAGGCGAATTATGCTGATTGGTCGATGCCAGTTTGGCGGAAAATTTAAATTTCGTCTGGCTCCGCCCCCGGCACTCCCAGCCCAGCGAACCTAGTGAATCCGATATTCGTTAGGTCGGTTATGTGATTTGGTAGCTCAATGGTATGGTGTAGGGCTTTATTTTTTCGATCTCAACTCGACCATGGGTTCGAGTCCCGTTGCCAAAATTTTTTTCGTTTTTTTTTTAGCAATGTTAGGTTGTTAAAATTAGGTTAAGGTTATTTTTTTATAACCACATAAAAAAACTTTATTTTCCAAAATATTTTCGAAAATACTTCCGAAATTTAAATTTCTTCCTTTTTTTTGTTAAGTTATGTTAGGGTGTTGAAATTAGGTTAAGGTTATTTTTTTATAATCACCTAAAAAAACTTTATTTTCAAAAATACTTACGAAATTTCAATTTTCCCGCAAAACTGAGAACGACCAATCAGAGCAACTCGCCTAGTGGACTATGGAAATATGCGACCCGATAGGTTTCAAACCTAGAATTTTAAATGTTTTTTTTTAAATCATGGGCAAATATATATATCATGGGAAAGTGGTCAAGTTCGAGTCGAGCTCGCGTAAAGAGGGTTCCGTACCATCCCGTTTTCTGTGAGTAATAGAAGGCTTAGGATTTTTTGACGAAACTTTGTATATTGGTAGGTAGCGTATATCCCGGAGAATTTTTTTTTAGTGGTCAAGTTCGAGTCGAGCTCACGTAAAGAGGGTTCCGTACCATCCCGTTTTCTGTGAGAACTAGAAACTTCGTCATGAAGTATTGTTTTGGTCATAACTCGAGAACCACTGAAGCTAGATCCATTGTGTTGGTACTCAAACTTCAGGTCTCGGTGAGATCTATCCATCTGTCACATGAACTTTTGTTTTGGTCATAACTCGAGAACCACTGGTGCTAGACCCATCGTGTTGGTACTCAAACTTCAAGTCTCGGTGAGACCTATCCATCTCTCACGTGAACTTTTGTTTTGGTCATAACTCGAGAACCACTGGTGCTATATCCATCGTGTTGGTACTCAAACTTCAGGTCTCGGTGAGATCTATCCATCTGTCACGTGAACCTTTGTTTTGGTCATAACTCGAGAACCACTGGTGCTAGACCCATCCTTTTGGTACTCAAACTTCAGGTCTCTTCAGGACCAAAACAAAAGTTCACGGGACAGATGGATAGATCTCACCGAGACCTGAAGTTTGAGTACCAACACGATGGGTCTAGCACCAGTGGTTATCGAGTTATGACCAAAACAAAAGTTCACGTGACAGATGGATAGATCTCACCGAGACCTGAAGTTTGAGTACCAACACGATGGGTCTAGCACCAGTGGTTCTAGAGTTATGACCAAAACAAAAGTTCACGTGAGAGATGGATAGATCTCACCGAGACTTGAAGTTTGAGTACCAACACGATGGGTCTAGCACCAGTGGTTCTCGAGTTATGACCAAAACAAAAGTACACGTGACAGATGGACAGATCTCACCGAGACCTGAAGTTTGAGTACCAACACGATGGGTCTAGCACCAGTGGTGCTCGAGTTACGACCAAAACAAAAGTTCACGTGAGAGATGGATAGATCTCACCGAGACTTGAAGTTTGAGTACCAGCACGATGGGTCTAGCACCAGTGGTTCTCGAGTTATGACCAAAACAAAAGTTCACGTGAGAGATGGATAGATATCACTGAGACTTGAAGTTTGAGTACCAACACGATGGGTCTAGCACCAGTGGTTCTCGAGTTATGACCAAAACAAAAGTTCACGGGACAGATGGATAGATCTCACCGAGACCTGAAGTTTTGAGTACCAACACGATGGGTCTAGCACCAGTGGTTCTCGAGTTATGACCAAAACAAAAGTTCACGTGAGAGATGGATAGATCTCACCGAGACTGAAGTTTGAGTACCAACACGATGGGTCTAGTACCAGTAGTGGTTCTCGAGTTATGACCAAAACAAAACTTCACGTGACAGATGGATAGATCTCACCGAGACCTGAAGTTTGAGTACCAACACAATGGGTCTAGCTTCAGTGGTTCTCGAGTTATGACCAAAACAAAAGTTCACGTGAGAGATGGATAGATCTCACCGAGACTTGAAGTTTGAGTACCAGCACGATGGGTCTAGCACCAGTGGTTCTAGAGTTATGACCAAAACAAAAGTTCACGTGAGAGATGGATAGATCTCACCGAGACTTGAAGTTTGAGTACCAGCACGATGGGTCTAGCACCAGTGGTTCTAGAGTTATGACCAAAACAAAACTTCACGTGACAGATGGATAGATCTCACCAAGACCTGAAGTTTGAGTACCAACACGATGGGTCTAGCACCAATGGTTCTAGAGTTATGACCAAAACAAAAGTTCACGTGAGAGATGGATAGATCTCACCGAGACTTGAAGTTTGAGTACCAGCACGATGGGTCTAGCACCAGTGGTTCTCGAGTTATTTATGATGATCAAAACAAAAGTTGTATGTATCTATGTATATATTCTTTATTGAAATTTATCAAAATGAGGTACAACAGGCGAGCTTAATTTTTATTTTTTTGGAAACTGACACGGTTGGCTACATCACCTACAACGTCCGTGATGTCAGCCCATAACACCGGGTGAACTAGGTGCCATGTCAGTGCTTCCCCCTTTGATCGTGCCGGCTACACTGAACTGGTCGGAAAACACAAACTATTTACATAGGCGTTTAGACCGACGTTTCATTCAGTGCGGTGGTACCAACCCGGGCGGGTTAAACCCTACCACCAAGTAAGATTAGGAGGGAAGGGGCCTACAGTTTTACGAGGAATCCGAACCTCGGTCAGCCTCCAACGGTCAGCGGTCACCCATCCAACTACTGACCGCACCCAGCGTTGCTTAACATTCAATAGCGACAGTTGACTGTCTGCACCACTGAGCAATCGAGGCTGACAAAATACTTACTTGACTTAATGCCGCGAGGCCTTCTATTCTAATTAACCTTTGGGATGTGGGAGAAGTACATGCAGGCGAACAAGAAAACTTCATGGCGAAGTTTCTAGTTCTCACAGAAAACGGGATATTAGTTCAGCCCGATTGTGTTTGGGTCATGAAAGGTAGGGTCAGTTTGAACTTATGCAAATTTGAAGCGAATCGAAGCGTCAATCTAGAATAATATTGACCACATTGACCATTGACATTCGTAGGAATTGAGATTGCAGACGCGCGCTTTGTACAAAATTCGCACTGCATTATTATCTCTATAGGTAGGTAGATACCAAACTTCTTCGCGAGGAAGAGCGCGGGCGCGGGCGGCGCGGCGGGCGAGGCACGCCAGGCGCCGCGGCCGGCCGTCTCGCGTCGCTTCGCATAGAAGAAATCGTAGGTACCGAACGAACGTGTGTGCGTGCGTATGCCCCCCGCCCGCCGCCACCTGCCCGCGTCCGTCCGCTTTGACCGCAACAACTGTTTTTGTGTTTTATTCATTTATTTCGAGCATGAAAATGACACAAATTTACAACGTACATTTTTCATGCATTTATGAAATTGAATATGTAATCTCTAATAATTCTAATATTTTTTTGAAGCTTTTGTAGCTTGGAAAAATAACATATTCGAAAATCTTAAAATTGCGTGGCCTAATTTGGCACAAATTCATTTAATGGGCATATGTAAGTGATCTGAGATGGGAAATAACAATTTTGTCAATTCTAATTTTGTTTTAGGCACTGTTTTTACATACTGACCATAGGTCAGTTTGCACTGGACGAAGATGACACAAACTGGGTTTGCACACTCCGCAGGCTATCCTAGATATGATACCATAATTATTTTAAAGTTTAGATTAATTTTGCCAGTTTTGAATGGAATTAAAAAAAAACAACCACAAATCTTCGAATTGCTGAAAATGCAAGTGACAGATGTGACACAAAACGCAATATTATGCTTCTTATGTACGACTGTATCCACAGGCAAGAAATAAGCAAGTTTAGAATTTTTTTAACTTATGTCCTCAAAATAGCCCAGCGCTATCGGTCTACTAGCCGATTCACTTAGTATGATTCATTCAGTTCACAAGTGGATAATACTGACCATACGAAACTAAACTAATACAATAATACAACAACTAAAATAATACAACTAATACAAAAATAAACTAGCACAATTTTCAAATTCTTTAAACTACTAACTAACGTGCGGGCGTGTGGGTGCGGGTGCGTGGGGTGTGTTGCGCAGGGGTGCGGCTGTGCGTGGGCGACCATATCTCGTGGCACACTCCGCTGGACGGCGGCGCCTCCATATAAATTATGTAAATACAATATTAGAATTGTTGTTTTTTTTAATCTTTATGTTAATAGGATATTAGCCGCCTTGCAACTATGCCAGCCCCATAGTACTTATTAAACAATTCTCCAAACCATCTCTAGCCTCGGAGAGCTAGAGTTGGTTAATATTAAGTCTAACTGAATGAATATCAGACATAGAGAGAATAGCTGAATAATATGTATATGATAGATAATATATTATACACGGTGAACAAAAAACCTGCCGAACACCCGAAGGCAGGAAGTACAGTTTCAGATACTGAATCGGATAGGCTAGTTTTTTTTCGAAATTTATATGAAAATATGCCCTTTTTCAATTATTCCTAAGTATCAAGATGTCTTTAAATAACTAAATTATGTCTGCATGCCATCTTAACAGTGATGTGAAGTTAAACCCTACTACCATATGTCTTAAGCATGTGATATCAGTGTTCTAGGTAACTACCTAGGTAATATTCTAAAACTTATTAGGTATACAAAATAATAAGTTTGTTGCACACTAACTGACCTCAAAGCACTTACCGACTTCATTTTCAGTACAGAAGACAAAACAAATATTAAAATCGGCAAATTATTTTACAAAGAATCTCACTAAAGACATAAGAACGTGCTCTCTGTGTTCACTTCATTCGTGCCGCCTCAAGATAATTTATGACACTGGCGGCGAGGCGGCTTTGTGTCTCGCGCGCGCCACCGCCGCTCCGCCGCGCCTCCTAGAGAATTTTGCATTAGAAGTAAAAAGTCGTGATACTAATTCTATTTTTTAATTGAAAAATTTTGTCAGAATTTAAAAAAGAACTAGCCTATCCGATTCAGTATCTGAAACTGTACTTCCTGCCTTCGGGTGTTTGACAGGTTTTTTGTTCACCGTGTATGATATGTCCATGAACGCCGGTGTTGCAATGCAAGTCAATGATTGATATGTTTCAGGGTCAACCAAATCTACATGTATATACTTCCGCTACAGGTGAACTTGTGCAGTCTTTCTCACAGAAGCAACAGGTAGGATGGTAAGTAGCTGAAGGGCTCGGCCACATGACAGATTGTTTCACCAACTAAGTGAACAGTTTAGTTGAGGTGGGCATGATGGCCGATTTCTCTCCAACCCAACTATTCAGTCGTTGACACGGACGATTGTTCGGTCTGCAGGTAGTGGTACTACGGTATGGTAACACGCATATATTAGTACATAATATAGCATAATCAATCTCGCAGATTGTTGGCCTACAAGTTGGTAGATAAATCCAATGAGTGCGTTCTCCTGTAGTTTATGAAGTTGTACAACTTTTTAATTAGTCGAGTCGACGAATCGTGGAGAGTCGGTGCCGACTAAACGGTTGAGTTAGCGTCGTGTGTGCTCTTATCATTTTGCATGTATTTTTCAGTTTTTTTATTACGACCCTACAGTTTAGTTGGATAAGAATCGGTCGTCTGCCCGGGCCCTAACTGAACTCTTTCATGACAACAACAAGTTATATTAATTAGACGCATATGTGCAGAGTATATTTTCCACACTATACACATGTATATTGTATAGCTTTTGGGGTTAGTAAACATCGAAATGTAGTTGGTTAACCTATCGCTCACAGCAGTGGCGTCTGGTGACTTCAGTGACCGATAGTGCTCTAAGTACCTACCTACTTATATACCAAATTTCCCAACACATTCCCGTCATGTTATTTTAAGATCAGGACTTCCGAATTTTTTAAATGCCTGCGTTTTATTATGTACGTACCTAGTATGAATATTCTCAAGACAATCAATGAGTAGCATAAAACAAGAAAAAAAATTCAAACAAGTTTTATAACTCATTTTTAGTACCTTTATGAACACACCCATAGACCACAATACTACTGCAACTTTCAAAAAGAAAACAGTAGTAATGTCCCAAAAATACTTAAAAAAATAAAATAAAAATAAAAGCATTTGAAAAGTAGGAATGTAAGTACTGATTGTAAAGCCTTACCTTTAACCAACGCTTAGGCAAATACCGGCACCACTTATTTCACAGTATCGCGTGAGCCGCGTGACAGAAAGCCCAAACCTAACCATATCCCATTTTAAATATTCGCACGCTAACGGGTATGTGACATCACATGACAGCGCGCTGACTCTAGGTAGGCGGACGGACTCGTGCGAAACGAATCGCTCGCGACGTGTCGCACGCGCGGCTATTCACGATATAGCGTCCTTGTTTGGCGCTCGTGCGCCGCACGCAGAACTCCATTTCGGCCCATACTGTTTCTATGAAGTATCTTTTGTCTCACGCGCCAGCGGTGTTTTGCCGATCCGCATACATTCAGTATGGGAGACCCGCGTGCGTTTTCGATTCCGCACGGGGCGCGCGTTTACTCGCAAAAAAGTGCCTTGTGATCTATAAAATAAGGTCGAATTCACATTCGTATTTATTTGGAGTACGATCTTTATGGTTTTAATGTAGGTATGTTGTAAGATATTATTTATTTTGAGTGAAGTGAAGACTTCTCGTGGTATTATGGTAGTGCGGCGCACGAGCGCACTTTAGGACCAGCCGCCAGTGGCTCACAGTAGTGTAGGTGTGTGTATTTATATTTTTGTTTATGGTCAGATCAAAAATGTTACAAAATTGTTTACTATTTGTCCCCTTTTAAAATCTTAACAATCTTACTTTTTCCTACTAAGTTGAGCCTACTGTTTTACGTCGCCAATCGCTGCGTGCGAAAATGTACCTAAACGATCGAGTGTAAAGTTCATTATTGCTTTGCAGCTGCGCGCACTTGCGTGGGCTAGCGTGCAGGTATGCTTCGCGCGGCTGACGAATTTCCACTTAATTAGACCGCCGGCGGTCCGCCAGGCGGTAGATAGTTAGCGCGCGCAAGTACATAGAGTGCGTGTGCCTGCCGGTGTTATGGGCTGACATCACGGATGTTGTAGGTGATTTAGCCAACAGTGTCAGTTTCCATAAAATATTTTTTTTTAAATGGGCACCTCCTTAATTTTTTACTTTTTGTACTTTATATTATTTTTTGTTTTATCCGCCATAATAACACATATTCTGGGAAAATTTAAATCGACTAGCTATTATGCTTCCAAAGATACAGCAGTAGGACAGACAGACAGACAGACTGACGGCGTTGGCTTAGTAATAGGCTTCCATACTGGGTACGGAAACCTAAAATTGCTCCTTGAGACTTTATGATGGTTAGTTTCGTTGTGTTGATTGTTGGCGTAGAGAAGGTTTAAGTCTCAGGGTGCAGGTTTGTTAGGGAAAGGGTTCTTTATTATATGTTGTTGCGCAGGGAGCTGCAGTGGACCGCAGACGAGCAGGTGTGTGCGTGGCAGGACGGGGCGCGCGTGCTGCTGTACGAGGGGGGACAGCTACAGCGCTACACGCAGCACCTGAGCGCCGACAAATGCAAGACTTTCAGTCTGGCGCCCGGCGTTGCGCCGACGTACTATCTGGCCACTTTCACTCTTGGTATGTACTTACCTAATGTCAACCAATTTAGATGGGGCATACTATAGTCTGTCTACATACACTGTCCGGTGCAGTTAGCTTGTTGCCTCAGAAACTTATAACCCAAGGATTTTTGTTGGGGTTTTTATTGAGTTTATGAATTATTGATTTTACAAATTAAGTATTGAGTTTATAAAAGAGTCGGGAAGGGCCGCCTTAGACACACATACCTGGACCAGATCGGGCATGTGCTCAAAAAGGGCCAAGTGCAAAGTACCCGTAACCAACGAGCATGCATGAAGAACATTATGGGAGTGGAAGAAGCGGCAGAGGTGTGTCAGGATCGTGGCATGTGGAGATCCGTTGTCTCTGCCTACCCCACCGGGAAACAGGCGTGACGCTATGTATGTATGTATGTATGTTTTATGTCAAAGTTGATAATAATTTTTAACATCTTGGCTTCCGGAAGGGCCGGCCGGCCCCCAAAGCGCTTACATGCGTTGACTTCCGAATTGGGAGCCAATCGAGCTGAGCTCGGTAATGGGAGACGTGGTTGTATTTACGCAGACCAAACATGAAATGGTGCATACATTCTGCAAGCGTTGAAGCTTTTCTAGAAGAGTTCCAGTCAAATCCAGGTATTAAATATCCGCGTAGTCAAGAATCGGGAGTAAGAGAGATTGTGCTAGGCGAAAAAGCAATCTTGGTGGAAACTGGAAGAAACTTTTGTAGGCGTCTCAGGGAGTTTTGAGAACTGTCATACGTAATTTGTATGTTGATACAAATTACGTATGAAAGTTTGACATACACCTGATACACTTAATTAATAAGTCTTGGTAGTCAGAAATTGTTAATCTTGCTCTCAAGCTGTGTTTTTGATAGACTGTAAGCAATGTTATTATGTGGCTAGTCACTAAAATACTTGTAATAAATAATATACACGGTGACAAAAAACCTGTCGAACACCCGAAGACAGGAAGTACAGTTTCAGATACTGAATCGGATAGGCTAGTATTTTTTTTTTAATTCGGACAAAATTTTTCAATTAAAAAATCTAATTAGTATCACGACCTTTTACTTCTATGCAAAATTCTTTACTCTAAGCGGCGGCGGCGGCGGCGGCGGCGGCTGCGCGGCGGCGCGCAACACATAGCGCCCGCCGCGCCAGTGTCATAAATTATCTTGAGGCGGCATTGAAGTGAAGACAGAGCATTTTTTTATGTCTTTAATGAAATTCTTTGTAAAATTATTTGCCGATTTGGATTATTTTTGTCTTCTGTGCTGAAAACGAAGTCGGTAAGTGCTTTGAGGTCAGTTAGTGTGCAACAAACTATTATTTTGTATACCTAATAAGTTTTACAGTATTACCTAGGAAGGTACCTAGAAAACTGCTATCACGTGCTTAAGTCATATGGGCGTAGGGTTTAACTTCACCTCACTGTTATGATGGCATGCAGACATAATTTAGTTGTTTAAATACATCTTGATACTTTAGGAATATTGAAAAAGGGCATATTTTCATTTGAATTTTGAAAAAAAAACTAGCCTATCCGATTCAGTATCTGAAACTGTACTTCCTGCCTTTGGGTGTTCGACAGGTTTTTTGTTCACCGTGTATATAAAAAAACTAAAATACATACCCTGCGAAGTTTCTTGTCGATTCTTCTTCGTGGGTGTAATCGAACAGGATAGAACAAATTGTGACAAGTTCGAGTGCAGTCTAACTGCCATATGAATGATCAATAAACAATACAATACAATTTAAATCTTCAGTTTACGCTATTTATCATGAAATGAAAAAAAAAACACAATTTGAAATATAACTATGATATATAATATAAAAATACACTATATTGGAATAATGGTTGTGGTACTCTTATTCCAGGCAAGTCTGGTCAACCGTCGTTCTGGAAGATGTACAAAGTGGCGGAGATTGAGGCGGGCCATGCGGTGGCGAGCAAGTCCTCCTTCCAGGCGGAGAAGGCCAAGTTCTACTGGAACCGGCGCGGCACCAATGTGCTGGTCGTCACTCAGACTGAGGTAAACTACTGCTTGTGTACAGTGTGCAATCATGAAGCGTGCAGCAGAGTGACTTGGTGAGACTAAGACGAGGCATTACGTCCAGCGTTGGAGTAAAAATTGCTGATGATTTTGTACAATTTTGGTATCTGATTGATCGATTTATATTATTAATGCTAGTACAGTAGAATATTTACATTCGCCATTTCAATAAACCCTTTGTTGAAGGAAACCGCTATATAAACAGCTAAAATGTTGTGTACTAGATGAAATGGAAGAAATGTCATAGTGCAATAAGGTTAGATTGTGCACCCAAAATGCAACGCAATTGACCGCAAGAAGATGCTGACATTTTAAATGTAATTGTAGGTAGACAAGACCGGCGGATCATACTACGGCCGACAGTCGCTCTCATTTGCCGACGTGAAGGGCAACTCCGGAGCTGTGGGACTAAGTAAGCCCTCTTCAAATTAAGAATTATTATAATCTGTGGGAGCCAACAGGTTAAGGTTATATTGTGATATTGTGATCCTTCGGTTGTGACCTTTCATTTCCATTATTATTATTCCATACATGTATTTACACATTTTCTTTTATTTATTAATGTCAGTATTTGTTTATTTTCACATTTTTACAATGTATCTTCATTAATTTTACATAAACATAACAAAAACACACAATATTAATACAAATACTAAATAAAACGGTAAAGTTCAGCCGGCAGCAGGAGGCATGCCTCCTAAGTTGAGGCCTCGCACACATCTACACAACACTAAGGGAATAAAAGATATATAATCAGCATATTTATTTATTTGTATGGTATAGCATAATTATGTCCATAACATATTATATAACACAAATAAATTGTGAAAGAGAATATATTTATTGAACAAGCACAACCAAAAATTTAATTATACAGAAGACAACTAAATAAATAATTAAACTAAACTAAATAAAAATATTCATGCATCCTCGGTACATCGCCCCTTGTCCCGAGGACGACCGCCGTGTTTCCTCGCTGGATGGTGAGATGAAGTTTTGAGTTATGAAGGCTTTGACACAACATTTGTATTTGAATAACATACATTTTATAAGTGAGTAGAGATGTATGGATTTGGTTTACTTAGATCAAATCAAATCAAATCAAAACTTATTTATTGTACCAAAACAAGATTTTTCGTATACAATTTTCTTATATCTAACATATAATTACTTAAAAGCTACTTATCTGCACCAATTTACAGAAGAAACAGTAGGTACTTGAAGTTAGATACAGAAGAAAATACAGTAGGGCGAAAACATACCTTGTTGTGTTCACTTATTTTGTGCACTTGTGCCTAAACTGGCCCAATTGGCCGTCTTATAGGCATTCCCCATTTTACCATTTTCAAATCTAAGATCTAAAATCAACTTCTTCTTTTATCATTATCAAACTTACATATGAGTATGTGTGCGCGCGTGTGTGTGTGTGAGGGTGTGTGCGCAGTAATAAGTGATGGGCATACGCCGTTATCGCGGGGGCACGAACAAACCAAGGTTATACTCAAATAGGGCGGGGAGTCCCCGCCAAGACTAATATATTTAGAAGGTCACATTCGTGCCCCCGCGATAACGGCGTATGGTGATGGGACAAAAAAGAGTTCACATTCAGTCAGAGAATACATAATGTCTGAACAGATAGCACTATCGGTCTGGTTTCCCATGAAAACGAAGTACATATTTATTTATATTAGAATATTAAAATTTATACTTTATTTTTTCTACTCAGAATATTTGAATATTTAGGGGGGAGAAAAAAAAAGATTTAGAATATTAGGTATATATTAGAATATTTGAGTTTGTTCTTTATTAAATATTTTTTTAATTTTTTTATTTCTTATTTTATTTTATTTTCTACACCATAAATATATTATAATTAATACTATAAGAAGTGTGTTTTACTTATATAAAATATAGTGTTGTTGTATTTGATACACTTGAAGAAATATTTAATCTATACATATATTACCCTTTGGCTCTGGAAGCATTAACCAAAACAATCCTTCTGCTACACCAGGTGGCGCGCCGTGATCGGCGCCGGCGCATTACTCTCGAAAAAAAATCATTTTGGAAGATTTTTCCATAAAACTTCATGAACTAACATATGGATTGTATTTACAGATAAATATTCTAGCTATAAATGGCATTTTTTTATATATATTACGTATTCTAGGTGACAAAATTATTTTGTAAAGTTGTTCTATGTGAAAATCGCGACCTCTCTCAGGTTTTTTTTTTTATAAATTTATTAGACCGCCAATCGGTCATATAGTATTTTTATTATAAACACTAATAAATAACGGACCTAATCATACCTTTCTTGTGTATCAGCAGCCCCCCGTGTCGTTCACAATAAAATTTGTATGTGGAAATTTGTATGGTTTGTATTGTTTGTATGGAGAAAACTAGGTCACAAAAATTGCTTATTTCTCGTAAATGTACTGTATACAAACACTATACGGCATATATTATTTCAACTACAGGAACTAAATAACACTTCTATCACCTCACTTTATCCAGAAAACGGATTTATATCGAGAAACAAGCCTCTAAAAACAGCCGAAATTGGTACCGAAAAGGAGGCATTTTCTTAGTATTTTTACGAAAAATTCAGATCAACTCAGCACAAACAAATGCACTCAATACATCCGGAATATAATGAAAAAGAGAAAAAACATCACTTATGGGTTCATCTGCACAAAAAAACACTCAGCAAACCCGAAAACAAAAGAGCAACGTACAACGCCCTCCTATTATAACCGCTGTCTTGATGACACTGACAGCGCGGCAAATCTGACATTTCTCTATGGGGGAATGGTTGTCGCCTAAAGGGATATTTATTCTACTATTTGAATTCGTCACTTTCAAATACACACGGCTAAGTGAGATAAAAGAATAAAATAATTTCGTTGGGGCCACCCAACAAAACAAAGAAAAAAAAGAAAGCGGCCGATATCGGCCGCTCCATTCGTAAAGGTATAATGTATAAAGCGGCCGATATCGGCCGCTCCAACGGCAAAAGGTCAAAATCGTTAAATTAATAATCTCTCTTTGTCTGTACGCGCATCACGCAAAAACCACTGAACGGAATTTGACGAAACTTTGTATAGTGACATTGTGGATTAACATATTAAACAAGAAAATATAATAAAAATTAAAATTATTATAAAATTTTAATGTCAAGTTGACAACGGAGAACTGTCATCTCGACGTGAGCTGGCCGGTGACAAAATGTTTGATAAATAAAAAATAAAAAAATTGAAGTCGAACTTGCGTCGCTGTCATTGGTGCAATTTATATTTCTGTGATGAAGGAGAAGGACACAGCTTGTGCGAGTCCTTTTACTGCTTGGTCCATGCCATGCCATGCGACCCACAGTTCAATGGACCAAGGCCGCGCTATCTAGTGTTATGTGTTTGTTTTTATTTTCGGCTTAAATTTATTTAAGAGAATTTTTCTAGTCAACTCGCGTGATCCGTTCTGCTTAACTTTCAAAACCTAAGAGAAAGGAGGTAAAGATAATATAAAGATAAAGATAAAATATGGAACGCTCTTCCGGTGAGTGTGTTCGCTACGACCTATAACCTAGGAATCTTCAAAACTTCTGACACGATGATCGAATATTGTGTGTGTCCTGAACATATGAGAAAATACAAATATTGACTGCAGTTGATATTTCTTGCCCGTTCTTTCTCGCCGTGCTAATAGAATGGACGGATACAAATTTACATTTGATGTGTCGAAGTGTATGTATTACCAATTGGAAGAATAATTAAAGTGAAAATGAACAGGTAAAGAAGGTCCGGTGCACGCGGTAGCGTGGAATCCGGGCAACTGGAACGAGTGGGTGGGAGTGTACGGGCACACGCCCGCCAAGGCCACCATCTTCAACGCCAAGTGCGAGCCGCTCTTCGAGTTCGGCACAGGCTCCTGGAACTCCATCTATTACAGCCCTGACGGATCTCATATCCTTTACATAATATATCTGGTCTGGAATGCACTCTCTGCCCAATTATTTTGCAGTATCAGTTGTCAGCCTCGGTAGCTCAGCGGTATGGTCGGTCGACTGTTGTTAAGCAACCGGAGTCAGTACTTTGATGGGTGACTGCTCGACCGTTAGAGGCTGTTAATACGACGTTTGAAGACACCCACATTAAAAGATTCGGGAAACACACTCGCCAGAAGACAGTTCCACACCCTAATTTATTGATTGGACTCACTGGACAGAAAGGTCAGGCAGGACGCTGATGACGACGTCCCGGATGCGTCATCCACAATCATCTGTCATTCATGAGGTTGTATATCCCGCGGAAGTGTGGGGGTCGAGGTATGTTAAAGGCCAAGAACCTGTACAACCGCGAGGTATGCAATCTCCGTCAATACTTTTTGGAAAAGACTGATGTTTGTGAGATGCACCGCGATGTCGTCACCAGTGATAAAGGTCTTACCCCGCTAAGCATGGGAAAAGAGAACTGGCGGAAGCCGGTTATACTGAGCACTGAGGACCGCATGGAAGTATAGAAAGGCAAGGAGCTGCACGGTAGGTACTTTCGTTCTCTCACGGGACCGGATGTAAACCAACTCGCTTCCGTGCACTGGCTACGCTTCGGGGACCTCTTTGGGGAAACCGAGGGTGTTGTTTTTTCAATTCAATACAAGATGAGGTTGTCAAGACGAACAACTATAGGAAACACATAATGAAGGACGGCACCATTGACATCTGCCGCGCCTGCCACCAACCTGGTGAGTCCCTCAGGCATGTGATTTCCGGTTGTTCGCAGCTTGCCAACACCGAGTGTTTGTATAAACACAACCTAGTAGCCAGGATTATCCACCAGCAACTTGCCTTAAAGTTCAACCTTGTGGGTAACGAGGTGCCTTACTATAAGTACAATCCACCGCCAGTTCTCGAGAATAGTCATGTCACACTCTACTGGACAGGTCCATTATCTTATCACAGACAGGACTATTCTCGTGAACAGACCTGATATTGTGATAGTGGACCGGGAGGCGAGGCGCGCAACGCTCAACGATATCGCCGTGCTGCACGATGGTAACCTCGTCAGTAAGGCAGCAGAGAAGATGTTAAAGTATCTGGATCTGCAGCACGAGGTTACCAAAATGTGGCCTGTCGACTCGACGATCGTTGTGCCC
This sequence comes from Nematopogon swammerdamellus, assembly GCA_946902875.1. NCBI lineage: Eukaryota > Metazoa > Arthropoda > Insecta > Lepidoptera > Adelidae > Nematopogon > Nematopogon swammerdamellus. Next base: position 15,062,472 of record OX336336.1, read on the forward strand.
ATAGTCGTATCAGCGCATGGGCTGATAGCGAAGAGCCTCGACGACCACCTTGAGAGGCTCTCGCTGAGTGGTTGGGTCAAGGGCCGGATCCCAGAGGTGTCTGTCGTGTCGGTTTGCGGCACGAAATCGCGCACGACAGTTTCGGGTACAGCCCGAACACGGTGCGTGCAAGCCGAAATGTTCCGAGCACGATCGTGTTTCCGTGCTAGCTAGGCCAGCCCGACGCCCGGTCGACACGATAAGCACGAACCGTGTTGACGGCATGCTGATGTGATTATGCGCGCGCGCACCTACAAGAATTTAGGATTTCTTTATTTATTTCTTACTTATACAATGTCAGCCCAACGCAAAATTTTTCCTATAATTAGGAATAAGATGTCAAAGAAACAAAAGAAACTCTTTTCTTTTCTTGTTTCCTTATCCCTTAGTCGCCTTTTACGACATGCACGGGTAGAGATGCAGTGGGGTTATTCTTTTTAAGTACCGGCCCCACACGGTAATACAATATCATTGCTAAATCATGGCCCAGGCCCACTTGTGGCATAATAACTTCCGTCTCCTGTACAGCGGGCTGGCTCGTGTCGTGCGTGACACGAACACGAAACGGGCCAGCTAGGCTGAGCCGAGTTTAACCGAGCACGCGCGGCGTCGTACACGGGGCGCGCACGCTCGCTTGATTCCTGTGCACCGGGCTGCGTTCGTGTCCAACTCGACACGATACGACAGGTCTGCCGGATCCCGAAGGCAGCCCTGTTCGACACTGCACGCATCGTCCGGAGGTTCCCTAGGGATCGAGGACTCTGTAAAACGACGACGATGTAAAATTCAATTAGAAGTGGTGGAAAATTCATTTAGTTTTATATTTAATTGTATATGTTTTTATATTATATATTCTAATGTACAAGTTTAAAAAAAATTCAGAATAAATGAATAATAATAACAAAATGTAAGTTATATTTAAAAAAAATTTACTTGAACGGTTACTTGTCCAGTTCTTCCTTATAGATAAAAAAAAAATATGATGAACCATATTGAATATGCATATGTCTCAATGAAATATTGTGAACTTTGTGTGTTCTTTATGGCGAAATCAACGTCTGAATCTGAAACAATCAGTTAGCAGAGCTCTACTCCGCCATCTCTTCATCCACTAAAATTAACATAGTCCTTAACAATGATTGCACGCTTGTTGCTCGGCGGTTTTGGCAACATTGGCTCGGGCAGCGTGGAGGTGTGGGAGCCGCGCGGCTACAAGAAGCAGGGCTCCTTCACCTCGGCCGACACCACCTTCCTGCAGTGGGACGCGCGCGCTGAGTGCGTCCTCACCGCCACCACATACCCGCGGCTCACTGTCAGTAACGGGTTAGTATGTAGTTGTGAACAAACAAATTGGGTAACAAACAAACATGTGGGTGATTACCAAAGGGACCGGTCCCACATTAATATATCTATCTAGTTCCAGGGTCAGAAGCGAGTGGTCCTATACATGGGTCACTATAAAGGTTTTGCGTAACTTTAAATAAAAGTAGGTAATCTTGTTGTATTTACATTTATTGTTTTTCAAAGTATTCTCCCGTAAAATTTATATACAATTATCCATTCGATAATTTATCCAGCCTTGAAAACACTCCGACCACTGCTCTTGAGACATCACATTTCACATGCTGATTAAAGGCGTCAACAGCTTTTTCGGGCTTCTGAAAGTTCAAACTACGCATTCTATCCTTGATCTTGGGAAACAGGAAGAAGTCGCAGGGGCAAGGTCTGTACTGTACGCACGATGACACATGATCACGATGGGGCTTCTATGGCGTTTTTCTCGAACTTTTTAAAACTTCCGGTACTAAAACTGTTGTATACCACTAAGTATTCATAATACGTTGATTTTCCAACGGGACCGTTTTTTTTTTTTTACGGAAACTGGCACGGTTGGCTACATCACCTACAACGTCCGTGATGTCAGCCCATAACACCGGGTGAACTAGGTGCCATGTCAGTGCTTCCCCCTTTGATCGTGCCGGCTACACTGAACTGGTCGGAAAACACAAACTATTTAAATAGCCGTTTAGACCGACGTTTCATTCAGTGCGGTGGTACCAACCCGGGCGGGTTAAACCCTACCACCAAGTAAGATTAGGAGGGAAGGGACCTACAGTTTTACGAGGAATCCGAACCTCGGTCAGCCTCCAACGGTCAGCGGTCACCCATCCAAGTACTGACCGCACCCAGCGTTGCTTAACATTCAATAGCGACAGTTGACTGTCTGCACCACTAAGCTATCGAGGCTGGCTAGCTACCGTGGCTGTATGATCAAAGTAGGTGAAAAAAAAAACAATTATTTTCTTTGGAAGGTTTCTTAATTGGTGCACTTTCGTCGGTTTGTGTCCGCCTTCACAGACCCACTGCGTAGTCTGTTGCTTTTTTCGGGATCATAGCTACATATCCACATCTCATCACACTCAGGATGTTGAAGTCAGGAACGAACCGGTGGCATAGACAACAAGATGATCAGTTGGATCTACCTAAGAATGTGGTAAATGCAAACGGATTTAGTAATAACTATATAAGGAACCGAGACATAAGGATAGTGAAAAGTAACATTATAAATAGACAGTACACTCTGCCCATGCACACTGCTCTGTTCAACATTTGATTGCAGGTACAAGATCTGGCACTACACGGGCGCGCTGATGCACAAGAAGCTTCTAGAAGGTGAGCACCTGCTCGGCATCAGCTGGCAGCCGGGCGCCTTCCCCAAGAGCGAGCTGTCGGCGGTAGCGCCGAGCGGGCTGGAGGACACGGCGCCGCGGCCGAGCGCGCAGGCGTACCGGCCGCCCACCGCGCGCGGCCGACCGGCCAACTTCCAGCTCCACGTGACCGAGGCACCGCATCGCCCAGGAGAACCCGCAACCAGTGAGACATTCATTCTAGCTAATTGGGTCCATTCACTAGTTTGTACAAGCTTTTATTCAGAATTCACTTGTGATATGCTAAGGTTTGCAGGAAGAAAAATAATAAATGTAACCAAATGTTATATACAGTAAATATTTTGGGAATACAAACATTCAAGTTTCTTACCTGTTTGCTTTCAGAAAGATAATACAAAATATCAACCTGAATTATATTAACATTCTATTCCAGAAACGACGACAGTGGAATTACTTCACACAAATCTTGCGTAGTTTTTTTTTCAATAAGGTGTTTCCTCGCTCACAGCGGGCCCTTCCAAAGCGGCTGTGAAGCAGAAGGAGAAGCGTGAGAAGGCGAAGGCTAAGAAAGCCGAGGAGCGCGCGGCGCAGGCGGAGACCGCGCCCGCCGCCGCGCCCGCACCCGCGCCGCCCGCGCCGCGACATACCTTCATCTCCACCGGCGACCCCGACAAGGACAAGAAAATCAAGAACTTGCAAAAGGTAGGTTATACTATCGGAAAAATTTCAGTTGAAATCAACTTACTCTGATATAATGCACGCCCAATACCCCACCGCGCAACATGCAGTCTGCATGCCGCGGCAACGTTGCATGCAACACGCGCGGTATCTCTACTGGTGTGTTCAGTGAGCATGTCCCGCAGCTTGTTCCAACATGTTCTCCGTAACTTACACAGTACAAGTTGAGGGACATGTCACGCAACATCATGCTAATATGTATTGAGATTGACGTGCATCTGTATCCTCATTTATGATTTGAAGTTGAGAGTTAGCCTTCCTGAGCCCTATTATCACTGCCACCTAGATAGATCTATTGTGATCTCTCAATAGGTGGAAGGACCGTGCCAACGTGAGAGGTGGCTACCCTGTCGCCCTATAGCACGGCATGTCGTCCTTATCCCTTAGTCGCATTTTACGATATGCATAGGGAGAAATGCAGTGGAGTTATAATTTTTTAGTACAGGTCCCACACGGTACAAGTGCAACTGTGACGTGACATGACGTCTATGTCATAACTGTTCAAACAACATGAGCATGTATGTCAACAGAAACTGAACGACATCGCAAAGCTGAAGGAGACGCACGCGGCGGGCCGCCCGCTAGAACTCAACCAGAAGGCCAAGGTCGACTCGGAGGCCGCCTTGCTGCACGAACTGACTCAACTTAAGTTATGATAAATTTCTCTGGGCTCTGTCTTACATATCATATCTATGAATAAAAATTAACACGGAAGCCGTATTGTATAGAAATCTGTAAGCTGAGCTGGCTCCTAACTAACCCAACATGCTCATAATTCATCCATGTCATTAAACACATCCTTATTGCACAATAATACACAGCGTCGTAGTCACGTCGCGTCACGGCCAACATGTCAGGTTGCATACAAACATTTCATTTTAATAAAATGTTTTTTGCAAAAAATTCAACCTTATTTGTCTATAAACAAAGTTCAAAGCGCACGGATCGCCCACAGCGGTCTACTTTTCTGGGGCCGATTGAAAGTGTTATTTACTATTCCAGGTTTTTTATATTCATTTTATAATATATATAAATATTATTATTCCTAATATTTTTATACATACGTAGGTGTAACGTTGCCTGAACTGTTGAAGTGAATAAGATTATGTACAATCAATTGGTGAAAAAAATTATTAAACAAATTGTTATAAAAAACTATGTTAAGATGTTTTATTTGTGTTATATATAACTTAGGGGGCATCCATTAATCACGTGAGCAAAAAAAGGGGGGGGGGGGAGGGATCTGGCAAAATCTCACCAAATCTCACTAGTGGGAGGGGGCGGGGGGGTCTACAACAATTTCACGTCATCTTTTTTAATTTTTTTATTATTTATTTATTTTAAACACTATTGCTCAATGGATATGGGCATCTTGTGTCCTATCATAACAATTGAAGAGGCTAATGCATGCCCATGGCGTGAATAAAGTATTCTAAGTGCACCTGAAACGCTGCGTCATTTTCTTGCCACTTCCATTCTCTCAGATCATTCAGTGTACATTCAGTTGATATTTAAATACTTGAATTTTGCATTTTAAAGTCTGTATACACTTTAAATATTCAGATTTTGAGGAACCTCTCAAAAAATCAAAAAAATTTGCTCGCGTGATTAATGGATGTCCCCTTATGTACCTACATAATTTTTTTAGTAGTGACCTAGAGTATAAATCCCTCACCTGCCATTACATTGCTATCAGCAGAACAGCGATCGGCGGCGCCTGCGGGTGTTCCTTACTTTGTGCCTGCCTATACCTTGTAAATGTTTATCACACATACATGCTATTATTCTAAAAAGTGCATGCTATTAGGAACAGCCAAAGATGTCCACTATAGATAGGTAGTCTGTTCCAAACAAACCTGGATAAAAGTTCATTCACACCGAACTACCAATGTACACGATATTTGCAAACGATACTTTACGATTTATCGCAAAATTCGTTACGCTTACGTCTCGTAGAGCGTCTCGTAGTAGAAGGTGGGTGAACGCACGGCGCACGAGTCAGGTGTAGAGAACATTTTCAGTTTTGTGTTTGTTTTAGAACTGATGCTTTTTTATTTGTATTTACATTTACTTTAGATTGAATAAAGTGCCCTATTCAAAACCTTCTTACTCGATTGGGAATGACTTCATAATCACAACAACAGTTAACAACCAACAAGCCTTTTTGTCAGCTTCGGTAGATCAGTGGTGGCGCGATCAGTATACTTGGATGGGTGACCGCTCGACCGTTGGAGGCTGACCGTGGTTCGGATTCCACGTAATTAGGTCCCTTCCCTTCTTACGTTACTATAGGGTGGTAGGGTTTATCCTTCCCGGGTTGGTACCACCACACTGAATGAAACGTCGGTCGAAACGGCTATGTAAGGAAATACATAGTTCGTGTTTTCCGTCCAGTTCAATGTAGCCGACATAAAATGAAGGGAAGCACTGACATGGCACCTAGTTCACCCGGTGTTTATGGGCTGACATCACGGATGTTGTCACTTGTAAGTCAAGAGTTGGTCAGGATCGCGTCACGTGGAGATGCTGTCTGCCTATAGTTAGTGTCACGCCTGTTTCCCAGTGGAGTAGTCAATATTGCGAAATATGCGTGACGTTATGTATCTACCTATGTAGGTAATGTAAATGTATAAATAATGCCTATCTAAGTAGTACCTACCTGTTTCTGTTCGCGTTGCTATTAGCAATTTTTCAATGTCTATCTTGCTTGGCACCAAAATAACACCTCATACGGCCAATAACAATATTGTATGTTTAGATACTACCTAGTACCTACTAGTTATACTTACCTATAAATACATTACTTAATATAGGTAATATTAAGTCGCTATCCATGCTGTAGCACAGATTACTTAATAGTTACGGCTGTAGTCAATGTCGTTGGCTGTAGTAAGATAAAGCAGGGTACGGTGCCAACCATTGTGCCAACATTTTATCAATATTTCTATCCTACCCTCTGCTGTCTTATACGTGATGTCAATAGCTCGTGGATGTCAATGAGATTATTTCTTGATTCTGTCAGTGTAAACATGTTATTGTTCTTAATATCTTTCAAGAAGTTTAGAAGTTTAAATCACATCGCAACATTAGGTTAATTGGTACTATCAAAATATCATTTTGTGTGAATTTATGCAAAACAAATATAATATAATATGTATAATGTACAAACAGCTATTATTAGGTGATATTATTATTGAAGTAGGTACCTACTTTCTCTAGTGCATTCCCTCGCTCGGTCCGTTCAAATGTTAGAAAGTTTCTCAGTAGATTCATACAGCAAATCTTATAAGTTGAATATTTATTATCACACTTATTGATAGCGTCTATAAAGTTGATAATATTTAGTCAGATAATCTGGAGTGCCGACCTCAGCAGTACTCTGTTGACTCTCAGATAACAACTCAAGCTATTTACACGCGGTGTCGATACGTTCCATATTCAATTTTACATTCCAGTAAATTCTGCATCCGGTGGCTTCCTTGCACACGGCACACGGCTAGCCACCCTGTTATCATTTGGGTGTTTTCATGTACAACTAATGTGTTCTCCGACGACTGTTAGTTAAACTGAGAGACTTGTTTCCAGAAATTACTAAGATATAATGTCCTCCAGTGAAAGCAATGAAAGTGTTAGTGATAGTGCGTCGAACAAGTTGGCCATTCTGGTATTTACTGAAGGTGAAGTTAAAACCGGCGAGGAGAAGAGTGAGACAGGTTACTGCGGGACACTGGAGCGGCACCGTCGCTACAGCTCAGAGGGGGATGGAACAGAAGAGTTTGTGAATGAAACTACGAAAGTATCAAACATTGGTTTGGATTGTAACGCTGTGAGTGAACGGATGATGGTGTGTGATGATAAGACAGTATTGTTGGAGAGTGAGCCCGCGGAGTGTACCGCGCGTGCGGGGGCGTGGTCGCGCTCGTGGCACGAGGGCTCGGGCAGCAGCGGCGACGTCGGTGACGAGCTGGCTTCCCGGCTTCAGCGCAGTCGCTCGTGGGCGACAGAGCCCACGGAGCTACGTGACGACGGAAGCTCTGAAGTCAGACTATTGAGAGAAAGGTACACCTACACGTCAAAGTGCTTACTAGGACCATACTCGTAACACACGCAGTACCTATTTAACAAATGTTGAGTTTAATATGTATTATAATATGTACATAGGTTTAGATTAGATCAAAAGATACAATGTTTCCTTGGCACTCTAAAGAAGGGCTTGTATTTATTATTATCAGATTAAAACTACGTAGTTTACTTATCTAAGTTTACACCTACCTACCTCCTCTATTGTGAATAAGTAGGATCTAAACTCATTTATCAAGATTACCTATCGGGCCCTACGTTCAGATTAAACAAGAAATGCGGAAATGCAGCTTGCATTTCCGCAGGTAAGTTAGGAACCTACTGTTTCCTTTTCCCCAGACTACTGTCTACCTACTTATGACGGCAAAAAGAGAAAAGTCAATTATTGTGCTTTGTAGGGAAGGCGTTCAGTGAGGGTGGCGTGTAGGTACCCATGGAATGTGGAGCAGCTGGAAGGGCCACGGAACAGCCGCATCTACCGGTCGACCACGCCTCCTTTTCCCTTCTAACCAACTCAAATGCTCTGTGCGTGTAGTTACATAATGGACATCGTGGGTGCACAGTAGCAAGTTCCATAAAAAAGGCAAAGCAAAGTTCCCCCTTCCCTTCTTGTTGGTTACATACAACTGAATGTGATAGTCAGAGTTTTGGTGATATTGACGTTGCACTGTGTGGGGACGGTACAAAAAGAATAGCTCTAGTGAATGTCGTAAAAGGCGACTAAGGGATAAGGACAAGATGCCGTCCTAAAGGGCGACAGGTTAGCCACCTCTCACCTTGGCACGGTCCTTCCACCGAGTCATGCAGCAGTTGGGTTTTCGTGCCTTACTTGCTACCTGATAGTTATCTTTTTTTTATGGAAACTGACACGGTTGGCCACATCACCTACACATTCGTGATCTTGTCCGAATACTTTGCTAAACGTGGTGGACGGTGTTGTGCTGTAATTTACAAGAGTACCTACTTGCAGCACAACACCGATTACTCTGCTAACCCGGATTGTCGGTAAGTATAAAGCGAGCGTGTGGTATGTGTGTGTGCACGCAGGTTACTCCGCATGCAGGCGCTGCCGCAGCCGACGGCTGTCAGGTGGTTCACGCGGCGGCGGCAGCGGCTGACGCTCGCGTCGCTCGCGCTGGTTGACTTCATGTGTGAATGTGTGTGTGTATGCAGGTTACTCCGCACGCAGGCTTTGCCGCAGCCGACGGCTGTCAGGTGGTTCACGCGGCGGCAGCGGCTGACGCTCGCGTCGCTCGCGCTGGTTGACTTCATGTGTGTATGTGTGTGTGTATGCAGGTTACTCCGCACGCAGGCGCTGCCGCAGCCGACGGCTGTCAGGTGGTTCACGCGGCGGCAGCGGCTGACGCTCGCGTCGCTCGCGCTAGTTGACTTCATGAGCTTCTGCTCGATGAGCATCATGGCGCCGTTCTTCCCGCGCGAGGCCACCGAGAAGGGCATGACGGAGACTGTCTCCGGATTCGTCTTCAGCTTCTACGCACTTATCATGTTTCTGTCCGCACCCCTTTTCGGCAAAATGGTTTGTTTTAAACATCGATGTATTAAGTTATTATTTAATAATTATTGTATATCTCGGAGATGTATTTTTTTTTTCAAACCACCAACCAGTACATCCCCTATAAGTTGAAGCAGAGCATGCAAATGGCTCAACGCCCCTTGTCAAATGGTAACAGTATACCTAGAGAAAATGTGCACTATACATACACGTCTCCCTTTCAACAGTACCTATACCTAGATAAAATGTACACGATACACGTCGCATGTTGTATGCGTCTATTCCCAGTAGTCCGGTTCGGAGTTCGGTTGACCGGACTACTGAGAATTATTTTTCCCATTAGTCCGATCGTAAAAATTAACCGGACTACTGGGAAAGAAAAGTCTTATTAGTACGGTTTCAAAATATATTTATTGTATTGTATCAATATGTTTATTTTACATAATATTTAACTTAAAAATTATTCTTGACAACAAAAAATATGGACGTTTGATGAGTTTTAGATTACATACACTACACTCAGGTACATAGTTTTATCTAGCTTCATTCGATAATAATCATTGTTTCAGTTGCCCGTGATTGGCGCAAAGTTTATGTTCATGTCGGGGATGTTCGTCGCAGGAACGTGCAATATTCTATTTGGGTAAGAATCTATGTACTTACTTGTGTAAATGATATTGCCAAATACAGCCTTGTATGTACGCACTACCTTAAAGTACAAAAATGTTTCACGAATTGATATTTTCCCCCTAGTGTAGCCAAGGCTTACTAATTAATACAGATCACCTGAAAACCTAGGACCGAGCCTCCCTTAGCATATTTTAACATATTATAATGTTATACAGTCTCGAGTGACGTTATAAATAAAAAGAAAATAATTACATAATGATGTAGTTTGCCGTGAGATGGTCTGCAGCAGAAGAATGAATGGTGTGGCGAGGAGCGGCCCCACCTTCCCTCGCCCCTTATCAAATGGTAGCCGACTGGGTTGGTGCTATACCGAGTTCATACGAGCGGCGGGTGGCTGAGTGATTTGGGCATCGGCTTCTCATGCGAGAGGTCCGAGGTTCGAATCCGGTCGGCGTGAACCAATGAGTTTTTTCTGAAGAAAAAATTTACGTGCATACCTACACCTGCTGCTTCACCGTTCGGAACCGGTGTAAAACTGTAGGTCCCTTCCCTTGCCCCTTACTAGGTGGTAGGCTCAAATTGTAGCCGACTGGGTTGGTACCACTGTACTGGATATAAGATGGCCGCATAGCAGCCTCGGTTGTGTTCTCCTCTAGTCCAGTATAGCCAGCAATCCAGGGAAGTCTCCGGTATGGCACCTACCTTCTCGGAGGTGATATTGGCTGGTCGGAGCATGTGCTTTGGCCCCTCCGACTCAGCCAATCATACCGGATTACATAAACAAAAAACTGTTACCGCACCTACTGGACGAAGGGTCATTTTCATGCAGTAGTACGGTAGCATAGCAGCCTCGGCTGTGCTCTTCACTAGCTGGACTAGCTAGTGGAGAACACAGCCGTATATACAACATAGCCTGCAAGCAATCCAAAGGGAAGTCTCCGGTATGGTATCTTGTCGGAGGGTCTGTTCGCTGGTTGGAAAATAATCAGAAAGCGGGTTTAGGTATTATAAAAGGTTTTCATTTCACAGAAATGGATATTTTTCAAACGCTCGCGGGAGCCGAAATTTTAGTAACCAGCGCAGCCCACAGAAGTTGCAGCAGAGGATGCCAATGGCTTTGAACAAACATTTTTAAAACAATCAACAATTAAGCCGTTCATCTGGCACCGTTTTATAGATGACATTTTCATGATCTGGACAGACAATGAACAAAGCTTATCAATTTTTTAAAATAAACTCAACAATCAGAGCACTCTAAAATTTACTCACACAATATCATGAATTTATTATATTTTTATATTATAAGAAAATATACATATCACTTTTTAGTGCTTCTTATTATTTATTGAAAAAGAACACATGTTTTTTTATACACATTTTATATATGTGTATAAAAAAACATGTGTTCTCACACAATATCCCAATCTTCAATCACCTTCCTCGATGTCGAACTCAACAGGTACTAACATACATCGGCACATCGCTCCGACCTAATGTAACCTTTCCTATCCCTGTTCACGTTTTTTTTATGTTTAGGTACCTATTTACACTTCGTATCGAAGAATCGAAATGTCCCGTTCGTCCTAAACTTTGGTGCGATATGTAGGCGATGCTGTCAGTGCGGTTATGTTATGTGGAGTGTTGTATGTACAGAACGCTGGAGCTGATGAGCGACGTGAGCATGTTCACTGTGTTCTGCTTCGTGATCCGCGGGCTCGAGGCGCTGGGGGCGAGCGCATACTCCACCGCCAGCTACGTGTTCGTCGTGAACACCTTCCCTGCTAACATCGGCTCCGTGCTCGGCATCCTGGAGACCTTCGTCGGCCTGGGCATGTCCGTGGGACCCGCCATCGGAGGCCTCTTGTACTCAGTAAGCCGATTATTGATGTTTCATTATTGATTATTGACTATCAATGTTTCATTAATGTTCCATTGTAACCTCAGATTGTATGTAACTGGAGAAACTCGCTAATTGGCGTCAGAAAATTTAACAATTATGTATCAGCTTAGCTTTTAAATTGTACGCTGTGAGTTATCTATACATCTATCTATACATCTATACATATAATAAAATCGTAGAGGTAAGAAAGTCTGTACATTGAATGTATTCGGAAAAAAACTAACCAGGGTGGCTTAAAATGAGATACTGAACATGTTAGAACAGTTTTTAAAATTTTTGTTTGTTTGTTTGTTTGTTTGTTTGTTTGTTTGTTTGTTTGTCTGTACGCGCATCACGCAAAAACCACTGAACGCAATTAGCCGAAACTTTGTATAGTGGCAGTTTATATGCCGGGTTAACATAATACGTAAAAAAAAATAACAAAAATAAAAAAAAATTACAATTACAAACATTATTGCGCGTTTAAAATCACGTAGTCCAAAGTAGATAATTATATCTTGAGAACTGGCAGCAAATACAATTTGAATAAAATATTCATTCGAAATTTAAAAATAAGTAGATACAACGAAAATGACAGTTCTTCTTTTTTATAACTTGAACACAATAGTCTATACATATCTATTCTTTCTATACATATCATAAAATCGTAACTGCAAAAATGTCTATTTGTACGCGCATCTCGCAAAAACCACTGAACGGAATTTGACGAAACTTTTTATAGTGACAGTGTATATCCCGGATGAACATAATAATTAAAAAATATAATAAAAATCACGTAATCCAAAGTAAAGCTTTGGTAAAAAACAATTTTAAATGTCATGTTGACAACGGAGAACTGTCATCTCGACGTGAGCTGGCCGGTGACAAATTGTTTGATAAATAAAAATAATAATTGAAAGTCGAAGTTATGTCGCTGTCATTGGTGCAATAAAATTTATATATCTGTTGCCCGCGGCTTCGCTCGCGTGAAATTCGTATTTAAAAAAAAGAAAGTAAGTAACTAAAGGCGGGCCCGAAGGCGGATCTTCGCTCACGTAAACGATATTCTTTCTCGATGAAAGTAACTAAGGGCGAGGCGGAAGGCGGAGCTGAGTTCAGGAAGAAGAAAAACATTCTTGAAGAAAGTAAGTAACTAAGGGCGAGGCCGAAGGCCGAGCGCTATTCTGGAAGACCATAAACCTTCTCGAAGAAAGTAAGTAACTATGGGCGAGGCCGCAGGCCGAGCTGCGTTCAGGAAGAAGCTAAACCATCTTGAAGAAAGTAAGCAACTAAGGCGAGGCCGAAGGCCGAGCTACGTTCTGACAAATGATAAACCATCTCGAAGAAAGCAAGTAATTAAGGGCGAGGCCGAAGGCCGAGCTGCGTTCAGGAAGAAGCTAAACCATCTCGAATAAAGTTAATTAATATTAAGATTGAGTTAATTTAATTTAAATTTTATTATAAAGTCCACGCTTCTAACGGCAAATATACCGTGCATCCTAGAACCTCGCGGTTATTCCCGGCTGGATGGCAAGAGGCCCGATGCTATCACCTTAGTGCCATGGACTAAGGGTAGTTCTTTGATGTGGGACGCCACTTTTGTTCTCACATTGGCTCCAAGTCACGTTAGGACATCTCCAAGAGCGGCTGGCGCGGCCGAGGCTGGGGCGGAGAGCCTCAAACGCAGCAAATATAGAAATATAATTCAAGATTTCGAATTTGTTGCGTTTGCGGTTGAAAACCTCGGTCCGTGGAGCAGTGAAGCCAAAAGAGGCTTGAGCTGGTTGACGCAACTGGTGTCCCGCCATCAAGGGCTTATGTACTTCATTCAAAGGGTAAGCCTTGCCATCCAGCGGGGTAATGCCGCAAGTGCTCTAAGAACATTTGAAAATGCCCGTTTTGATAGTTATTTTAATGTTTGTTAGGTAAGTTTAATTCTTTAGTTATTAATATTACTTTTTTATTTTTATGAAATAAATAGATTGAGTAAACGATATTATATTCTATCAAAGAAAGGAAGTCTTTAAGGGCGAGGCCCGAAGGCGGAAGAGGGTTTTTGGTTTACCTGAACGCAGCTCGGCCTTCGGCCTCGCCCTTACTTACTTCCTTTATTTGAGAAAGATTTATCGTTTACCTGAAAGCAGCTCGGCCTTCGGCCTCGCCCTTAGTTAGTTACTTTCTTTAATAAGGTTTATCGATTACCTGAACGCAGCTCGGCCTTCGGCCTCGCCCTTAGTTACTTACATTCTTCTTTGGAATACGAATTTCACGCGAGCGGAGCCGCGGGCTCAGCTAGTCCCTAATAAATTAAAAATACAAATAAAATTATTATTGTACTTCGCGGTCTTTATGATTCATCCTCGCGCGTAGACAATTTCCCCGAAGCTATGGATTGGATGCGCCGCCACACGTCGCCAGTCCGAAAAGTTGGACAAAAAAGATCGCGTAGGCTGACAATGGTAACACAAACCTTCCCACAAACCTTCAAAGTCTTAAGTCTTTCTTTCTAGGCAAGTACAAAAGCAAAGTATGAACCGAGGTATGAACTCGGCGTTGGCGCCAACGGCTGAATCTCCGGACTCCGCCTGCCTAGGTGGAGTTCGTTCGTACCGAAGACGCCGCCGTTGTAATGATATTATGCAAGCTCCGTTAAAGTGTAGTAAGTTCATGTACAGGCCCCGGCAGTAAGTAATTATCATTGAGCTTTAGAAAGAGACAATCCGGTTGTAGAGCGTCGTCTTTGTCGCACAGAGACGTCAGACATGCGAGTTCGTGCGACAGAGACGTCGCTCTTTTTTTTATGGAAACTGACACGGTTGGCTACACCACCTACAACATCCGTGATGTCAGCCCATAACACCGGGTGAACTTGGTGCCACGTCAGTGCTTCCCTTCGGTCGTGCCGGCTACACTGAATTGGACGGAAAACACAAACTATTTACATAGCCGTTTCGACCGACCTTTCATTCAGTGCGGTGGTACCAACCCGGGCGGGTTAAACCCTACCACCTACTAATATATAAGAAGGGAGTCATATTCTCGACAACCGAATTGCCTCTTTATAAGCTGGATGTGCATTACTTACTGGCGGGTACCGTTGTTGTGAGTGCGTATGGATGGAAGCAGTGCTAGTGAAAAAAGTGTTGTGTTCCAGCAAGGTTGGGGGATTCGGGCTCCCCTTCTACGTGCTGGGCGTGGCGATGGTCGTGGCCGTTCCCATCAACTGCTGTTTATTAATTGATGATCCAGGTAATCAAACTATCTATGTTCTTGCTATCTACATTGCCTATGTACATTATCTACCAAACTTAAATGTGCATCTGAACTCCGGCGCAGGAGGAAAAAAAGAGAAAACTCGATCGCTAGCAATGCCAAAAGGTACTAGGTCCTAACTGAAAGAAATCGCATTCCGTAATAAGTCCTGCTTCTGAGACAGTCGCATTATCTTTATACCTAAGTTTTATATATACCTACTTACCTATTTCACAGAATATACGCTCACTAGCAAGAGTGGGTCAATAATGCAACTGTTCAAGATTCCCTCCATCATAATAACGGGTCTGGTCATCATAATCGTGTCCAACATCTGGGCCTTCCTGGACCCTACTCTGGAGCCCCATCTCCGTCAGTTCGGGCTGAGCACGCAGCAGATCGGATTAATTTTCCTACTCTTCTCTGCGTTGTATGGAATCTTCAGTCCCATTTGGGGTTGGTTGGCTGATAGGTGAGTGAGCAATTTCTTCTTATTTTTATAGTTTTTAGGGTTCCGTATCCGGTACGGGACCCTATTACTTAGCCTGCGCCGTCTGTCTGTCTGTCTGACTGTCCGTCTGTCCGTCTGTCCGTCTGTCTGTCCGAGGGCTGTATCTTTTGAACCGTAATAGGTAGCCCGTTGATATTTTCACAGAATACCTATGTGTTATTTATTATGGCTGGGTATATCAACAAATAATAAAAATAAGAAAAAGTAAAAAATTCACGGGGTTCCCATAGAAGAAACCAAAAAGTGTATGCGCGCGCGCCATCTACCGAACAGAGTGTGAAGCATTTTAACTAATCATGACATTTAACTAATATGAAGCATTTCATAACACGCCATAGATGGTGTAAGTGGCGCTAACCATGACATGGTGTTACGGAACCCTCGGGGCGCGAATTCGACACGCACTTGGGCGGTTTTTATCATAAACTCACTCAATTTTAACTAGATAATATTCTCGCTGATTTATTGCGTTATGCGACTGGTATTGTAATTGCAAGTAAAATAAATCCCGAAAACCACAAAGGAATTGATTTCTAATACACAAATGACTCCCAGATAAAGTGACTGGAAATTGGAAATATTTCTTGATTGCAGAGTGCACAACCACTGGTGCATGATGGTGTGGGGTCTGTTGCTGTGCACTGTCGGCCTGCTGCTCCTGGGTCCCAGCCCCTTCGTCCCCGGCCTCAAGAGGTAGGTAACCGCGCACACCGACAGACAGCTACTGTTGCCACTTCAACAACTACAACGCAAAATGTTAACAACAACGCAACGTCCGCAAACAAAACACCTATAGTGAATGCAAATGTATTTACAGAACCTGAAACATTTGGAACCTACTACCTATCTAGATAACTATCTTTTCTTCCTCAAGTACACCCTCGGCCAATTTGAAAGGCACCTGCCAGTCGAAACGGCGGCACTAGTAAACCACCGCTTCCTATGAAAAGAAGTGACTGTGTCAGTGACACGACTCACACGACCACAAATTTACATAGAATATACGTTGAGCTATCCTATCTGCTCTTTACGCTGCGTGGCCGGATTCCGGTTAGGTATACAGAGCACGATATGCCATGATAATATAATATTGCGATGGTTGGTAGCGCCATGAAACTACTTTTTAACCCCCGACGCAAAAAAACAGGTGTCTGCGCGTCTGTCTGTGCCATCGTAGCTCCCAAACGGATGGACCGATTTGTATGCGGTTATTTCATTAACCGGGATGGTTCTTATGTTTGATTAATATCCGGTCAGCCGATTCAAAGATCATCGGCACTATTGCGTCTCTCTTCTCTCGTCTCTTGTTTCTATTTATTTTATTCACTTACGCCTTTAAGTAACTAAACCGAAATTATTTTGTACTTTTTTAATGGTTGTTGATGTGTCTTGTAATTAAACTTTTTTTTTAACCCGTTTGCCACACTACGATCAATCATCGAACAAACACGACACCGAAGACATATTCTACGTCAAAAACGAAACTAACTGTTCTGAAACATTTCGCCATTGATAAACTTGCAGCGAGGTGTGGCTGAACCTGGTCGCGCTCTCAATCTTGGGCATATCGGTGGCCCTCACTCTGCTGCCCACCTTCCAAGGCGTTCTCTCTAGCTCCATGTGAGTATACTTACTTACCTTACCTTACCTACTGTTACTAGATATTACAATGCTACCTAGTTCATATACCTAACTTATCAGAGACGTAATTGAGTTTTGCAATAAATAAAGGAAACCAAAAAAGGAAAGAATACCCGAGCACACAGCTGCTGCACCGATTGTTGGAATCAGCTTGTGCACAGCCTAGGAGTCCTAGGACACGTCAACTCGACAGAACATGCAAGAAACTATACCTACGTAACTTGCGACACTACAACCTACATACGCCCAATATTTCCGCTAGGGCACATGGGCCACGAGCCCAGCCCAGGGTCCCCAGCTCCATGAGGTCCCCAAAATGCCAACGTCACAATTTACACCGAAAAAAGGAGCTAAATGTTTAGTCTGTTTTACTAAGAATTATATTTAAAATTTCTAAAGATGTGAGAAAGATATATTTTGCGAGGCCCTCTCTGGTGGCACTGGATTTTATGGATTTTCACTTGTGAAATGGATTTCCGGTATACCGATCAAATCAAACATTTTGTCAGCATACCTTTCATCAATGAAAGTAAACATATTCAAATTGCAATAATACAGCCTTCACTGCCTATGTCCTGGTTTCCCATCTTGTGGCTGATATGATAAAGGCTTTATAGTATGCTTTAGTTTGCCTTTGATTAAGTCTAAACATGTTTACTCGGGGTCTCTTTTAATAGATCTAGCTGAATATTTTTCATGATCAAAGCTGCATGAACTTTCGAGGCGCGAGGCCCCTCGGGCCGCGAGGCCGTGGGCGGTCGCCCACGTCGCCCACACCTTGCGCCGCCTATGGATGAATGTGGTGTTGTCAGCTACGAGGGGGGATGCCCCGAGGCTCTGACGACGTACAGCGTGGTGGCGGGGGTGTGGTCGTGCTGCTACTCGCTGGGCGAGGTGCTGGGCCCGGCGGCCGGCGGCGCCGTCGCCAGCTACTACGGCTTCCCGCTCTGCACGACCATCATGGCCGCCATGTGTTTCACTATGGTAACATCTACTTACTTACACTGCTTTCCTTACCTACTAGACCTAGCCTTCATCTGCTAAGGGTCCGACATACTACTGCGACATACTTTCAACTATTTTTTCTGTTGCTAATTTACGAGATTTAAATATTTTCCCATTTGGTCGGTGCAATAAGACATATCAAAAGGTGATATTACTAATTTAAAATTGTTACGGATTAAGAGGGATTAATATGATTTCTGTAAGTACTGGTGACCGACCACTGTTGATCCGTACAATTTTAAAATGAGTAGGTAGGTATAACCAATAACAGCGTAAACTTAAAAACATTAAAAAGTGGTAGTATTGTCTGAAAAAAAAAACTGTATTTTTTATGTGATCCGGTATGAGTCAGAGGGGCCAAATCACATGCTCCGACCAGCCAATATCACCTCCGAGAAGGTAGATGGCTTACCGGAGACTTCCCTGGATTTCTGGCTATACTGGACTAAAAGAGAACACAACCGAGTCTGCTATGTGGTCATCTTAAATCCAGTACTGTGGTACCAACCTAGTCGACTACAATTTTAGCCCACCACCTAGTAAGGGGCAAGGGAAGGGACCTACAGTTTTACACCGGTTCCGAACGGTGAAGCAGAAGGTGTAGTTAAGCACGTACATTTTTTCATCAGAAAAAAAAACTCATTGGTACACGGCGACCGGATTCGAACCTTAAAGAAAAAGTAGGTAGGATGGATGCCTACTCCTACTACATACTTATACTACCCATGTTTAAATGGAACTTGGTCCAGAATAGAAAGCGTACTTACTGTACTTAATACCTATAATAATAAATTAATTGCGCCTGTATATCGGTGGACCTCACTCTGCTACCCACCTAGGAGGAGAAGGAATTCTGTCTAGCATCAGATGGAGCTGGTACACTGGAACTAGTACCGATCATCAGTGGTATCTATCATGAGTTTGAACAACCTATTGACGTCCTTGTTTCTCGAGCAGGCGGTGATAACGCTGACGTTCTTCTCGCTGAAGGAGTCGAGCAAGCTCGCGCGGAGCTCGGCGAGTGTGAGCGGCTCCCTCGCCTACTCGGAGGACGGCACGTGGGACAGCAACGAGCTGTCGGCCGCGAGCGCCGGCGAGCCGGAGCGCTGTCTGCGGCGCACACTCTCCGACATCACACCTCTCACTAGCTCCGGAAAAGCACCGAAGGGATACGGTCAGTCAGTCAGTTTCCCTTTTTTTATGGAAACTGGCACGGTTGACACCTACTACATCCGTGATGTTAGCCCATAACACCTTGGTGAACTAAGTGCCATGTCAGTGCTTCCCTTTGATCATTCCGGCTACCCTGAACTGGACGGAAAACATTAACTATTTACACAGCTTTTTCAATCGATCTTTTATTCAGTGCGTTGGTACGAACTCGGGCGGGTTAAACCCTACCACCTAGTAAGGTAAGAAGGGAAGGATCCACAGTTTTACGTGGAATTCGAAACACGGTCAGCCTTCACGGTTGAACGGTAACCCATCCAAGATCCGACCGCGCACGAGTGTGCTTAATTTCACGACCGCACTTCGATTACCGCACCGCCGAGCTTCCGTGGTTGGCAGACTTTATCTGTGCTGTGGCCACCACATTCCCCGCTAGCTCTCAGATGCTTTCTCATTTCTCTCGCTGCTTTGTCGCAGGCACGTACACGTCCCCGCCCCGCAGCCGCAGCGCTGACAGGCGGCGGGGGCGGCGGCGCGGGGGTCGCGCCGGCAGCGCTGCGAGCCTCGCCGACGCTCTAGCGTACGTCCTCATGTTCAAGTTCATCACCCGAGCTCTCTCCAAGCTCATCGCGCCGCGCCACCGCGCTCCTGATGAGGAGAGAAGCAGCGCAGCCGTCTCCTACCACAACTACACACCACAAGCTGCACATACTAAACAACACTCATCATCACTAACTAACAACTCTGTCGAAAGAATCAAGGCGTAGCTTCTAGTTAGGTTGCCTAAGCTTAGATTAGTAGCAAAATCAATCATATTCGAATTTTATTAAATAAATGTTGCATTTAAATCTAATGAACTTATTACCTACTTGTTTGAAAACAAAAAAACTAAGGCCGTCACAATAAGTGTGCCAATCATATCATGGTGCCACTATCTATGCAATAGAAATAATTTATTTATCTGGAAAGTAATTATATTTTTTAACCTCAGTTTTTAACATATAATAGCATTATTGCTACAAAGTGATGGGAACACGGACGATATAGAAGCAGTGAGTAATTCGTCGGTGTTATTAGTTCCACGGATGAAAATGTCCCGCCCTTAGATCTGTTTTTTTTTACATTTCGTTGCGTACAATTTATCGTACCTACTCAATTAAATATTTGTATGGCAATTTCAGCACCAACTAGCCCTCTATAGGCGCTGCATCTTTCCCCATGCGAAGATTTACGTATTTGTGCGTTGTTAGTGTAAAAAAACCTTATAATCGAACCTCAGTTACGAGTTTACGCCACTGATATTCTTTTTACATTTTCAAACTGTGGATAATAAAAATAATTTGCCCGTTGCTTGCAGTTAGACAAAATTAATGCTTAAAATATTTAAGATAATAATGTATAATATTCAATTAATGCCCTGATTACCTATTGAATTCAGTATTTAGTATCTAGCTATATAATACATAGTAGGTATGTACCTACAGCTAGCGCTAGGTACGGTACGTAGGTACGGTATCGACAAGGAAGTATAGTATCTATGCGTGCATATAGCAACTATAAGGGCTCGGCTAAACCGGCCGATTGTATCGCCAACTATTAGAGTTTAGTTGAGTTGGGCATGACATCCGATTTATCTCCAACTCAACTATTTAGTCGTTGAGGTGCACTGTACGTACACCCCGGACGATTGTTCAGGTTCAGTCGTTCACTCTGCATATAGTGCAGTACTCTTTTCTATTCTGTGGTAATAGTGCATAAATAAGTAATTGCAACTCGCAAGGTCACAACACAACTGTAGGTAGGTAGGTACAGATCTATAGGTTGATTTTATGAATACTACTTAATAGTGCATAAATAAGTAATTGCAACTCGCAAGGTTACAAATATAGGTAGGTAGGTACAGATCTATAGGTTGATTTTATGAATACCTACTTAATAAAATGTATTTCCAAAGTTTCATTTTTGTTTTAATAAATTTTTTGTTCCATGCGTGCGACACTGAAACAGCACCCGACACAAAAAGTTATATCTTGGTTTCCAGTGAAAAGGGTTTACGCCTAAAAACTGAATTTTACAAAAGAGCAAAAAAAAAAACATTTTTTTAGAAATTTATTTTTGTTTTCGGTCCTGCTGTTTACAAACAACTAAGCACACTTTGTGCACCTCTTGTTAAATTGTTAGCTTTCACGCTTTATACCTACTTCATTTTCTACTATGGTTTTAAATATAGCAGACTGGGATATATAATTTTTTATATTATCTTAATAATTCCTTATAATAAGTACACTGATCGAAGGAGGATTTTTTTTTTGTGTAAAGTGTTATATATGTCGGCCCCAGTATCTGTTGGCGTCCTTGTATTCAATACAGCGCCGAGCCGTCCGTCTGGTGGGAGACCCGAAACTGACTGATGATCTGTAGTCTCTGAGTCACAGACTATTTGTAGGGTCACTCAGTCTGTTCTACAGGTACTTACTATCATGGACGCTGCTCGGAGGAACTTGCTTCCCTTATTCCTTGCCATCCAACCTATCTTCGCAGCACTCGCCGCAGAGAAACTGAGCACCCTTTTGTTGTTGACATTGGGCTTTTGAGAAGCAATGGGTCCTCAAAATCGTTTCTTTGTCGCACCGCTAGGGTGTGGAACTGTCTCCCGGCGAATGTGTTTCCCAAATGAAATGAAAAGATGAGGTGTCTAACGACGCCCATGGACATTTTGTCGAATGCTGGGCCTATGAAAGCTATGTCGGCCTGACAGCTGCTGAGCTGCCCATTCACGCCCCTCCTGAAGGACCCGAGACTGTACTTTTGGGGAAATATGTGGGAAGGGAAAGCATACCAGAGTTTACCAGTTCTGTGGAGGAAATATCTGTAGAACCGGTTGGTACGCATCCGCGCTAAGTCATAAGTTCTAGAGATGCAATCCCTGCCCGGTGCGCGTTGTGCGGAGGTGGAAAGGGGGCGGCGGGATCGCGTCAAACAGCTCCTCCGAGTACTTCCCATTCCCATGAAGCGATAGAACACACTTAGGGCGCCTACATCCCTACGAAGTTGCAGTGGTGCAGACGATATTGTAAAGTGAGTAAAAATACTAAGTAGAAAGTCGTCACAGACAGACCTACCTGCCCACACATAGACTTTTACCTGTGCTTTTACCTACAAACGAAAACGGCAAACCGTACACTTGCTTCCTGCTTCGAGCTTTCATATCTATACAAATACGAGTAGGTACGTAGGTACATACCAATATTGTCACCATGTATACCTGATATAGATTTGTGTATGCCTGTGTGTAGTGTACCTGTACTGTAGGTAGTTGGTGGTAGATAGTGGGAGTGGCTGCTATCACCCCCTGCGGTCCTGGTATGAAGCCACGTGACTGAAAGCTGGCTCGAGACGCGACCGCGAGCCATCCCGCCCGCACAAGTCACGTCATGGCACTATTTGGCTTTAGGGGTTTTTTTTAACTGACATTGAAAGACCATCATCGTAATCAGACAGAACTCTATACGAAGCATAATTATTGTTTAATATGTAGAGTTCCACAGGCACTGTGTACATACATACATATCATCACGATGTTTCCCGACAATCGGGGTAAGCAGAGTAATCGATGTTGTGCTGCAAGAACTCTGACGAATGGCTGCAAGAACTCCGGTGAATTACTGCACAACACCGACACTATACGCTTAATAACAAACAGCCAGTAAGGCACGAAGAAGTTACCTACTGCATTGCATGAATGAAGGACTGCGCCAAGGTGAGAGGTGGCTATCCTCTCAGCACGGCAAACACTTGCACGGAGAGAGATGCAGTGGGCTTATTCTTTTAAAGTACCGGCCGACGGCCACGCACAGTCCCTGTCGCCCTTTAGCACGGCATCTTTTATTTTATTTTTTTATGGAAACTGACACGGTTGGCTACATCACCTACAACATTCGTGATGTCAGCCCATAACACCGGGTGAAATAGGTGCCATGTCAGTGCTTCTCTTCGGTCGTGCCGGCTACACTGAACTGGACGGAAAACACAAACTATGTACATAGGCCGTTTCGACCGTCGTTTCATTCAGTGCGGTGGTACCAACCCGGGCGGGTTGAACCCTACCACCTAGTAAGGTAAGAAGGGAAGGGACCTACAGTTTTACGTGGAATCCGAACCACCGTCAGCCTCCAACGGTCGAGCGGTCACCCATCCAATTACTGACCGGCCCAGCGTTGCTTAACAATCATTAGCGACAGTCGACACCACTTAGCTATCGAGGCTGATTTCATTAACCCTTAGACGCATTTTTCGATATGCACGGGGAGATATGCAGTGGGCTTATTCTTTTCAAGTACCGGCGGCCACGAACAGTCCTATTACACACAGTATTATTGTGTTAACCAGTAAGTAATTATGAATAATGTAGTTAAAGTAGCTAGGTATTCCCTTCGGGTTTTAACCAATTAGTAAAATTAAACCCAACGCTGAAAAACAAGACTTTATAAAGTGCAAGATAACTCGAGGAACAATCGATGAATTAAAGCGTCTCGGGGGACCACAGCATTTACGAAATTCCTTCCTTGAATGAAACTACTTATTAAATTGTAATACAGTTATGTATTACAATTTAATAATATGACGGTTATTTAATAATATGATGATAATTTTTAAGAATATGACGGTCGCTGTCGTTCAAAAGTTGAAAGTTAATGGAGCGAGGCATGCTGGGAATATTGCTACGCGATGTGACGGGGCCCGGGGCAATCTGCTGACGCCTCCAAATTATCGAAATTGGGCACAGGGTCGCTAAGCTCAAATAGAGAAGGTACCCGGTTGACATTTTCACAGAATGTGTTATTATGCGGATATTCTAACAAATAATAAAAAATAAATTAAGGGGATAATTACAAGAAACGTGTTTTTTTCAAGTTTTCACTTTGATTTTGTTCTATCGTAAAAATGATTATACAGGGTGTTTCAGGATAGGCTTGAGGAACTTTAGGAATAGAAAGTACTCATTATTAGAAGAAGAAAAAATCCTTATGACTCAAATCGAAATTCCCTATTTATTTTTCATAGAAAAATTTAAAATTGTAATAAAAACTCGATGGATAATGCGTTTGGCAACAGTGCTGTCTAGGTCTAGGGAGTGCAATGACTTAAGCTAGTCCCCTCTTTCTTTTGTTGTCATTCAAATTTAAGTGTTTGCAATTTACCTACATGAAGTTACATTCTACTAGTTAAGCATGTAAGTTAGTCATTTTATGTTTATTTAATAAAGGAGGACGTTAACCGTCCACCAAAGCTCGATGAAACAATTTTCACCATAAAGTACTATAAAATGACCGAATTTTGGAAAAAGTTTAGGAGCTTTTCGTCTTCAAACTTGGACCCCTTTCTAACCCTAAAGTTACGAAACACTATCCTGAAACACACTGTACATATAAGCGTCAAACGTAGTGTGATTGATTAGGTACTGATTATAGTGCAAAATTTAAGTAAAACAACAAATAATAAAAAAAAAACAGCTAATTGCGAGTCGGACTCGTGCACGTGGTTCCGTACATCGACATGTTTCGTACCACTACGTAAATTGTATATTTTTATTATTTGTTATTTTACTTTAGAGTGGCACTCGCACGTATCTCCATCTATCGGTGAAAGGTCACACTTTTGTTGTTAAAATGTTTGGATTATTCGGTAGATGGCAATTTTCGGAAAATTAAGATATTTGTGTGGAACCCTTTACTTTTTCTATTTTTATTAGGTATTGTTTTATCCGCCACAATAACATATTCTGTGAAAATTTCAACCGGTTAACTATTACGGTTCCAAAGAGACAGCTGTAGAACAGACAGACAGACAGACGGCGTAGGTTTAGTACTCGGTTTAGTAAGGCTTCCATACGGGGTAAGGAAACCTAAACCTCCGTGCGCGAGTTCCACTCGCACGAACGGCGACGACGTGAATTTCATGAACGTCTTTGGGTTCGTGTATAGAAAAACTAAAGGGGGTGATCCATTCCATGTCAATCATATCTTATTTTCATTACGTGCGTAAAGAAGCATAACTTAAAAACACTCTTACAACATGTATACGAGGTCCGACTTCTCGTCCGACCAGAATACGATTGCTTCAACAAAGTCGCTCTTCTCCTTTCACGAATTTGTATACTCTACTTTGTTGTATATTTTCAGGTAAGTAAGTATTTGCTGTAATTTAGTAGATAACTGCTGGTGCAGGTTGCGGCCCTAGTATAGCGACACGTGACCGAGGAGAGCCGGCTCAGGCGGGACACTGCGGGCCACCGCGGGTGTTCCACCCCGCCCCGCACACGTGCCCAACGCTACGCTACACAACGCAACGCTAAGGGTATTTTTGCACGAGCCACGGCACGACACGATTAAAATCTATAAGTACAGCCTGGGGTTTTTCAAAATGGGCGCGAAAAGACTCCTGCCATGTCGGGCCGGCATAGCATTCGCAATCTCCATGCACCACCGAATGTCAATAAGCATCGTTAGATATCTACTCATGCAGCCGTGCCATACGAAGTCACATGTCGCTCTTTTGACGTAGATTTGATGAAACGTCTTTGCTTTGGGCTCGGGTAAGGAGGTGCGACTAAAAAAAGAAAGACTTTTTTTGTACTTTGCGACGCTTAGTACTCAGCAACCAGACACGACGTACACAATTCTAAATATGTCGGATGAAAGGTCGGATTCCATCCATTCCAGCCCTTCAAGTTGGCATGTTTTGAAAAATGCGAAAACACGCAAACTTCAAACACCTGTCGCGCTTTAGTCGTTAACGCTGCATAATTGAGACTTTACTTTATTCGATACTTCAAAGAAAACCTTGTATGAAGCCTAGGTAGGGCAATATGGGCCACCAAAGTTGAAAATTTTTCTTACGAATTTTTTTTTGCCAACTGCGCAAACATCAAATTCACGAACTAAGTTTGATGGCTGCATCTGGCTGCATGTAGTACATGCAGACTCACTCGATTAAAAAAAATGCGGTAGGTACGACTCCGAGCGCCATATATAGGTATTTTATAAGAACTGTTTCCTCTGTGCTGAACTCACAGCACGAGTGCACGACGCAAACGACTTTTTGGCAATGTCGTCGGTGCGGTGCCGTGCCGTTATGTACGAGTTTTTTACTTTGACGACATAGCGGCTGTACGAAACAAGTATGAACTTGCTGACGACGCAGCACCGCCCTACTCACGGCACGACACAACACAAGACTACAAGCCGCGGCGTGACTGCCGTGTAGTTGCGGAATCGTCACTCATAGAAAAAAATGGGGTGTGGCTGTGTTGTGGACACGGCCGTGTGTTTTACGTGAATACGTGTACGTAACGGGTAATATTTTCCTGCGAAATGACCTCAAAATGGCGGCGCTTCCCCCTCCACCGCCCGCGATGGGTCACAGTCATCATCTCATCACTCAATGCAACGAATTCTTTGATCCTTTAGCTATCGAGTGGTGTAATTAAATTTTGGATGTAGATGATAGATATGAAGCTGCAACACCAAACTGTATCCCCTGATTATGTTATCATAAGTTTTCTGGATTGTCTCCCACTATGGAAGAAAATTTAAAGACGTATTCACGTCAAAACATACGAATCGGTCGTGTGCAGTGTGTCGTGTGTTGCTTATCGTCACCGCAAATTGTGCCGTGCGTGGTTTATGCAAAAACGCCCTAACACTACACCACGTGCCTGCCTCTTCTACTCTCTACATATTTAACTGTCGTGCATCTCCTTGCTCTTCTGAAAATAAAATGAAACAGAACTATCATTCGACGTACAACGAGACATTATGTACTCGTACATAGGTAGTATATGTCTTAGGTATGTACCTATGTAGATGTACGTATACTATAGACGTACTCGACAACGATGTCTCTCCTTCGGGAGGTGCCCCCTATATGGAGTTTGCCAATTTTCCGGGGGAGTTTATCGCTCCAGCATTCTGTGTTCCTGGTGCAATCGACCTCTGGTGACGGCTTTCCGACACTGGCCGGGACCGCCTACGAACACCTGTCACGCTCTTGACCGTTGTCCACCAGCCCAACGCATCATTAATTTACTTTTATTCCTGCACCCTGGCGAGCCGTTTTCCCCTACCGCGTGTCGAGAACACCAGGCAGACAGAGAATATGAGGGATAAATCACAAAAAAATATCATTTTTTGTTCCTGGTACTACAAG
Organism: Nematopogon swammerdamellus; assembly: GCA_946902875.1. Taxonomy (NCBI): domain Eukaryota; kingdom Metazoa; phylum Arthropoda; class Insecta; order Lepidoptera; family Adelidae; genus Nematopogon; species Nematopogon swammerdamellus. The sequence goes on from OX336336.1 coordinate 15,089,807, forward strand.
AAGCAAATTCCAATAAAAACGCTCGAAAAACATTGAGTTTTTTACTAGGGAATCATTAAATGATAGAGTGAACGTTTTCACTGGAAACAGTATCTACTTTTGCATTTTCCCGTTTGGGTTCTGATATATCTGTAACAACATACCGACGCGCCATTGTTGTCGATTCTATGTTCGCTTATATTATTTATTATGTAATAAAGTCGAGAACTAGGTACTTTCACAAGTTTTCACTGACTTTTTCTGGCACATCTAGCCTATAGTGAACGAGACGAAACGCACATAATATCAGGATGCAAAATGTTGGTGCAACCACTCTATATGTTAAACGTACAAGGCACAACAATCTAGTGAAGTATGTGTACTGGTGCCTGAGAAAAAAACGTCATTTGAAACAGCACTGGGAACTACCAGTAACTAGAATTTCGCAATACCGAACAATAAACCAGATATTTTGATATACGATTTTTTATCTTTATTTTTGAAAATTACCAAAATCCCAGCTATAAACCCTTGTAACTCTTTTGTCACGCACGAAATCAGCACGAAATAAAATTTATTGAATTTTACGATGTATCCTTGTTCTAGAAAAAATATTATTTGATGAAGTTAATACCATGAAAAGGTTTTATGACCTCCCAAAGTCCCGAGAACGAGTAAAAATGTGACAGAATCTTAATTTCTTAATTCATTAAAAAAAAAAACTAATTGCAATTGAGTGCTTCATTTTCTTTTAAAAAGGTCGCTAGTTTACGCCAATGGTTATACCACATGTCATACAAATAATTCACTATGTGGTCAAAATTAGGCACAGAGACAGAACAGAACGACAACACGGGCACTAATCGGTGGTCGCTTCCCTCCCGTATTGAGAGCGTTTTCGGGAGCATTTTCAAATTTAGAACATGTACCGGTCGCGCGGGCCCTCCTTGCATCCCGGGCATCCCTAATTTTGTCGTTCTGTTCTGTCTCTGTGCCTAATTTTGGCTATAAAATCATAAATAATAAATAAAAAAGTTACAAGGGTTTAAAGCTGGGATTTTGGTATTTTTAAAAAATAAAGAAAAAAAATCGTATCTCGATACCACGTGACATCGGACAAAAGGTATCATGGGTCAAAACGTTGCAAATGATCCAACTTACCTACAAAAAAAATTTGTCGGTCGATGTGCCGAACACCCTGTATACAGACAGATAAATTGAAAAATGAAACCTTTTTTTTAAGGAAACTGACACGGTTGGCTACATCACCTACAACGTCCGTGATGTCAGTCAGCCCATAACACCGGGTGAACTAGGTGCCATATCAGTGCTTCCCCCTTTGATCGTGCCGGCTACACTGAACTGGTCGGAAAACACAAACTATTTACATAGCCGTTTCGACCGACGTTTTATTCAGTACGGTGGTACCAACCCGGGCGGGTTAAACCATACCACCAAGTAAGATTAGGAGGGAAGGGACCTACAGTTTTACGAGGAATCCGAACCTCGGTCAGCCTCCAACGGTCAACGGTCACCCATCCAAGTACTGACTATATTAAATTATAAATGTTTCATTGTAGGTTATGATGAGGTGAGGAGCGTTCGATCTGGGACCTGTATACTAAAATTAACTATTACATCTAAAGCAGACCTGCAGACCCAGGAGAATAACCAGTTGAAATGCGTCATTACAATTAAGGATTCAGCCGCTGATCGGCCCTGTCGAGATACGATGGTAATAGTATTCCGTAGCCAGCAACGGTCTTTCAAAGCCTATTATATTATTTCTAAAATCTTCATAATCTATAATATAAAATCGAAAAACCAGAACGAGATAAACAAAACGAGACAGAGTGGGATGGCGCTCTACGAAACTTTCTGACACCGTTTCTCCCAAACGGCGCAATATTTCTTGGGAATTTGTATGTAACTCCATTCCTTGACCTCGGGAATCGTGAAAAACTTGAGAAAATATGATATTGGTTGTGTAATTTTTGTATAATAAATAAGCAAAATAAAATCGCTTATATTTGAATTTCGATCCAAAAGAGAGCGAATTCATTGTCTATGTCAGTCTATGTCAAAATATGAAAAAAGTTGTGACATTTCTTTGAGCCCGATTTACACTTAGTAAGTAGAGTACCGAGTTAAGTTGATGTCCAGTGGTGATGATACCATGTGATGATTCTATACCAATAGTGCGACTATCGATACTAACAGTAAAACAAATAAAACATAAAACGATAAAATTGTAACAATATCGATATCGACTCTATCGATGACATAATATATCATTATCTGTCTATCTATCATCTATCTGTCTGTCTGCCTACTGTTTTTAAGGCTCATTTTCATTGGTTGTTCTGGAACTGCTGCCGCGGTCGAGAGACAGACTGAAAAGAATATCGATAGGGCTTGAAACAAATGAAGTGGAAACACTGGTCGCAGCTACTTTGTGAGTAGAGCACGGTCAATCTCGACATCAGCAGATTGTTCAATTTGGTTTGCTGTTCAGCAGATCCCAGCGTAAGTAGCCAATTTTTAGGAAAACAAAAAACTAAATGAATAAGTCGTGACATTTCTTTGGTTTGTTTCGTATATTATATAATAAACACTACACTTGGTTGTATGGGCTCGCCTTTCCAATTATTGGAAGAACGAAAATATTTTTTTTGACGTGATGACGTCACGTCTTATAAATTGATGAACACCGGCTGCACGCACGAAGAAGTGTCACGTTCCATCTAAACCTGTGTGTGCAAGCGAGAGCGCGATAGAGAGGCATACACAATAGTAGGAAATACAAAATATGTTTCTCCGTCTTTTGCGAGCCTCGAACCCGCGTCCCTGCCACCATCACCGACCAGTCTTTATAACCACGCGGGCTAGTCGACCGTGCAAATACCTACCGCTGCAAATTTTGTCAACAGTATGTGAAGATTTCATAGAGCGACATCTAGCGTCCACATCTAGCGTCAATAGTAAATGAAATACTTCAGCGGTATTCTTCATTTCGCAGTTAGGTAGATGTTGCAACGTTGTACATGTAGATGGCGTTATGGAGTTTGATTGAGTCCCAACACAATGTTTATATTGATAATTAATATTATTGGCTTTTTATTTAGGTTTTTTAAATATAAATTAAACAAAAATTAATAGTCGTTATTTTCTCTTATTTTTTATTAGTTATTATCACATCTTTCTACTAGAAGGCGCTATGTAGGTTTGAGTCCCAACATAATGTTTATATTGATAATTAATATTATTGGCTTTTTATTTAGGTTTTTTAAATATAAATTAAACAAAAATTAATAGTCGTTATTTCCTCATATTTTTTATTAGTTATTATCACATCTTTGTACATGTAGAAGGCGTTATGTAGGTTTGAGTCCCAACACAATGTTTATATTGATAATTAATATTATTGGCTTTTTATTTAGGTTTTTTAAATATAAATTAAACAAAAATTAATAGTCGTTATTTCCTCATATTTTTTATTAGTTATTATCACATCTTTGTACATGTAGAAGGCGTTATGTAGGTTTGAGTCCCAACACAATGTTTATATTGATAATTAATATTATTGGCTTTTTATTTAGGTTTTTTAAATATAAATTAAACAAAAATTAATAGTCGTTATTTCCTCATATTTTTTATTAGTTATTATCACATCTTTGTACATGTAGAAGGCGTTATGTAGGTTTGAGTCCCAACACAATGTTTATATTGATAATTAATATTATTGGCTTTTTATTTAGGTTTTTTAAATATAAATTAAACAAAAATTAATAGTCGTTATTTCCTCATATTTTTTATTAGTTATTATCACATCTTTGTACATGTAGAAGGCGTTATGTAGGTTTGAGTCCCAACACAATGTTTATATTGATAATTAATATTATTGGCTTTTTATTTAGGTTTTTTAAATATAAATTAAACAAAAATTAATAGTCGTTATTTTCTCTTATTTTTTATTAGTTATTATCACATCTTTGTACATGTAGAAGGCGTTATGTAGGTTTGAGTCCCAACACAATGTTTATATTGATAATTAATATTATTGGCTTTTTATTTAGGTTTTTTAAATATAAATTAAACAAAAATTAACCCTTAGCTCCTCGCCAGCGCGAATTTCCACGTAACGTTCCGGGTAAACACACAATTCCGCGCGCGAAACATTTTCCGCGCTTTCTCCATTAAAAAATCATAACTATGAAATTTCCTTCAGAACCCTATATAAATTTGCACGTCATTGTAATCTAGATGAAATTATCTTTCATATGACATAGGTTTGAGCTAATTGGTTCGCAATTGTAATGCATAGAAAAATAGGCAAAGTTAGAAATGAATGATTTACGGGAGTCGGAAGGAAAGAATGAAGATTCCTCAAAAAGTAAATCGATAACATATGTTTTTTTTGTTTTAAAATAGAACTAAAATACATTTGCAATAAACCTACATCAAATTTAGTAAATATCTTCTTGATAAATATTTCACCAGAGCCCTCCAACCATGAGCCAACCGGCGCGTAATTTGTACCGGCGGCAGAATTTTGAATGGTACAAAAAAGTGCTGTTATTATCGAAAATGAGCAATAAATACAAAAAGTATGGCCATTGTCGTCTGCCCCCAAGTGTCCTCCATATTGAATAGAAGAAATCATAACATTTTACGTATTAGATTTTTTTTGAAAAATAAAAAACCAACGCAATCCCTTTCTAGTGCGTGAGAAAACTACTTCCCGTTGGAGCGATGTTTTGGCTATAATACAACACTTCGTAAAGGTTATATCCCACTAATAAATTAGTCTATGACATGTTTATCAATATGTCAATGTCATATGAGCACTCACTGAACATATTATAATAACACTGGCCTATTGAAATCAAACAAAAAACTGAAGTGGCTCACGCACACATGCACACAATGACGTCAGCCGGCAGCCGTGCGCTAGTATTAGTAAGTCGACGACCTGTTCTCGAAAGATACATAGAGGGTGTTTGCAATATACAGATAACGAAAAATATTTATATTTAGCTACGGTTGGTCAAGCAAGTGTGAACAAATTAGGAATAGCTGTAAAACACAAATGCTATTGGTCAAGTGTGTACTTTAAAAGAATAGTCCCACTGCATCTCTCCCCGTGTGTGTCGTAAAAGGCGACTAAGGGATAAGACTCCCTTCTTATATTACTAGATGGTAGGTTATTCCGCCCGGGTTGGTACCACCGCACTGAATGAAAGGTCGGTCGAAACGGCTATGTAAATAGTTTGTGTTTTCCGTCCAGTTCAATGTAGCCGGCACGACCGAAGTGAAGCACTGACGTGGCACCAAGTTCACCCGGTGTTATGGGCTGACATCACGAATGAACCGTGTGGGGCCGGTACTTTAAAAAAATAGCCCCACTGCATCTCTCCCCGTGTATGTCGTAAAAGGCGACAAAGGGATATGACTCCCTTCTTATATTACTAGGTGGTAGGGTTTAACCCGCCCGGGTTGCTACCACCACATTTGTGTTTTCCGTGCAGTTCAGTGTAGCCGGCACGACCGAAGGGCAGCACTGACGTAGCACCAAGATCACCCGGTGTTATAGGCTGACATCACGGATGTTGTAAGTGATGAAGCCAACCGTTTCAGTTCCCATAAAAAAAAAATTATAAATAAATTTTGTAGGTGGTGTAGCCAACCGTGTCAGTTTCCATACAAAAATACTAGGTTAGTATAAGGCTTCGTCGCCCAACCTAACCTTTCACTGTAACTGTAACGTAACGTAGCGGGGGTGGGGGGGGGGGGGGGGGGGGGGGGGGGGGGGTGGTTGTTTTGTTTGATAGTCTGACAGTTTGACAGATTTGACAGTTGTCATGTATGACAAAGTTGGACAGTTTGATCTCTGTCAAAAGTTGACATTGTCAGATTTTGACATTTGACAGTGTAAATCGGAGTGAATTGATGACATCTTGGGGATTTGGGGAGATAGTTTATTGGGTCTAACTAGTAAGGGGTCCGAGTTATAAGCGTAAACGGGGTTGTCAAATGTACATTTTGGGTTCCAGCTTGATAGTTTGACCGATTTGACAGTTGTCATGAAAAACAAAGTTTGAGATTTGGGTATAGGGCACAAGTTGACACTGTCAGATTTTGACATTTGACACTCCTTGACAGATTTTTGGTTGATAACTTTGACAGATTGACAGATTTGACAGTTGTCATGTACTACAAAGTTTGACAGTTCGATCTCTGTCACAAGTTGACATTGTGAGATTTTGACATTTGACAGTTTAAATGGAAGTAAAATTGATGAAATTTTGGTGGAGGGGGAATTTGGGAGTGGGGGGGGATGGGGATTTTTGTTCTCCCCGATATCTATCCGAATATGTAGTTATACCTCTCTACCTAGTCTATTTCAAAAGTAAGTTTTCGTAATTTGAAAATCGACTAAATTGTGTGAGCAACTTGATGTTTAATTCACTACACTATTTTCAGATCTTCGATCCGAAATGTAACTTTGGATTGCGCAGTCCTAGGGAGATGTGTGATGCCTCGTCGGAAGCGTCTCATCGAGTGTAACAACATATTTGAGTTTCATCGAAATCATTTGAGCGGTTTGTGAATTATTGGCGTTTGAAATGTGGGCGTCAAAATGTTTGTAGCTCTATAGCGATCGCATTTTAGGTCCGATCGAGTCAAAACTTGGTGTAGGAGTCTATAATAATGGTCCCGAATGTTTTCTAGAGTTTGACCCCTCCAGCCCCCTCCCCTACGAAAAAGGTTGGGTTAGGTTAGGTTAGGATTGGTTAGTTTGACAACTTTGGATTGTAACTGTAACGTAACGCAGCGGGGGGGGGAGGGGTGGTTGTTTTGTTTGATAGTCTGACAGTTTGACAGATTTGACAGTTGTCATGTATGACAAAGTTGGACAGTTTGATCTCTGTCAAAAGTTGATATTGTCAGATTTTGACATTTGACAGTGTAAATCGGAGTGAATTGATGACATCTTGGGGATTTGGGGAGATAGTTTATTGGGTCTAACTAGTAAGGGGTCCGAGTTATAAGCGTAAACGGGGTTGTCAAATGTACATTTTGGGTTCCAGCTTGACAGTTTGAACGATTTGACAGTTGTCATGAAAAACAAAGTTTGAGATTTGGGTATAGGGCACAAGTTGACACTGTCAGATTTTGACATTTGACAGTCCTCGACAGATTTTTGGTTGACAACTTTGACAGATTGACAGATTTGACAGTTGTCATGTACTACAAAGTTTGACAGTTCGATCTCTGTCACAAGTTGACATTGTCAGATTTTGACATTTGACAGTTTAAATGGAAGTAAAATTGATGAAATTTTGGTGGAGGGGGAATTTGGGAGTGGGGGGGGAGGGGAATTTTCGTTCTCCCCGATATCTATCCGAATATATAGTTATACCTCTCTACCTAGTCTATTTCAAAAGTAAGTTTTCGTAATTTGAAAATCGACTAAATTGTGTGAGCAACTTGATGTTTAATTCACTACACTATTTTCAGATCTTCGATCCGAAATGTAACTTTGGATTGAGCAGTCCTAGGGAGATGTCTGATGCCTCGTCGGAAGCGTCTCATCGAGTGTAACAACATATTTGAGTTTCATCGAAATCATTTGAGCGGTTTTTGAATTATTGGCGTTTGAAATGTGGGCGTCAAAATGTTTGTAGCTCTATAGCGATCGCATTTTAGGTCCGATCGAGTCAAAACTTGGTGTAGGAGTCTATAATAATGGTCCCGAATGTTTTCTAGAGTTTGACCCCTCCAGCCCCCTCCCCTACGAAAAAGGTTGGGTTAGGTTAGGTTAGGATTGGTTAGTTTGACAACTTTGGATTGCGCAGTCCTAGCGTGATGTGTGATGCCTCGTCGGAAGCGTCTCATCAAGTGTAACAACATATTTGAGTTTCATCGAAATCATTTGAGCGGTTTTTGAATTATTGGCGTTTGAAATGTGGGCGTCAAAATGTTTGTATCTCTATAGCGATAGCATTTTAGGTCCGATCGAGTCTAAACTTGGTGTAGGAGTCTATAATAATGGTCTTCAACGTGTTTTAGAGTTTGACTTCTCCAGCCCCCTCCCCTACGAAAAAGGTTGGGTTAGGTTAGGTTAGGATTGGTTAGTTTGACAACTTTGGATTGCGCAGTCCTAGCGAGATGTGTGATACATCGCCGGAAGCGTATCGTCGAGTGTAACAACATATTTGAGTTTCAACGAAATCATTTGAGCGGTTTTGAATTATTGGCGTTTGAAATGTGGGCTCCAAAATGTTTGTCGCTCTATAGCGATTGCATTTTAGGTCGGATCGAGTCGAAACTTGGTGTAGGAGTCTATAATAATGGTCCCAAACGTTTTCCAGAGTTTGACCCCCCAGCCCCCTCCCCTACTCAAAAGGTTGGGTTAGGATTGGTTAGTTTGACAACTTTGGACTGCGCAGTCCTAGCGAGATGTGTCATACCTTGTCGGAAGCGTCTCGTCGAGTGTAACAACATATTTGAGTTTCATCGAAATCATTTGAGCGGTTTTTGAATTTTTTATTGTTTCCGAACTAGGCTAGGCTGTGCCCGAGGTCGAATCCTCAGGCGCAGCCAATATCACCCCCAAGGAGGTGTACGTCCGGCTTGGAGGTGGAGTAATGTCGCTGGGGAAAGGCTATTTACCCGCGATTTGAAGATCCGTGGATTGTAGGAGTGGGGAAAGATATTCCCCGGAAGCCCGTTCCACATCTTGCGGCTCAAGAACGATTTAGAGAATCGTGCAGTTTGAAGTACTCTTCTGTCCACTACAAAGGGATGTTCCGCGAGAGTATGGCGGGTTTGGCGAAGGCGAACAGGAGGAGGAGGGATAAGGGAAGCAATTTCGTCAAAGCAGCGGCCATAGTAGTACCGATAAAACAGGCTAAATGATCCAACGATCCGTCTGTGCTTTAGAGGTTGAAGGTCCTTTGTGAGTACAGAATCGCCAATGAGGCGAATGGCTCGTCGTTGAATAGAATCCAAGATGCTAGTTTCGCCTTGGACTCTATGAACGATCGAAATCCAACGTCCCTGGACACCTCCATACCCAGGACGCCCAGACTACCATCATTGGGGACTTGGCTGCCCTGGAAAGTGGCTTGGAGGGGAAACGGATCAGCCTTAGTAGAGAAGGCACAAGCTTGCGTCTTAGCTACGTTGAAGTTGACGATCTGTTGGTGATCTCCTAGCGTACGTCACTCACCTTTGGGGGGAATCGCTTGAAGGTCATGGTGAATCCTTGCCAATTGGCCTGGATATTGCCAAGGCATTTGACCGGGTTTGGCACAAGTCGCTCTTGGGCAAATTGCCGGCTTACGGACTACCTTCTGGCCTCTGTGACTGGGTCGCCGACTTCCTACATGGGCGTAGCATTCAGGTCCTAGTGGACGGTTGCTCGTCGGACGCCATGTCAGTGAACGCCGGCGTACCACAAGGATCTGTGTTGTCACGCACGCAGTTTCTTCTGCACATCAATGATATGCTGTCTCTGGGCAACCTTCCTTTTTTATGCAGATGACAGTACGGCACACGGATCCTACACCAGTCACCCTTCATCCAGTCGGGATGTTGTGGATGAGAAGAGACGAAGACTTGTGTCTGAGCTCGAACATACACTCGGCTCTATTTCCGAATGGGGCCGTAGTAATTTGGTCGGGTTCAACGCTTCCAAGACACAAGTTTGCACGTTCAGTGCGAAGAGAGCGACGTTCACACCGGCTCCTTCATTCCAAGGCACGTCACTCAAATTAAGCGATCACCTCGGGGTCCTCGGAGTCGAACTGTCGCACGACTTGAACTTTCGTCCCCACATCGAGGGGAAGGCCAAGCTTGCTTCTAAAAAGCTGGGCGTACTCAATAAGGTGCGACGGTACTTCAGGGCGGACCAAAAGCTGCTCCTGTATAAATCGCAGATCAGGTTTTTTTTATTTTTTTATTTATGTAATCCGATATGGGTGGCTGAGTCAGAGGGGCGAAAGCACATGTTCTGACTAGCCAATATCATCTCCGAGAAGGTAGGTGCCATACCGGAGACTTCCCTGGATTGTTGGCTATACTGGACTAGAGGAGAACACAACCGAGGTTGCTATGCGGCCATCTTACATCCAGTACGGTGGTACCAACCAAGTCGGCTACAATTTGAGCCTACCACCTAGTAAGGGGCAAGGGAAGGGACCTACAGTTTTACACCGGTTCCGAACGGTGAAGCAGCAGGTGTAGGTATGCACGTAAATTTTTTCGTCAGAAAAAACTCATTGGTACACGCCGACCGGATTCGAACCTCGGACCTCTCGCATGAGAAGCCGATGCTCAAACCACTCGGCCACCTGCCGCGTAAAGGTCTTGCTTGGAGTACTGCTCGAACCTGTGGGATGGCTCCGCCAAATACCAGCTTGCGCCTCTGGACTCGATCCAGCGTCGAGCCGTGCGACTAATGGGTAACCCCGAAGTGTCCCGCGATCTAGAACCACTCGGCGCCATATGTCGAGCTTACAATAAAAAAAAAAATATGAGATCATTTTTTTTTTACTTTTTAACCTGTCAGCTCCCGCGTTATAATATGCCCACAGCGGGTCTAGCTCCCGCATGGGCGTGGCCCGTGGTACGGCGCGCGCGACCTTGCGCGCCGACCTCGACATAAACGCAGATATTTCGGAAACTAATAAAGTTAGATCTATAAACTCTTGTGGCCTAGCCTAGAAAATTTCCTAAAATCCATGTGAAACAGTAAGGCTTACCTTGTTTAGAAGTACCAGATAATTTAGTTAAAAAAAAAATCCCAAAAAAAAAAATTGAAAAATTCATCTAATATAAATTCAAAACATACCTTTACAATATCTATATCAGAATACTCGTAAAGAAACATACTTTTAGAAATAGTAAAGTATAATAAACGTTTTCTTTACAGAAATCGGCGAAATCTGATGTTCAACATAGGACATTCCGTAAACTACCAGATGGCGCGCGCGTGCCATTTTTTTTTCAAATATTTTTAGAATCTACAAGTCGATCCGGTTCCAGCGATGTATCACTTGCCATATACAAAAACAGTTTTTTGAAAATATCACAAAAATAAATTTCAAATTTCATCAAAATAGTAATTACATGTCAGTTTGTGGGTATCCGCCTGTATAAGATTGGCGCGGTCGGCAGGCAGCTACGTCACGAGCAAAAAACGAGACGATTACACAGACACTACGTCATAACGGTTTTACACCCCATCAAATGTTGCCGGCCGTTCAGCTTTTGAGAGTTTTTTATATATTTGGGCATGAACACTCGTGTGATCATCATGTGACATATCAATTCATATGTGATATAGTTTTGTCTAGTCCATACATACAATGAAATCTGATATATTATCGAAACGTTGATAATAATCACGCTTTTAGCCACACCGACACGATACAATTGGAACACAAAATCACTTGCTCAACTTTGGACAGGTATATTTAATTCAAAACAACTTACCATTGCACACAAACACGTCTAGTAAATAGCACTGCGATTACACCAATACCACACACTCGATGAAAAATTAGAATTATGCTTACAGAAACACGAATTTATTGTCGAAGAGTCGCGCCGCCGTGATTTTTGAAGCGCAATTGTTTACATGTTTGTAAACAATTTTTTTACGGTCAGTCCACAGCTCGCATTCTATACGAGCATTTTTTGTCACCTTCTGTCACTATTCAACTAATGATTAGAGGAAAAGAAATAGCTCTAAGGTCAAAGCATAAAGAATTAAAAATAAAAAACCAACTCCGGTTGTCAATATTAGGCTTGGCACTTAAGTGCCGTCGGAGGACCCGGTCGTTTTTTCGCGTGGCACCAAAAGGCCGTTTTTGGGATTAAAGGTTAATAGTCGTTATTTTCTCTTATTTTTTATTAGTTATTATCACATCTTTGTACATGTAGAAGGCGTTATGTAGGTTTCAGTCCCAACACAATGTTTATATTGATAATTAATATTATTGGCTTTTTATTTAGGTTTTTTAAATATAAATTAAACAAAAATTAATAGTCGTTATTTTCTCTTATTTTTTATTAGTTATTATCACATCTTTGTACATGTAGAAGGCGTTATGTAGGTTTGAGTCCCAACACAATGTTTATATTGATAATTAATATTATTGGCTTTTTATTTAGGTTTTTTAAATATAAATTAAACAAAAATTAATAGTCGTAATTTTTTCTTATTTTTTATTAGTTATTATCACATCTTTATCATGTACTTAAATTAATTTTACATGGTAAATATCCGCCGGAACTGATTTTGTATCTGACTTCGCACTTTATATACTTTATGACGTCATCACGTAAAACTATCGTCCGTAAACCGACTTTACAGACAACCAATTTTTTTTGTTGACATGACGGTTGTTTCTTTTGTTTTTTTCGTTAATTTTTGGTTAAAATTCTCAAATTACACACTGGCCAGAATATATTAAAAAGACGATTGCAAAAAAAAAAATCATAGGTTCAAATAATTTCAAATCGGTATGGATGGAGTTGTGGCGTTTGTTTGGCCTTCGGAATGCCTAGAATCGTAAATAACGTTTGGTATTTTGGGTGTTGGGGTAAAGGAAACGTAGAAAAAATTCTACTCTCTCTACTTCTTATAAATGGGAACGTCTGTCTGTATGTATGTATGTTTGAAGTAAAATCTGGAACCACTGAACAGATTTTGATGCGGTTTGCACCAATGGAGACACGTGAGACAAACATATATGTTGAGACTTGCCTCCTATGTACACTCACATAAGGATACACAAAAAACAATTTCACACAACCAACAGACAAGAGCTAACACTAATAAACACCTCCAGAGAGAAAGTCACAAAACTACATTCTACCAACACACTTCAAAATTTCTAGGTCCCAAATTTTACAACACACTCCCTACGAATGTCAAATCTCTTACTAGTTATAAAATGTTTAAATCAAATTTGAAACAGTGGCTACTAACCCTAAAACATAATGAATGTGAAAACTTACTTTGCTATATACCTCAGTGAAATTTAAGAGTAATAAAGATCCCAAAGATAGGCTTAATTTATATATAGGTATATACAGGATGTTTGGTAATTCGATACATTCCTTCTAAGGGGTCATTCTAGAGCTAATTTGCAACAAATTTGTCCCAAGGAACTATGGGTCGAAAATCAATAGTTTTTGAGTTATATAGGTTTTAAATTTTTTTTTAAATTTTCTGTCTTGTTACCAAAAAATGATAATTATAAAATAACTAATCCACTCTGGGTACTTAATCAGCTATTTTCTAATAGCTGACGAATGAGAGACTACTTTAAAAAAATATGTGCGCTGAAAATATTCGTAATCTCAAAAAAAAAAGGTCATAAATCACAGGTTATGCAAAAAAAACCACAAAATGTATTTAAATCGAAGAGGATTACTAAAAAAAAAATTATGACACGTGGCATGCAAATTATGGGAATAACTTCATCATTTCATAAGCTTTCAGAAAAGTTACAATAAATGTTGTACACTTGCACTCAAGTTACATTTTTTAATCAGATATCAAGTATCAGACTCGTGCGCAAAATGAACGAAAAATGAAACGTCTGACACAGAGAGAACGTTTACTCGGGATCGACCGTTTTGTCTCTCGCCAAAATTAGTAAATTAGTAATTAGTAAAACGAATTCCACGTTGTTGATTCCTTGTTGTTGTTCTAACTTGTTCGTTATTTTTGAGTTGTGCCTGCAGTAATGGCTGCATTCACTCGTGAAGAATACGCTGATATTCTGTTTTGCTATGAATTTTGCGACACAAAGGGAATACGCGCATCCTTACCCTGATCGTCATATACCTAATGTAAGAGTGTTTTCTGGGACATACCGGCGCCTCCGAGAAATCGGCAGTATTAACCGAAGGCAGGCAGATGCTGGCAGGCCAGGTGTTATTCCGCCTGAAGATGAGGCGGACGTATTGGAGTTTTTCAGAAGACTTGGATTAAGCCATTGGCGAGAACATCGATTCGTCCGTCCACAAAATCTTACTTAAATAATTGCGGTTCTCTAGGTCGATGTTTATCATAAAACGACAAAAATCCATCCTTCTAGCAGGATCTCCCTCTTCGATAGCATGCACGGGCGTGCAGTGGAATGGGTACAGCCGTGCTGTATGTACAATAAACCACACTTGCCGCTGGCTTAATCCAAGGCGCCTGGCTGCAGCTCTAATTGAAGTAGTAGGTCTCTTCTGAAAAACTCCAATACTTCCTCCTCATCTTCAGGCGGAATAACACCTGGTCTGCCAGCATCTGCCTACTTTCGGTTAATACTGCCGATTTCTCGGAGGCGCCGGTATGGCCCAGAAAACACTCTTACATTAGGTATACGACGATTAGGGTAAGGATGCGCGGGTGGATGCGCGTACGCGTACCCTTTGTGCCGCAGCGTCAACGCCGCCGTCGCAAAATCCATAGCAAAACAGAATATCAGCGTATACCTTTTCTGAAAGCTTATGAAATGATGAAGTTATTCCCATAATTTGTATGCCATCCTCTTCGATTTAAATAAATTTTGTGGTTTTTTTTGCATAACCTATGATTTATGACCTGTTATTTCTGACATTACGAATATTTTCAGCGCACATATTTTTTTAAAGTAGTCTTTCATTCGTAAGCTATTAGAAAATAGCTGATAAAGTACCCAGAGTGGATTAGTTATTTTATAATTATCATTTTTTGGTAACAGGACAGAAAAAAAAAAAAAAAAATTGAAACCTAAATAACTCAAAAACTATTCATTTTCGACCCATAGTTTATTGGGACAAATTTGTTGCAAATTAGCTCTAGAATGACCCCTTAGATTCATTCCTTCTAAGGCTTAGAAGGAATGTATCGAATTACCAAACACTCTATATATATACTTTTTTATTTTTTTTTTATTTTACGTTTTACAATTATATGTTTACCAAATAGTACTCATATTCTTATTTACTATTATTATTATTTTTTTATTTAAGTTATGTATATGTTTATGTAATGCATTGTGTTATTTTTAATAGTTAAATGTCGCGTATCTCCGTCCATTTGTTAATAGACAGATAGTAGGTAAGCGTTGCCACACCTAAATGTAACGGAGTAAGGCAATACAGACGAAAATCTAGTGCCTATCTCCGATCACATGGTAACAATACATATAAGTATACAACTTCATATTACTATCTAGACTAATTTTGTCTTTGTTACTATGTTTCTTTTATGTTTTCTGAGAAATAAATATTTGGATTTGGATGGAAAGAGTAGTTCTTGAGGCTCACTATAGGCTATATACCATCATGCTAAATAGCCATAGGGCTGAGCTGTATCAAAGAAAGTATAGTATGGACAGGAGAGAGAGAGAATATAAGAGAAGCAAATGTTTATTATAATATTTGCGTTTAATCTGATTTGCTATTAAAACGAGTCTACCGCGAGGGAAGCCGCGGGCAAAAGCTAGTCTTCAATATAATTTGACCTTTGCGAGGTATCTACCTACATAACTATAGAAGAAAGAACATATACATAGGCATGAGAACACAATACCCAACCAAGTCGCGTCAAAGCTCTGGCATTGACGTGGTTATCCCAGTTTCCGGTAAGTTACATCCTGTCCGCCCCCGAATACCCCCCCCATTTCCTGTTCTCCTAGTTGTTCTGCCCACTCAGGTTCCCCAAGGCACAGGCTTGCGTAACAAACGCCGAAAATACGACGGCGACGACGGAGGCGTCGCGGCGACGCGGCTCGACCATCTTTAGGTCTCGCCGTGTCGTCCGTCACCGAATATATATCGTCGCGTCGTCGTCATCGTCGTCGCCGCCACCACGCGCCGCCGCGCCGCCCGCCCGCCACGGTGGCGTCGTCGGCGCGGCGCCGCGCCGCGTTGTTGCCATGCAAAACCGTGCTTTCGTTTTTTTGTTGGAGTCTCTACGAGTATCGCTTTGGAAGCGAAACGGCATAAAACTGGAAGTAGCTGACGTCGTTGAATCGCCGTACAGGGACGCCTTTACTAGGGGAGCATAGATCTGTAGCAGCTACTAGGTAATAGTTGCATTGAGAGAGGGTCGCGCCCTCTTGAAAATCGTAGGAGGGTTACCCTCCAACCCCTATACAGGATGGGAACATTACGCGCAGCAGTATACTATTTATTCGTTCCGGTTTCAGATGAAGTTCTACTATCTATGTAGATACTTACATAGGATTGCTAACAAGATGGTATTATTTTCGTTGTTCTGTGGTACAGGTACATAATATAAACGAATAGCGAAGAACGTGTCATTAATTGGGAAACTGTTTCGCATTCAATAAGCATTTTTAGGATACCGGAATCTAGAATATGATATGCATCCAAACTTACTAATAATATTATATTATAATGTCGTTGTACCGTACTCGTATCCACGATAAATTAATTTATGATGTTCGCATACTTACATAGATAGACTACCATGCTGTATACCAGCAGTAGAGGGAGGGTGAGGAACTTTTGCGATGTATGAGAGCCTGGTACATGTTGTGCCTGCTGGAAGTAACATTGTTCGTGAGAGGGTGGACCTGGAACACAGCCTTGACTTATGCTCGGATTTGAAGATAGACAGACAGACAGGCATACTATGCATAGAGAAGAGAAAAATTTTAGTTATAAGACATAAAGAAAATGTTATTGTACTTTCAAGCAAAAAAAAAACCCTCAAGGTTGATGTGTTTAAACATCATTCGTGAGCGTCCCCACGTTACCACAGATTACTAAATAGTTACGCGTGACGCCGCCGTGACGAGTGACGCATCAACAAATCGAAATTCACTCGAGACTAAAAAATCCTCCGGGGCCCGGTATTATACGCACGGTGATGTGACATTTACTAATAGACTCTTAATGTGACATTTAATGTCACATTAAGAGGGTAGGCGGGCTGCATTTTCTCCATACAAACGGAATACGTTTGTATGGAGAAAATGCAGCCAGTAAACAGTTTAGGGAAGGCGATAGTTCTAGTTGTTTTTTGAAGTCGGTGCAATGTTTTTTTCTACCACCACCGTTGGTATTTTCTGCCTCACTTTTATGTCTTCAAAGAAAAATGCCTCATCCGTGCGAGTGACTCCTTCGAAATGTATTGTTACTCTATCCGCAGAAGGTCGACAATAGATTGTGTTCATTCATTAGCAAAGTTCAGCTCAACAAGGGTGTACTCACACCAGTTGTTCATTCATGGTCGCCACTATGGGAGGGTGAGGGAGTCAGCGGCTGGATCAGGCTCGAGGGTAGGGCGGGCACAGTGGTAGCGGGGGAGGGATTTCTACTGACGTCATTCGGTGTACACTTCGTTTCCGATGTTGATGACAAAATGTATTGTTTTTTAGACTTTTGGCACTGAAAGTATATTTTGGAAAAGGTACATAATGTATGCATGTAAGATTTAACTAACTAACTAGTAAGATTTAAAGGTATATTATTTTGTGCTGTTTTCAGGTATGCCATCATATTTTTTGGGTCATTTAGAAAGTGAGAAATATTATGAGGGCATGGCATGCTGGATGCACGACGTCAGGTCAACATTTTATTTACCATGTTGTTTACCACTGCATTTCTTGCAACTGGATGTTTCCACTATGTACGAAAAATAAACATTTTTTTTATCGTATGTACCAATTCAGGCACCTTTCCCCACCTAGAAAGGTATAATATACCTAATAATATGTAGCTCTTTTCGTCAACCTACTGCACCAAATCAAAATCTTTTGTTTGGCTCAAAATGTTCACCTCCACCTTCATACATTTTGGTGATTACTATAACAGGTACCTACCTAATGTAAAAAAAATATGTACCATAGGTAACGTGATCGTGCTAAGATTGTGGATGTCATCGTGGAACGAGAAGTGAAACTGTCTATCCATACGCCACAAAGCTCAATAGGTATATATAAAAAGGGAGAGACTACAAGCCCACGAAAACGCTCACACTCCAGGGCGGCGGAGTGGGGAGGGGGACGGACCCCTACCCCTACCGAACACTCACTCACCCTCTACACTGGCGTCGACGGGAGCCGTGACGTCACGCGACGGGCCACTGAACCGAGACAGTAGCAAGCAGTCCTAGATCGAGCAATTTTGAACTCTACTTTAATAACAATAGAATTGCAATTGTGGGTAATAATAGGTTATCTATCAATCTAACATTAGAAAAGAACATTTTTTTTCTTTCAAAGATGAATAAAAAAATTATGAAGTTTATAATTAGAAAATTTCGATAAATTAATCAACTTTATTATTCGTACACATATGAAATATTTATTATACACGGAAAAAATTCATATTCACATACAATGCAACGTAACGATTATCAGGAATATATAAATTTATAAACATTTTAACTGACAAATTAATATAATACAATGCAATTAGTACAATACATATTTTCAATATATTATACACACAAAAGTAACATACAGACATACCATACCATATTTATATATATAAGGTCTTTCAAAATTAGTTCAGAGTACGCTAAGGGGGGGGGGGGGGGGGGGGGGGGGGTGAAGGGCTTTTGTTTTGGAAATAGATCACTTTTGAAGAACAAACAATTTTTTTTTTTACAAAAAAAAAATTTTTAAAGGAGGATGCTCAAAAATTACCCAGGGCCGACAGAAATGAAACCTATCTCAGATTATCTGTTATATTAAGTGCTAAAATGCTGCATAGTTACAATGGTCGAAATCGATGGCTAAAGTATAGATTTCACCGAATGTTTCGATAAAAACACAAGGTTGATTTAATCGAAATATTATGGTTTAAAAGGTTATGGCTCTAATAAGTTATGTCGATTTAGTCACCAGGCATCATTATCAGAGCCCACATAGTAAGTTATAAGTAGTTTAGTAAGTTAGTAGTAAGGTGATAAATAAAAAAAATACTTCAAATGAACTTTTATTATAAATCAATCACTTTATTCATTATATCTCTATATCTAAAATGGCATTGTCTAAAGTTAATGCTGCATGGTCAACCTCTTCATCATATCACGCATATCCTAGTCTAGATAAGTACAGTACAGTACGCTCATGACATGAGCGCAACAACCCAGACTGCGCTGACCGTGTATGCAATGCATGAGCAATAATGTTCTAAAATGGCATTTCTTGCGTTTTCCCTTTTATACAAAATGTAAGTATAGCATGTTCTGGCTCTTATGTGGCGCGAATGAATGCGACATCTAATGAGGACATGATCATCATTGTTGTTGACCCGCGTTGTTAGACTTCCCAAGATTAACGAAAGAAGATTTGATTTTGTTTGCTATTGGTACATACATACCACTTAAGGATCGCGCGGTCGTACTGTAGCGAGCACATCAAGAGGACAGGCGTGTACGAGGTAGAAATATTAAGGCACCCAGAACTCATCGCTTTAGGAGATAATGATGATCAGGTCCTCATTAGATGTCGCATTCATTCGCGCCACATAAGAGTCAGAACATACTATACTTACATTTTGTATAAAAGGGAAAATGCGAGAAATGCCATTTTAGAACATTATTGCTCATGCATACACGGTCAGCGCACTCTGGGTTGCTGCGCTCATGTCATGAGCGTACTGTATTATCAAGGATATGCGAGATATGATGACGAGGTTGATCATCCAGCGTTAACTTTAGACAATATCATTTTAAATATAGAGAGAGAATGAATAAAGTGATTGTTTTATAATAAAAGTTCATTTGAAGAATGTTTTTTATTTATCGCCTTACTACTAACTTACTAAACTACTTATAACTTACTATGTGGGCTCTGATAATGATGCCTGGTGACTAAATTGTCATAACTCATTAGATCCTTAACCTTTTAAACCATAATATTTCGATTAAATCAACCTTGTGTTTTTATCGAAACATTCGGTGAAATCTATACTTTAGCCATCGATTTCGACCATTGTAACTATGCAGCATTTTAACACTTAATATAACAGATAATCTGAGACAGGTTTCATTTCTGTCGTATCTGGGGTTTTTTTTTCTATGGACCGTGAGCATTCTCCTTTAAAATGTAAAAAAAAATTTTAGTAATCGTTTCAGATTCATGCCAGGAACAAAAAAGTCTTCCAACACATAGATCTCTTTCTTTCAGAAATTGTGAAGAAACCACAATTTTAGTTTTATTAGTATGGAATAGAAAGAATTTGATTTTTTTTTACCAACTTACGCGTGTTAGATCATAATGGTGATGAATACTTTTTTGTTACTGTTATGAAACTGAATCGATTAGGCTATAAAAATCAACTACTTATTTTTTTATTTAAATACATAAAAAAATAATTTACATAAAAAAAAGCCCAAGGTCCAAAAACATTTATATAGGTTTTACTCCCTATATGATACAGAACCCCCCCCTCAGCGTACTCTGAACTAATTTTGAAAGACCTTATATATATAGGTACCTAACATTCATAGGTACATAGGGCTCATCCCGTCCGTAAGTATATTACGTCATTTCTTCATTTTGAAAATTACATCCAAAGGTTGAAGATAACAATGAAAAAAAAATTTCAAGCGTGTCAAAATATCAAGCAACATTATTGTTGTCATACTTGGAATCGGGTCAGTTTGTATATTGTCGGATATTTGTTTGTCCAAACTTTAAAATAACATTTTAAACGTCAAATATTGCAAATTGAAAAATCTTGGGACGTCATGGAGATGTGGGGTAAGGTCATTTCCAAAAATCGATGACGTAATATTATTAATTACATGGACGGCCCAATGGTGCAATTAGTTAGGTACGGACACTACCGACCTACCTTTTCCTTTAGCAGTAAATTGTTTAAGTTTTTCCTTACTTTGGTAAATTATAACTGATGTGATAAGTAGTTCTTTGGATCCTGCCCAAGAGCCAGGCGTATACCCAGGATAAGGATGCTGGGCGGTTGGTGCGACATAACACGTAATAAGATGTACGACACAAACTTCCTTGTGCGGGCGGTGTGTTGTGTAGGAATAGGTAGGACTGCTTCCAGTCGCTATCCAGGATTTATGCTAAAGTGTTTCTTTTTACTATCACCCACCACTCAGCCATGTACCTACACAACATGCTACACAACTTATACCTACATAGCGGACTTCAAAATGTTTGGTGCATTTGACAAATTAATTATTTCTTGTTCATTCTTAAATTGAAACTTTTTAGTGTACCTACCCAGTACCCACCTTACATACGTTAAAGCTTACATAGGGACGGACGAAGCACGAAGACCACGCAACATTCGGTTGATCAGTGTTGTGCGGTACACTTTATCTAAAACAACTTGGGAGACCAGTAGCGCAGTTGGCAATACTTAGCTGACTTCATACTGATAAAGTAGTGCGACATAAGTATGTAGTAGTAAGTGACAGGATCAGATGACACTAAGAGCGGAAGGTCAGCAGAGCGGCGGACGCGGCCGCGAGCAGAGCGGCCGCGGCGGAGAGCGAGTGTCTGTAGGCTGAGTTGCCGCAGACGAGCCGCCTGGTGGTGACGGAGAGATTCTTGCGGCGCAGCAGGTCATGCGTCGAATCTATCTCCCACTTGACGAGCCTGCTCGGCTCCCGCGACAGCAGCACGGAGAACAGTTGCGCCTGGTTGCCTTCGGTGGGCGGTTGACAGAAATGCAGCAGTAGGTGGTCACCGACCGCTTTCAGCACTTGCACCGTTCCCGTGAACTGCTTGTAGTTCCTGTTCACGGGCAGCCTTCCTGAAATAGACGAATCTGTTATGGTTTGCAGGAAGATTCACACTCAGACCGATGATCGCAATAGCGTTGATATTGTAATGTCGGTCGGACGACTAAAACACGAGAAACAGGGATAAGTCGTTTGCCCAACTTAACCATTTGTTGAAGTAGTATTTCAAGCCAAACTCTTACTCTCTTGATAAGTTAAACTAAGATACAGTTATCTCTCATAGGCTGGTCGTACTTTCACCGCCCTGCGGCCAGCCTTCCTGCCGTCCTCCGGTCAGCTTGTTCCTCCAAAGTTCCATAACCTTTGATGTCAGATGGCGTTGTCATATTCTAGATTATTTTTGCTCGTGAACGTACTACCTACATAGCCGCGTGTCAAGCCAGTGATTAGGACAACATGTTTACCAGTAAGTTTTAATTTTCAGAGCAGATTATATACATATACTCGTACTCACGGCATTAAGCTCGCCTATTGTGCCAAATTTATATAAATGGTGTTCAATAAAGAATATATACATACATACTCGGCTGCAACGCCAAGGACGACGACGTAACTGTAGCATCCAGTTGGATGTTCAATTGTTGAAGCGAACTCACCTATCTGATCACCGTGCGACTGCCAGAAGCCGACGGAGTCGTTCTTGAAGAAGAGCGAGTACTCGACGTCGCGGCCGTCCTCGTCCCACAGCAGCTGCAGGTGGCGGTACTCGCGCCACCAGTTCGTCTGGAGCACCGCGCGGTGGTACAGCCCCGGCTCGGTTGACGGCTGCCGGCAGAGAGATAACCGTTTTAACTCGATCAAGCAAAAAGGATCTTTAATATTTTTCGAGTGTAGGTATGTATGTACCTATGTGCGAACGGCTTGATGGATTTTAACATATGAGATGTCGATGGATTCCTCTCACTCGCGCGCGAGTCATAGTGTAGCATATTTTTTCAAGAATTCAAGATGGCGGCCGTTACGCGCCATATTGTCAAACTTTAAAGTCGTTTTTCTTCAAACCACATCGAGTGCAATATTACTGTCTAGCTAGAGATCGAAAAGGCGAATTCAAAAACGTTGGAACTAAAATGAATTAAATATAGAAAATAAAATAAAATAGATTTTAAACTCGACTGCTAAAAAATAAAGGAACAAGTAAAGATCAGTAGAAAATGTCGTAGTCGGGCGTGTAGAAGAATTTCCTTGTTTCCTTTATTTTTTTAGCAGTCGGGTTGCATATATATATTTTAAATACGGCTTTGAATATTCATTCGTGGAAACAAATTCATATTATTATGTTTCGGGGAGTTCAAGGACTCACAATAAAATCGTGTTACGAAGAGTAAGCAAAATTTTGTAACAAGAATACCCAGCACTACTAGCAGAGCAGGCGTACAGACGGTGGACACAGGAGTGTTCCTTGTTTAATGGTTCGTTTTTTAAATGAAGGTATGAAAATTAAACCCTATAGATTACCTAGCTAAAACCACAGGACAGTGATTGACTGCCGTTTTCGCGCGTGTTCCACTCTGTGACCAAAACATACAAAACATTTTTTGAGGGTAGTGTGTCCCTTCTCGTACTTCCTGCAAAGTCTTTCTCAGCCGGATCCTGAAACGATCTTAGTAGGAACTGTGGTAGGTAGGATAAGTCCCGCCAACTTTCGTTATAGAACATTTAGCTATGTGTGCGGCGGCGTCCGGAGGCGCCGCGCCGCCGCCGTTGCGCCTCGCCATCGTACAAGGCACGGCGACGCGTGTGGCTAGGGTCAAGTGGCAGTGGGCTGGGCACCTCCGTCGAAGATACGAAGGCCTTTGGAGTAACCCTGTCCCTACACTGGCGGCCGTGGACAGGAAAACGAAATGAGGGTCTGTCAGCCTCGGTAGATAAGTGGTGCGGTCGGTCGACTGTCGTTAAGCAACCCTGAGCGCGGTCAGTACTTGGAATGGGTGATCGCTCGACCGTTGGACGAGCCGTTGGAAGCTGACCGTGGTTCGGATTCCACCTAAAACTGTAGGTCTTACCTTACTAGGTGGTGGTAGGGTTTATCCCGACCGGATTGGTACGACCCCGCACTTAATGAAACGTTGGTCGAAAGGCCTATGTAAATAGATCGTTTTTCAGTGTAGCCGACACGAAATTGAAGGGAAACACTGACATGGGAACTAGTACACCTCATGACTTCACGGATGTTGTAGGTGATGTAGCCAACCGTGTCAGTTTCCATAAAAATAAATCAGTTATCAAGTTATCGAACTCTGAAAACGTAAAAAGATACATCTGAAATCTTCACTACATTATATATTTAGCTAAACTAAATTTACTGTATGTCAACAGATTACATAAATAACTCCTTTTTTCTTCGCGAAGTCTGGTATAACATGAACAA
Organism: Nematopogon swammerdamellus; assembly: GCA_946902875.1. NCBI lineage: Eukaryota > Metazoa > Arthropoda > Insecta > Lepidoptera > Adelidae > Nematopogon > Nematopogon swammerdamellus. Next base: position 15,113,911 of record OX336336.1, read on the forward strand.
TATATAGTATAAATGATAATTTAATATAGTATAATAAATGTACAAACTAAATAATTTGGCAGAATTTTGTTAAAATGTATACTTGAAATTAAATTGAAAAACAAATATTGGCGAACCGGGGAATAGTATTACGACTTGGCCAGAACGGATTTCCCGATTTGGCCAACATTTCGGCCAAAACTGTATTGTGTGGGGTTTCCCCCGACCGGGCCGACCCCAGGGTCATGAAAAAAGCGGGATGTGGACCGGAGGCGGCGGCGTCTGAGGCGGAGCGGGGACGCGACGAGATGCATGTACGGGCCGCCACGCCAATGACACGGCCCCGCCCCCGCGCCGCGCCGCCTCCGCCTCCGCCGCGCGCCGATGATGCTGGCTGGTCACACGCTTGGTGAGCGCTGCCTCGTGCCAATCTACTGACTCATGCATGCGCATCGTGTGGTTCCACCAACCAGCTGAGTATATAAGTAGATACCCTGACTGATCTATCTACATTAGATTAGAACGGATTAATCTAAGTTTCCAGGAGAAATAACTTGAGAAACGTTAGCCTCGGTAGCTCGTGGTGCGGTCGGTCGACTGTTGTTAAGCAACCCTGAGCGCGGTCAGTACTTGGATGGGTGACCGCTCGACCGTTGGAGGCTGACTGTGGTTCGGATTCCACGTAAAACTGTAGTTCCCTTCCCTTATCTTACCTTACTAGGTGGTAGGGTTTATTCCGCCCGGGTTGGTACCAACGCACTGAATGAAACGTCGGTCGAAACGGCTATGTAAATAGTTAGTTTGTGTTTTCCGTCCAGTTCAATGTAGCCGACGTGAAATAAAGGGAAGTAGTTCACCCGGTGGTAGGGACCGTTCACATACCATGTGGACACTTTTTGGGTACTTTTTGCTGGACCACGTTTCCCACCCGTACGTCATAACCGGGAGGACACACTGGTCATATACAGGGTGTTTCAGGATAGGGTTTCGTAACTTCAGGGTTCGAAAGGGGCCCATATTTGAAGACGAAAAGCCCTGAAACGTTTTCCCAGATTCGGTCATTTTATATTACTTTTTGGTGAAAATAGTTTCATCGAGATTTGGTGAACGGTTAACATCCGCCTTAAATAATAATAAAAATAAAATGACTAACTTACATGTTTTAATTAACTAGTAGAATTAACGTGCATATAGTATAGGTACGTAAATTCCAAACACTTATATAAGAATGACATTAAAAGAAAAAGGGGACTGGACTAAGTCATTTCATTGCACTCCCTAGACCTAGACAGCACTATTGCCAAATCTCCCCATACTCATTGTCCATCGAGTTTTTATTAAAATTTTCAATTTTTGTATGAAGAAAAAGTACGGAATTTCGATTTGAGTGATAAGGATTTTCTTCTTCTAATAATGAGTACTTTCTATTCCTGAAGTCGGTCGACTGTTGTTAAGCAACCCTGAGCGCGGTCAGTACTTGGATGGGTGACCGCTCGACCGTTGGAGGCTGACTGTGGTTCGGATTCCACGTAAAACTGTAGTTCCCTTCCCTTATCTTACCTTACTAGGTGGTAGGGTTTATTCCGCCCGGGTTGGTACCAACGCACTGAATGAAACGTCGGTCGAAACGGCTATGTAAATAGTTAGTTCGTGTTTTCCGTCCAGTTCAGTGTAGCCGACACGAAATTGAAGGGAAGCACTGACATGGCAACTAGTTCACCCGGTGACATCACGGATGTTGTAGGTGATGTAGCAAACCGTGTCAGTTTCACGCCATCTATATGGCGTGTTATAAAATTAATTAAAATTAAAATTAATATTAGTTAAATGTCATGATTAGTTATAATGCTTCATAATATATTCGGTAGATGGCGCGCGCGCATACACTTTTTGGTTTCTTCTATGGGAAACCCCCTGAATTTTTTACTTTTTCTTATTTTTATTATTTGTTGTTATATCGGCCATAATAAATAACACATATTCTGTGAAAATTTCAACGGGCTACTAATATTACGGTTCAAGAGATACAGCCCTCGGACAGACAGACGGATGGACGGACAGACAGACAGACAGACAGACGGCGTAGGCTTAGTAATAGGGTCCGGATACGGAACCCTAAAAATCAGCTATCAAGTTATTGATCTCTGAAAACGTAAAAAGATAAATCGGAAATCTTCACTACATTATTTCCCTAGCTAGATAGATAGATGCTAGTGAAATAATGTAGCGAATAGTTCCGCCCTAGCACCCTTATGCCTAAGCACACACGTGAAATCACAAAAGCACACCATTCAGCAGTTTACTCGTAAACAAACGGGGTTTGTTAGTTCAGGTAGGAATTCACAGAGAAAAATGTCGACAATTGCTTGTTGTTTGTGGAGGGACGATATTTACCGCGCGCGCCGTGTCGGCAGCTTTAGACCTAGCGAGCGGCATGCGAGATCTTATCGGCGGGTAGGGCGCTCCTAGGACAATGAGTCTCTGGCGAAGCATGCGCCATCGCCCCGGCAGGCGCCGGGGACGATGTCGTGCAAGCAGGCGGTTCGACTGACATTCGCGACTCATTCGCTTTTCTCTTCACCACAGGCAGCTGCAGCAGTCGAGAGACTGCAGAACGTGCCAGCTGCAGAGCGGCTTCGATGCCGCTCGCCCCTAGCCAGCAGTCGGTCACTGCGACCGCCCTAACTCAGGGCGGACAAAGTGACCGCTACTAAGTCGCCAGCCGGCCGGCCACAGCGACTGCCCTATTTTATATAGGGCGGACAAAGTGACGGCAGGCTTCGCGCGGTTTACCGCGCAAAAAAGACCGGTTGCGGTGTGATAGTCTTACGACTAATAGCTTTTTTCCTTCGCAGATACCAGATTACCAGATGTATTTTCTTGCTTTAATGCAAAATTTAAAGACCGGGTGTTTCAGGATAGGCTTGAGAAACTTCAGGAATAGAAAGTACTCATTATTAGAAGAAGAAAATCCTTATCACTCAAATCGAAATTCCGTACTTTTTCTTCATACAAAAATTGAAAATTTTAATAAAAACTCGATGGACAATGAGTATGGGGAGATTTGGCAATAGTGCTGTCTAGGTCTAGGGAGTGCAATGAAATGACTTAGTCCAGTCCCCTTTTTCTTTTAATGTCATTCTTATATAAGTGTTTGGAATTTACGTACCTATACTATATGCACGTTAATTCTACTAGTTAATTAAAACATGTAAGTTAGTCATTTTATTTTTATTATTATTTAAGGCGGATGTTAACCGTTCACCAAATCTCGATGAAACTATTTTCACCAAAAAGTAATATAAAATGACCGAATCTGGGAAAACGTTTCAGGGCTTTTCGTCTTCAAATATGGGCCCCTTTCGAACCCTGAAGTTACGAAACCCTATCCTGAAACACCCTGTATATGACCAGTGTGTCCTCCCGGTTATGACGTACGGGTGGGAAACGTGGTCCAGCAAAAAGTACCCAAAAAGTGTCCACATGGTATGTGAACGGTCCCTACCACCGGGTGAACTACTTCCCTTTATTTCACGTCGGCTACACTGAACTGGTCGGAAAACACAAACTATTTACATAGCCGTTTCGACCGAAGTTTTATTCAGTGCGGTGGTAACAACCCGGGCGGGTAAAACCCTACCACCAGGTAAGGTAAGAATGGAAGGGAACTACAGTTTTACGTGAAATCCTAATCACAGTCAGCCTCCAACGGTCTAACGGTCACCCATCCAAGTATACCGACCGCACCCAGATGTGCTTAACAACAGTCAACCAACCGCGAGGCTGACAATATATGAACATAGTAAGATAAAGGGATGAAGCTACAGTTTAAAGTGGAATCCGAACCACTACTAACTGCAACGGTTGTACGGCCAACCATCCAAAGCCTGACCGCACCCTAGTAGAAAATATAATTAGATGAAAGCGAAACAGCGGTTACGGGACCCTGGGCACGTGAACATGGTTCACTTAACCACTTTTTTTTAACTGCAAGCGCGACGTGTGGCCCCGAGCCACCCATAAGGTGTCTAACGACGCCCACGACATTCGGTCGTATGCGGGGGTTGCGAATGCCATGGAGGCCTGACAGGTATCCATTCACGCCCACCTTGAAGGGGCGCCCAAACGCCCCACGTTCAAGTGGTTTACTCGAAAAATACTCAACCGATTTACCTAGCGTTTCGAGCAATATGATATATGTAGATTATGACCTATGGCGTTTGAATACCTTTTAATATCTGAAATTGCAACTACGACAGTCACGCGCAGTTTGGATCAACAATACAATAAGAATACTTATGTAGTAAAAATCTGTAGTTTAGAAATATAGCCATTAGCATTGATTTTTATAAAATCAATGCCATTAGTTATGTGGACAGTGAACACAACTTTTTGAGTAAACCCTCTAAATTACTATAAATATCTTGGAACCAAAATAGGTTAATTAGGAAGCGTGGTAGAATTAAAATATGATTCTATAATGTAATATTAATATAATATAATTTTTTTTTTTTTTTATCACTACACCTGACTTTATTTAATCAAGTAATTAAGTAATCAAAACAATTAATAAAGATCTAAAACTAATAACTAAAACTAACCTAAAGCATAACTTACCTATCTAACAAAAGAAAAATTAAGAAGAACCTATAAATAAAAAATGTCTTATAGTTCAGCCGAGGCAGCCATAGTCCCTAGGACGCTTATAGCGTTCCCTCTTTGAATTTCTAGGCTTATGCGGCGTATGAAGTAAGCCTTGGCACGCACGTCACCGGACTTATCCACTAGCAATTTCCCGATGGTTTCAGCAAAAGCCAGTGCGTCTGGTGACCACGCACCAAGGGTTTCCACCGCAAAACCTAGAAACTCAAATAGGGTTTTTAGGGACTCATACTTTGTATTTTTTTTTTATGTTTATATAATGTTGGTATAGAGCAGCAAGCCTTTTCCGAAGACATTTCCTAGCTGTAGATATACAAGAGGGAGGGATAATCAATATATATCTACATATGTACGGCGGAAGACTGAAGAGGCGTCAGAAGTGTGTTCAGAACAGAACTCTGGCAAACAAACCCCTGTCTGACCACCCCATTGGCAGACAGACACGACGTTACGTATACGTATGCCTACAGACCCGATTGGCACGTCTGTGACAGGGTGACATTTGTTTGATGAGCTTAAAGTTTTCAACCTTGATTTGAAAACTTCAGGCAGTTAAGCACATAAAAATTGCTTCCAAATCTTAATAGACCTACCCCATATATCTGCCTCGGTTTTTCCTTCATCTCCACCTCGGTGATATTGACAACAGGACACACGTTATACTCGGACTCTCCCACGTCAATCAGATGTAGGATCACCTCCTTTGCCTTCCACATGCCCTGGATGCTGGCAATGTCCAGACCGCCGCCGTACTCCCGATAGTCATCGCACGTTATGTTGCTCTCCTCCACACCGGAGGAGTTCTGGAACGCACCGGTGACCACGACCAGAAGTACAATTCGATACATTTTGAATTTGACGACTTGTATAAGTAAAGTTTACAGTTGTTACTTTTGAATTACGCACTTTCGTGGTGATAATGTTTTCATTTATTAATTCTCGTTCATTATAAACGCAATGTAAATGTATTTAGTAGACGAAACTACCTGTACTACACTAAATAGCTACTGTTTGTGTTTTTAAGTTAGTTGTATGCATTTATTTTGTGATTTATCGCAGATTAACGTATATTAACGTATTAAGTTTTCACTTCCTCTTCGTTGTTTTATTGACGATAGCCGCCATTAGGTAGGCAGTAGCAATAATTGAAAACACTGATCGATGTTGGTACGTGCCCGGGGCGTGGTGTCGTGGTATCGGATGGCGCGGGACTGGCACCAGCTGGGAACTGCTGGAAATCGGTCGGCAGCGGCGGACACCATCTCCCGCCGCCGTGACCTACGAGTCAATTAGACGTGGCGCGGAGGCGCGCGGCGGCGGCGGCGGCGCGGCGCGGCGCGACCGCCACCAGGCCGTGGTGGCTACTATTCCAGACATTTATTATAATCTTTATTAATGCCTCCCTGCGAGCGTATTACCAATATTAAAATTGTTCCTACTGGCCCCAACTGATGCATAATACAAAAATGGAGACACGTGACGTGGCATCTACCTAATCGCAGCCGATCAGATGAAATTAGTATTTAGAAATAAATGTCTGTCTCTGTTGCATTTATGAACTCACGTATCTTATCAACATTCAACACGAGTGTTACTCGTACTAGCAGTCTGATCGATCACACAGACGTCTGATGCTTATCGTGTGCAATGAGGGAAGTTCCTCTCTTTTGTACCTATTATTTTACTTAAATCAATTTTCAGTCATTAGGTACCTACTTACGGTTCCTAAAAAATACGATAAGGTTTTAAAATAAATGTAAGTACCATTGAGTTATGTGTATATTACTAACGTTAGCCTACGTATATATATGTAAGTACCCTACCTATATATGTAAGTCAACGTTAATTCCTCTATTTTCTCTACTACCTCTACTTTGGTATTATAGTCTGATTATCTATGGTTCCACTAATCTTAGAATTATTTCACGCATACAGAAAGAAGAGATTATACATTTCCGCGAGATAATCTTACAATTTAAGTTTAGCTGAATCAGAGGATAATCCTCCTTCCCGCAACTACAAGAGTTGGTCCCTGGTGTCATATTCCGCACTCTATGATCGACAGCGACATCAATTAGGAGAGTTCGCGTCGCGGCATCACGGTCGCGCCTCCCATCCACCTCCCGCCCCGCTCTCGCACGCACCTCATCTCCAACTACTACTAGTAACTAGTACAGCGGCCACTCCTTAGTTCGGACGAACAATTAAAGACCACCCACTTGTGGTTCGTTTATGCACCCGTCGCCGCCCGCGTACCTTAGACGCCTCCTATAATACGAAGCACTCGTAGATGACGTCAGTCAGTCGGTCAGTCAGTCAGTCACCGTGTAAGCGTCCACTGCTGGACATACGCCTCTCCAATTTTCCTCCAGTCCTCCCGGCCTTCAGCGATACGGAACCACTGATTTTCGCCGGCGCGGCGTACTTGATGTCCTCGTCCCACCTGGCGGTTGGTCTTCCCACACTCCGTTTTCCTGTCCACGGCCGCCAGTGTAGGACACGCTTACTCCATCGGTCATCGTCTCTTCGGCTAACGTGCCCAGCCCACTGCCACTTGAGCTTAGCCACCCGGTGTCCAATATCGACTACTTTGGTGCGTCGGCGGATTGCCTCGTTACGCACCGACGTAAGTACATAATAATATTATACGTACGTAGATGACGTAAGTACATAATAATATTATATATATATATATGGTACATTATATATATTATATGTTACATTTATGTCTACCTAACTATAATTCATCTAACCGAATGTCTAACATTAATTTCGTTTCTCGAAATAAATTTCTCAAAATAAATACCTTTCTCGTGAATGTAGTATATAGTGACGCACTAAAGTAAGAAATTTTATATTAAATGATTAATGTCAATTATGTATAGTTAGATAGGTACATTATTCAAAATTAAAAAAAAAGGTAAGGTATAAATGATGTGGTCCCGTCTACATTGTCATGTGCCGTTGTTGCCGCCGCCACGTACCTACATGCCAGCCTCGGTAGCTCAGTGGTGAGACCGGTCGATTGTCGTTGGTGATCCTGATCATAAGCACATCGGGCGCAGTCAGAACTCGGATGGGTGACCGTTCGACCGGTGGAGGCTGACCGCGGTTCGAATTCCACGTGAAACTGTAGGTCCCTTCCCTCTTACCTTACTAGGTAATAGTTCATCAAGGTGTTATGGGCTAACGTCACTGATGTTGTAGGTGATGTAGCCAAATGTGTCAGTTTCCATAAAAAAAAGATTGTAGAACGGAACAAAAAAAAACAAATTTAATTAGGTACGAACGAACCATAGAGTTTGTGTCAACATTGAGTGTTCTTTATAGGGAAATAAACAACGGAAACTATACATAACGCGCAGGAGAAAGGAAAGCATTTTGCTCGTTGGTTGGTTGGTCCGTGGTCGCCTGCTCTTTGTGTCTGTACGGCTCAAACACAAACACCCAGCTATCGCTTATCCTGCGGCTGCAGTGCATGCCTGCTGCCTCAAGTGTAGACGTACGCGTAGTTCCGATGTAAACATTTCTTCATTTTCATTAGATATGTTGTCAAGCTGGATGTTTGTTTATTGTAAAAGTGAAGGACGTAGGTACACAGCGCATGCACCTGCCGCCGTACCAATACAGAAGGATCAACAAAACTAATATCATTGACGAGGATAGCGGGAGCTTGTATCACAAGGCACTAATATTTGTAACTGTATATACACGGAAACAATATACTTCCGAAAAATCTATACACTGAAAAAAACCCATTTATGTACGTACCTACCTAGTTACTTGCACAAAACTATTAAGTAACTAGTACACATTGTAGGTACTTTTTAGTAAAAATTATTACATCGTATTCCCGAGTCCCGACCATAGATTTGTCCCGACCTAAATAGTGTTTTGTTGCCTCTCACTATTTGTTAACTCTGCAGACGATAATATTTAGGTAGGTACAGTATTGAGATGATAACCCCCGGTCGGAGCTTATCTCTAGAACTCACAATTTACAAGAAACATGTTTCCTACTGACGAGAACTATACATGTTAGTTTAGTTATTATTAGTATCATAGAGCAACATAAATGTATGTTTATTGTTAAAATCTTGAAGCAGTTACTAATGTTTAAAAGTTATAAACATTAGTAACTCTATAAATTATAACGATTTCTGAAACCGGAGGCAATTGAAAATAATAAAAAAAATCGCTGGTGGAAAGCGTATAAATCCAAAGATATATTACGTACTAGATAAAGCACTCGGCCAACTAACATGTTCCACCGAGTTGCGGTTCACGATCTTCAAGTCTCTTAGTCGAGCGCGAGAGGCCGCAGCGCGCAGTCGTCGCCTGCCTGCTGCGATCGCGCCTCGCCTACTTTAAACTAATACATTTACACATCTTCGTCGATGCGAAGGTGCGATGGCGAATCTGGAGATGAAGTGTTAGAATGAAAAGACGATATGCACGCACACCGACGCGCGAGTGCGATCGTTCTCCTTACCCCTTGCCTCTCTCCCGCACGCTTCCCGCCCCGCGCGAGCCCCACACACACACACACCGGCCGCCAGACCGTCTCGCACACGCTTCCCGCCCCGCGCGCGCTCCCCTCTACCGCTCGACTCTGCGCTCCGCCTCCCCGCTACCTTACCCCAAACCTCAGCCGCTCGAACACCGCTTGTCTGTATATTTGTTCGGAGCGAGAACTCTATATAATATTTCCTCAAAGTATAAATCTGAATATGCAAATAATGTTTCGACCAGAATGCGACGAGCATGAACAAACCTCGTCCATGATCTCGGCGATATGTAAGACGATGCATGTATCTCCGCGGTAGGTGCCCGGGCTGCCGACCAGGTGAGGGATGAACTCAACTCCATACCACATCCCCATCAGCTGTTCCATCTGTATGTCCACCTGCGCCGTCCTGTTCTTGCAGTAAGTCATGCCCTGGTACCCTCCATCTCCATATCCATCGTACGGCTCGTTGTAGCTGTTTTGCGCATAAGCGCTTTGCGTGTCGTATGGGTTGTAAACATTGGTGTTGTCGTACTCGGAGCGGCCGTATTCGTTCCTTCGATTATATTCGCTGTTGTAGTCGTAACCACTTTTCCCGGGCTCCCCGTATCTCCGGGTCGGGAATTTCTGGTAGTCCTGAAAATTGTCACAGCTCACCGACGCGAGAGCGACTGTTAGTACTATCCACGAACACAACATTGTCGTTACGTAAGAACGTTCGATATTTAAATGCGAAAGCGTCAGAGGCGCACTGGCTGCATCGCTATAGCTTGTTGACTGGTTTCGTTTGGAGTAACGTCGTCTCCAGGCTCCAGTGTTTACACGAGCCGTTACTTAATTAGATATTACAGAGAGGTTTGTGCTCGAAAGCGAACAAGTCGACTTTTCACCAATTATATACCTACCTAAGAGTACTTTAACTCATTTGTTACTAGAACGCACCATATATACAATAATAATAGTTTTTGTTAAAAACATGTTTGCATCTTTAGTTTTATCTATTTTTTTGTTTTAGCTTAGATTATTATTTTATTCTGTAGGTATGTAGGTGTGTTGTATATTGTATAATAAATAACACATGAGATTACTTTATTTAAATGACACAATTAAAGTCGATAAGTGATTGTGAGTTTCGCTCGTTACATACATACATACATACATACCGCACGCTGTCGGTATACCTACTATCGGGGTAAGTAGAGTAATCGGTGTTGTGCTGCAAGGACTCTGTAAATTACAGCACAACGGTTCGCAATCGTTAACAGTGATTACCACATTACAACTTGAATAAGGTACTAATGTTTATTTAGTTTGCAAATCTAAATGTTTTTCTTCAAGTGTGCGCAAAGTTTGACAGGAACGTTTAATTACAGTCGGTATGTACCTTCTTAAATTTATATATATATATATATCACTGGCGGCTGGTCCTAAAGTGCGCTCGTGCGCCGCACTACCATACCACGAGAAGTCTTCACTTCACTCAAAATAAATAATACCTTACAACATACTACATTAAAACCATAAAGATCGTACTCCAAATAAATACGAATGTGAATTCGACCTTATTTTATAGACCACAAGGCACGTTCTTGCGAGTAAACGCGCGCGCCGTGCGGAATATAAATCGCACGCGGGTCTCCCATACTGAATGTATGGGGATCGGCAAAACACCGCTGGCGCGTGAGACAGAAGATACTTCATAGAAACAGTATGGGCCGAAAGGAGTTCTGCGTGCGGCGCATGAGCGCCAAACAAGGACGCTATATCGTGAATACCCGCGCGTGCGACACGTCGCGTCGCGAGCGATTCGTTTTGCACAAGTCCGTCTTACAAACTCTTTGCCGTCTACCTAGAGTCAGCGCGCTGTCATGTGATGCTGATGTCACATACCCGTTAGCGCGCGAACATTTAAAATGGGATATGGTTAGGTTAGGTTTACATACATAATAAAACGCAGGCGTTTAAAAAATTCGGAAGTCCCGATCTTAAAATAACATGACGGGAATGTGTTGGGAAATTCGGTATTTAAGTAGGTAGGTACTTAGCGCACTACCGGTCACTGAAGTCACCAGCCGCCACTGATATATATATATATTTGCAGGTGATTTATAAATTATAAACACAATACAGAACATGTGGTGTTTCGACACGGGGCGCATGCGCCAGTCATCCGGTGTGAGACGAGACATGTGCGAAGCGGACGGTGGTGGCGACAATCAACCTGCGTGTTTATGACAAAACCCACAACTAGGACTAGTCTGCAATATTTAATACATTTAATACATTTGAAACGTACGCTTCATATAGTATGTAAGTAAAAGCTTATAAACTTAATCTAAATCAAACGCGTTGTAATATTTTTGTACTCACTGGACCTCCGGAGTATTTTTAGTGTTCCTTATATGTACTAGTTAAAAAAACGAAACACTGCCTCACTGCGGCCACGTCTGTTCGTCCGTTACGTAAGCTTCCCAGAGCCAAACAGTGCAACAAGCAGTGCAAGCTAGCTAGAAACTCGAAATTAGGTATGTATAGATAGTCTGTGGTATGGTTAAAACTTAATATGCATGAATAATTTGGGATATTATGAATAATTAATTAATTACTCATAGACTTAAATTTAAATCAATCCACCGTATCGGTGTATAATGAAATGAAAGCTTAACAATCAATAGCAACAGTCGACTGTCTGCACCACTGAGCTATCGAGGCTGACATGTACATGTACAAGCAACTCTACCTGACTCTATTGAACATTATAAGTTGCATTGACTGTGAAATTACAGTTTACAGATTGGATTTTTCATAGACCCATTTGTACTACTAGGTTTCTACTAGTGTCTAGTACTATGTTTCTTATTCTTCTTGATGGGCAGTTTCTTGGACCCAATGTGCGTTCCATCCAGCACAGCTCCTTCCAGAAGTCCTGCAGGCGGCCCCGTCGTCCTTGCAGGCCTCTTGGAGTGTCCTCGGATTTGTGTAATGTAATCTGGTATTTGCCTATTATTCTATCATGTCTTTTGTAAATCTGTGGATTTGAAAATAAAACATTCTTTACTCTACTCTTTAATAAGTACTTATTCATTATAGGTAAAATAGAAAGCTCACTGTGCAGGGGATCCCCATGCACCATCCCACGTATTACCAAGGTAAACATCCTCACAAATCCGAGGACACTCCAAGAGGGCCTGCAAGGACGACGGGGCCGCCTGCAGGACTTCTTGGAAGGAGCTGTGCTGGATGGAACGCACATTGGGTCCAAGAAACTGCCCATCAAGAAGAATAAGAAACATAGTACTAGACACTAGTAGAAACATAGTAGTACAAAGGGGTCTATGAAAAATCCATCTGTAAACTGTAATTTCACAGTCAATGCAACTTATAATGTTCAATAGAGTCAGGTAGAGTTGCTTGTACATGTCAGCCTCGATAGCTCAGTGGTGCAGACAGTCGACTGTTGTTATTGATTGTTAAGCAACGCTGGGCGCGGTCAGTACTTGGATGGGTGACCGCTCGACCGTTGGAGGCTGGTAGCATAGGTAGGTACTGACAGATTATACGGTTTGGTTGTAAATATAAAAAAAAGTGGTGGTCGATGTTGTGATGTAATTTACCAGAGTTCTTGCAGCACAACACCGATTACTCTACTTACCCCGATTGTCGGGATTCAGCGTGTGTAATATGTATGTGGGTATGTAGAAAAAAAAGAAGAAGATCTTCCACGTCCATGCGGAATCGCCCTCATTAGCTCCCACGCACCTTTCCTCCAGCCTGCCTAAGGCAGGATGTGCGAGATCGGATAATATAATTCCAGTGACACAATTAAGGATTATTTCGTAAAGGTCGTAGGTTCGTTACGTAGTCTGGGCAGGCGGGGCACCGCCGCCACTGACTTCTCGTCCTGCTGTTCTGACCCTGCGAGTGGGCGGGAAGGATGACTGTGAGGGGGGAAGGGTTGGGAAGGATGTCTAAGGGGAGGAGCAGGGATCGTAAAGGAGTATTGTGTTAGATACATAGAACGTTGGAAGTGTTTGTGAACACGGTGCAGAACGTGCAGCATAATAAGATTCTTTGAATGGAATTCGTTCATGTGCATTCAATGATGCGTATAACCACAGAGGGTTCCGTAGCCATGTGTTCCTTCTTGCACGTATAGCGAGTGTGCGCATCAATCACGCCGTTGCACTCGCACGTATATCACATATCACGCCATCTATCGGTGACCGTTCATAATTCATAGTTAAAAAGTTTGGATGATTCGGTAAATGACGCTGCTCTCTCATATAATGATACTCGTACTTGCATGGGACCCCTTAATTTTTACTTTTTTGCTTTTTTGCTCGCTATGACGATAGAAGAGAGCGCTTAAGATTTGATTTGTTTCCGATTATTAAGTTCCTCGAATTTTAAATTCTTTGTTGGAAAAGTACTCGATAAAGAATTTAATAGGTTATAATCTCTTTTCAATGGCTGAAAAAAAAATTATAGTTCCCACTACAAATTCGGAGATTTTTTTTTTAAACTGGCCCGGTTGGCTACATCACTTACAACATCCGTGATGTCAGCCCATAACACCGGGTGAACTAGGTGCCATGTCAGTGCTTCCCTTCATTTCATGTCGGCTACACTGAACTGGACGGAAAACACGAACTATTTACATAGCCGTTTCAACCGACGTTTCATTCAGTGCGGAGATTTTTGAAGTGAAATATTTTTGCCTAAAGCTGGTTTTAACGTAATTTTTTTTGTTTTTGTGATTTTTGCACCATCAAAAATGTATAATGTACCCTTCTCTATCCACTGTGCTTTTTATTTCGTATTTCCGATTACTTAAACTTTCACGATGAAAAATGAGACGATTTTGTCAACTTTGCCACTTACGACGCCTTAGGATCAACTTTCCGTAATCGGCTTTTTATTTTATTCTTTACTTCTTACCTTTTAGTGGTACATATTTTAAATTGCCCTTTCAAGCTCTTGTCAAAGAATTGGTTTAAAGACAAAACGTTTCCTAACAATTTATTATAATTTATAAGTCACATTTCCAGTCCAGGAACTGACGACGGTGACCGACGACCCCGCGCCGCGCCGTCCGGTGAGTCGGGTCAAGTAAGATGGACGGTGGCCCGTCTGGTCACTGGTGGACCCACTTGCTGGATAACATTATAGTTTCTATTGCGAGATTATAGATGGGATACCTACTAGACGACGGAGAGTACGTGTCCGTCTGTCTTGACTTCACATCAATTAATTTGATTAACTGACTCATGGGTGATACCCAAGGCAATGCGTAATTTTAGAATCAGAAATAGTAAGTAAAGATAAAGATTTCTCACCTGTGCATATTGTTATAGCTAGACCGAAGACAGAAACAATAAAAAATCACATTAAATTGTTGATTTTTTTTTTAGGTCTTTTAACAATGAAAGAAAGAAAAGAAAGAAAAATATTATTTATTGTCATTATACATAGGTATACACAAAGAAAAGAAAACATTACAAAAAGAACTTATACACGTAAAACCTAAATTAACAACACAAGTAATGACAATATGGAACCATCTCAGCATGGGCTATAGGTGCACAAGGCGGCCTATAGCGCTGTTTTTCAGATGGGCCCAGAGTTAAATATAGAACACTAAGCAATAAATATAGAACACTACTACACTACTTAACAATAAATTGTTAATACCAGCCCCATAGTAGTCATCTTCTCTATCCCTTAGGGCCCAGAGTCCCTAAAGTCCTAAGGGATAGAGAATGCTCAACGAAGTTCAACACAATTACTAAATCCTTCTCAATTGGGCTCCCCAATAGTTTATGTGCCTATACTAAAATGAGTCTGCCCACGCTATGTAAGTGACGTCTGCGAATCCCTTCGCAATTCCTCGTTCTGACCACACTCCATCAGCAATGTTATGATTATGATATGGAAAATCTCTCTTTTTAATCAGGAATTTAAATATATTCAATGGAATGTGGCCAGAACGAAGTCTTGCAGCTAGCACTATCAGAACCACGGAACCTGTTGTCGAGGTTCTGATTGTAAGGTTTCATTGCAGAGTGCTTTTACTTCCGTCACTCGATCCATACATGACATCGATACGGAAATGAAATGCAGGGTAACACTGACATGGCACCTAGTTTACCCGGTGTTATGGGCTGGTACCACGGATGTTGTAGGTGATGTAGCCAACAGTGCCAGTTTCCATAAAAAAAAACTTAATGGTTTACACCATTATAGCGGGGCATAATGGTGTAAACCATTAAACCAGCGGGACACCTGCACTGTGGTGAGCGGAGCGAATATCGCTGACCTACGTACAAGTCTGGAGCTGACGACGAGTAGTCTCACGCGCTGGTTTCGAGCAAATGGGATGATTCTTAATCTAGAAAAAACAAATCTCATCCACTTCGGCCTTCGCGGTGCACACACTGAGTCGATCTCACTAGTTTGCGACGTAGTGTCCATTCCCCAGGTGAGCTCTGCAAAGTTCCTCGGGGTGATCATTGACTCAGGCCTTAAGTTTGACGAGCACATAAGCACCCTATCCCTATGCGACAAACTCGGCCGAGCGTCCTTCGCGCTGTCACGTTTGGTACCAATACTTGACTCAAGAGCCGTACGTATGGCATACTACGGCTACTTCCACTCAGTAATGTCGTACGGCATCGAATTGTGGGGCACTGCTGCCGAACGTGACAGGGCTTTCAGGATGCAGAAACGTGCCGTACGAATTCTTGCCGGCGTCCCCTGGGACACTCCAGCTCGTGAACTATTTATAAAAATAAAAATTCTTACGCTACCCAGTGTGTACATCGCGGAGGTGGCCAAGTTTGTTAGAAGAGAACCTCAGCTGTTCGAGACCAGTGGAGCTAGTCACGTCTTCTCCACCAGAAACCGTGATAATCTCCGTCCTGTTGAACACAGACTGGCCAGATCCGAAAGATCAGTATATGTAATTGGGCCAAAGTTTTACAACAAAATTAACCCCGACATTAAAAACGCTGAATGATTATTCAACAGCTTTACGGGCAGACTGAAACGCTTTCTGGTGGAGAACGCTTACTATTCGGTCGACGAATTCCTTAACGAATGACTTTTTATTTAATATTCAATGCATTTTTTATTTGTATGACAAAAATTGTAATTATTATTGTAAATTATTTTTAATTATTATGAAAATCTATAAAATTTTACATTTGTGTGATATAATTTGAAATTGTTTAAATGACCTATATGGAAGCTATATCAATAAAAATTCTATTCTATTCTATTCAACATAAAAAGCTTTTTTTGCCAATGTTGTCGCTGTTTCATAGTCCACAATACCCACGTGAGCGGAAATTTAATAGTCCTGTTGTTATTTATGTACTAATGAATTGAAGATTTCGAGGATATTGTAGGCAATGGCTCTTCCTCTTATACCCGTAGCACAGCGCATCCAGTGTTGTAATGCAGTTTTAGAATCGGAAAGAATTACTATGTTTTCGTGTACAACTGAAACAGCATAGGACGAGGCCTCGGAAATGGCAATTAATTCTGCAGTCATAATAGGAATGTTTCCTTCAATTTCAAATTGAATAAGTACCTAAATTTATTTTGGGGTAAAAAATCAAACTCATATTCCGGGTTCGTCCTAAAATGTTATTGAAATTGTGTATATTTCTAAAAACACGACTTACATATAATAAAACCTGGCAAAATAATTATATATTTCTATAAAATCATCTTTAATAATTTATTATTTTTCTGTAAGACCATGTTTATTAGGTATATTATGTAAAATTATTTTCAGTAAATGATAAAATAAAATAAACGTAAACCTGAACTTATGAATAAACAAATAATGAAATTAATGATGCTGAAGTATCTGGATCTGCAGCACGAGGTTACGAAAATGTAGCCCGTCGACTCGACGATCGTTGTGCCCATAGTCGTATCAGCGCATGGGCTGATAGCGAAGAGTCTCGATGACCACCTTGAGGCTCTCGCTGAGTGGTTGGGTCAAGGGCCAAATCCAGAAGGCAGCCCTGCTGGACACTGCACGCATCGTCCGGAGGTTCCTCTCTTTGGGACCCGACCATATCGGTAGCTTGGGTCCGCCCCGCCGCCGGTGGTGGAAACTCCATTTGTTTTATAATAATTTTATATATAATATTTGTATATTTTAGGTATATTTAAAATTAAGTTATATGTAAAATTATTGTAAACAAATGAATAAGATATATCTGTAAGGGATAAGTTCGCCTTTACACCTCTTGTGAAATTATTATATCGTACTTGCTTCTAACAAATGTTTTTGAACAATACAGTATTTTCTTTCTCATTATAAACATATTATTATCATTATATGAATAATACATACCTATTAACAATTTGAAACAACGTTATATTTTGTTTTGTTTCCTAACTTTAAACCAATCAGCGTTTATCAATTGATTTTATAAAATAACATAATGCACATACGAGCATATTTGAAATTATAAATTATGCACATACGAGCATACTACATAAGTGAAATGTTGGCTGGCATCAGGTTGCTTGTAACTTTCTTCAGACAAATTATACATAATATGTTGTTACCTACGTGGTTTATTTAATTCCAGTGAGAAGGAAGGTGAATAAGTGCCTGGTTATATTCTATTGTATTCTTTCTATCGACATGAAACGTATAAAATTGAAATATACTAAAGCGCAGAACGTCAACACTGAACTTCTAACTCAACGTCACCCGCAGACGGCTGCTTCTCTCACGGTCATCGGCAGCTCGTACCTATGGAGTAGGCTGCGTAGCTTCACCCAGTCCCTGTGAGTGATCCTCCACGGGTACCGCTTGAGCACGAGACTGAAGAGCCGCGGCGCGCTGAAGTCTTGGCAGAAGTTAAGCACCAGGAGCTCAGGAGTCGTCTGGAGAACCTTGACCACCTCTCGACGGTGGGGGTAGTTTGGGGACGGCCATATCTCTGTAAGGACAACAATTCAGGTGAACGGTATTCTTACTCGGTGAAAGTAAGTAACTAAGGGCTAATTTCTCCTTTTGAAATAACAATTTCATGCCAGCGAAGCCGCGGGCAAAAGCCAAATATTTTCAGTGCAACCAGTTTAACTGTTTTCTTTTTAGAATTTAGTAGATATCACAAAATATTTATTTTCATGTGGTTCTAAAAGAATAATTTGTCATGTTCAGATATCCACGCGGAAGAAGTTGCGGGGTAACAGTTAGTTTTGTAATGAAGTAAGACGAATTCGTGTCATGACTAGCTGTTTCGGTTAACCTTAAGGAACACTAAAATAATAACAACGATTTTGAAGCTGAAGAAACTTTAACATTGAAGACTTCGACATAATTTTCATGAAATATTCCCACTTTGGGTGAATATTCCAACGCTGGGTGCGGTCAGTACTTAGTTGGGTGGCGCTGACCGTTGGAGGCTGACCGAGGTTCGGATTCCTCGTAAAACTGTAGGTCCCTTCCCTCCTAATCTTACTTGGTGGTAGGGTTTAACCCGCCCGGATTGGTACCACCGCACTGAATGAAACGTCGGTCCAAACGGCTATGTAAATAGTTTGTGTTTTCCGATCAGTTCAGTGTAGCCGGCACGATCAAAGGGGGAAGCACTGACATGGCACCTAGTTCACC
This sequence comes from Nematopogon swammerdamellus, assembly GCA_946902875.1. Classification (NCBI taxonomy): domain Eukaryota; kingdom Metazoa; phylum Arthropoda; class Insecta; order Lepidoptera; family Adelidae; genus Nematopogon; species Nematopogon swammerdamellus. The sequence continues at coordinate 15,132,702 of OX336336.1, forward strand.
CGGTATTATGGGCTGACATCACGGACGTTGTAGGTGATATAGCCAACCGTGTCAGTTTCCATAAAAAAATAAAACTTTATAGTTGCTAAAGCACAAACCTGGCGGAGAGTCCGGGGCGAGCCACAGGCCCCTGGCGGCGCTAGAGTACCTGTAGAGGAACTCGAAGATCCGTCCGTCCTCGTCCCATATCAAGCGGAGCTGGTGGATGGAGTGCACCGGGGCGGTGGCGCCGAGGAGCCGCTGATGCCACAGCAACCGCTCCACCTCCGACCAATCCTCGCTCTGGTTATGTGGTATCTGCCACAGTCGAGTCTTCCACAGTATTTTCACGGAACTCTTTTAAATATAAGCCTTGGAAACCCAACACAGGGTCAGTCCTATCATAGCGTCGGACCATGTACTCGGACGCTATGATTGGAGAGACAATAGTCAGTCAAGGTACTCGGGCCACTGGACAGCGTTCCAACATACTCTTTGGAGGGTTGTAAAATTTGACTAATACAAGTACTTGCCCTAGCCCCTTACTAGGTGGGAGGCTCAAATTGTAGCCTACTGGGTTGGTACCACCGTACTGGATGTAAGATGGCCGTATAGCAGCCTCGGTTGTGTTCTCCTCTAGTCCAGTATAGCCAGCAATCCAGGGAAGTCTCCGGTATGGCACTTAGCTTCTCGGAGGTGATATTGGCTGGTCGGAGCATGTGCTTTGGCCCCTCCGACTCAGCCACCCATACCGGATTACATACAAAAAAAAACACTTGTCCAAAAATCACCTGTTTCAATCACGATTTCTTTATATTGGCAAATTACCCTCCGGACCTTCGGTTACAGTGACAACAATGATATATCCGGTGACCTTTAGACATGATAATTGATGGCGCACGTAGTATTGTCGCAAGGCCCAAGGCCTGGTTGAAGCTCAGCCTGACTGGTATTTGTACGGTAACAAACAATACCTACTAGGAAAAGTCGGCTCTGAAAGGTTATGCGCTGAAATGTTTCGTAGAACCATGCGTGACAGGTGGGTTTGCTCGCCTTCTGAAATATTTGGGGGCACCGAGCAAACCTGTGAGTTTGTTACGGGTTTTGTCCACTAAACAGCTGACTGTTTTAGAATTCTGACAATCTAAATATCAATACCTTCCCAAAACTATATTTGACAAGTGTACCTCACTCGTAGTATCAGTGATGTGTAGCGTAGCGCAACCGATGTCTGAAACCTCGCTAGCCATGTTCGGGCTGTGTTGTGCGTAGCCCACCACGAACCACCACCCTTCCACCAACCCCAAATCCAGATCCTTCTGCCATCTCACGTGTCTGTTGCAGAATTCGCCTTCGACTGAGCCACCACCTCCGGGCCTCCACTGACACAACACAATAAACAAAAGCGCTAACATACGATCTCCTGACCGCAATAAACTCCTGGACATCGTCGACACCGAAGCGATGTCGAAGTGGAACAAACCTAAACTGACTAAGCGTAAATAACAACCCAGTTCGGCAACATAATGGTCAATTATACGTAATGATCTCAGGTAGGCAATCAGGATGAAGGTGGATGATGCCAGCTACGCTTGTTAAAGTATTGCAACTTCCGTTCGCTGCCGTGTCGGCCGTCCGGATGGCCGTACGCGTACCGTACCGCCCGCACGCTCTCCGGCCGGCTAGAGGCGGAGGGAACCTATCAGCTCGATCAGTGAACTCATTGCCTACGCAATGTTTGACACGGGCTAAAATCTTTAAACGACTTCACGAAAGGATTATGCTAATGTAATACACATACTATATTAATATTAATACCCCTTGCCACACTTGTTCTGTTTTCCTCCCGGATTTTCTTGGCCAATAGTTGGTATGGTAAGTCTTAAACCTACAAGAATATTTTTCATCAATTTAGGTCCTAGTCCCAGATTCTAGGACTTGTAATTGCCGCTAAATACACAGAAATTGATTTAGTAAAATATCAATGAGAACGAAATAATTAAGACATACAATTTAATGCTATTAGTTACTTACATTCAATCAGTCGCCTAAAAAGGTACTTGACAAGATAAAGCTTATGTTTACCTACGTAAGACAATAATAAATGGATCGTACAGTCGCTAGCACTGTATTGATACACTGTGGACTGTGTACCTTTAAAGTTGAAAGAGCGACTATGCGTAAAAACCATAAATAAATTAAGGCTCTGCGCCCTCGTGATCTAAATGCTCCTTATTTCCTTATTCATTATATTATTTTCCTTTTCTGCCTTCTTAGGAACGCTTATCGACTAGTATCTAATACTTACACATACATTGGAAACTGTGTTATAAACTCGGGAACTAAACGAAAAAAAATTTTTTTTGCTGCGAAAATAAAGATATTCATCTAGTTATATTGAATTGAAAACTGATATTGAATAGTTATCAATTCATAAAACACTTTACATCATTACAATGTGAATCTCTTCTTTACTTATTTATAATATTTTGGAAAATTCTTGTAAACTAATATATCAGTTTGGTACAACGGGAACATGTTGTATGTGCGAACAAACACTTGCAACTTGTTCTTTATTATTATTGTGTTATATTATATGACTTTCTGCGCTATGATCCGTTAATCCATCTGGATTAGTATCCTTCGTGCAACGTTTTGTACGTAGAAATAGTGCATACTTGTGTTGCGACTGTACATAGGCAGTATGAAAAAAGGTAACATATAAAAAACCGTTTAATAACAAGATGGCTAACTTTTCTATCGACTCTATACTACGTGAATGCCAATATCTTTCAAAATTAAATTGTTAAAACATTCAACGAATAGGTAATTATGAAACTACTACACAATATATAAAACTGTAAAGTTGAACCCAGCAAACATTTTAGGTCAACCAATTTGAATGAAACCCAAAATTACTAAATTTACGTAAACTTACGTAAATACGACCTAGCATTGTACTTTCGAAGTAATATTTACAGACAGTGATCTATGATCTATGATCGATGAGAGTGTAGATTACGTAATTTCTACCTATAAATCTACCACCAGGTCAGTTTATTTCACTCACAGTCACGTTTACCTGCAGATTTGGGTAGATATTACCAAATAAATTACCAAATTACGACCTGATGTTTGAAATTTCTTATAAGTTGAAAAATGGTAGAGCATAGAGGTTATCTCAAGCCCATCACAGACGGAGCTATAATACATAGGCTGTTCCGAAAATTGTTAGTGAAATGAAAAATAGTTAGAATATGAAAAAAAAATTATTTACAGCTTTCAAAATATTTCCCTCCAATCCCTATGCACTTATGCATTCGGGTGAACCAGGTTTCAAAACATTTAAAAAACGTATCTTGCGGGAGGTCGAAAAATAACCGCCGAAATTCTTCGACGGCCTCGTCTGCAGTGTTGAATTTTCGCCCGCGAAGCATTTTTTTAACGTGGGAAATAAAAAAAAATCGAATGGAGCTAAATCTGGGCTGTACGGAGGATGGGATAACCTTTGTACCCCCGAAGTTTTCAAATAGTCCATGTTTCTACCGGTGTGTGAGCGGGCGCGTTATCTTGGTGAAAAAGAATGCCACGGACGCCGCTCCTTGGGCGCTCGCTATTCAACTCCCCGAAAGCTTGAGGCAGACAAACTTCGCAATACCAATCTTCAGTTCAGCTTGAATCTCCCGATGTGTAATGTGTCTATTCTCCCGCAATAGCCACTCTACCCTGATGACGTTTTCATGAGTGACTGCAGTTGATGGTCGGCCGGGTCTGGGGTCATCGTTTAGGTTCTCTCGACCACTTTTAAATTCACGAAACCAATAAGTAACTGTTGCTAACGCAGGAGCAGACTCCTCAAAAGCAGCTTGCAAATTTTCGTGAGATTCCTTAAAGATTAACCCTAGTTTATAAGCATAGAAAATCATAACACGAAAAGCTTCTCGCGAGACGGCCATTGTTGCAAATAAAATATGAGTGACGGATAACCGTTAAAAATATTTAAAAAAAGAACTACACATAGGTGGCCAATAATTTTCATCAAGGAGATTTGTATTTAAATTAGCCGTCAAATCAAAATAGTTTCAGGAAAAAAAAAATTGTATTTATTCTGTGGCTAACAATTTTCGGAACAGCCCACGTATATATTAATATACTAAGCTAAGCTGCCACGGACTAGACGGTAGCTATGCTATAATATGAAGCTATCAGTTTCTTTTAATGAATTAAGAAAGTAAGGTTCTGTCATATTTTTACTCGTTCTCGGGACTTTGGGAATTCATAAGACCTTTTCATGGTATTAACTTCATCAAATAATATTTTTTCTAGAACAAGGATGCATCGTAAAATTCAACAAATTTTATTTCGTGCTGATTCAATCATAAATATTTTTTTCAAAAATAAAGAAAAAAATTGTATCTCGATAAATTATTTTTGACTTTTTTAAATTTGTAATTTAACTTTTATTTCAAGCAAAAAAAAACCGCATGCAAATCGGTCCACTTTTTAAGATAATTATTTTTTTATTACTTAATTACTTGATTACTTGATTACAAACATAGCTAAGAACCATCCTTTTTTATTAGGAAGCTTGTTTAAAGCTTCCTAATAAAAAAGACCGCATCCAAATCGGTCCATCCGTTTGAGAGCTACGATGCCACAGACAGACACACAGACACACACACACACACACACACGTCAAACTTATAACACCCCTCCGTTTTTATTTTCGTCGGGGGTTAATAAATAATGTTGTTTACTATCGATTATGCAAAACAAAACACTTTAATTTTTTTTTGGAAACTGACACGGTTGGCTACATCATCTACAACATCCGTGATGTTAGCCCATAACACCGGGTGAACTAGGTGCCATTTCAGTGCTTCAATAATATACATTTTCATTATTTGGTTAACGAAAACATGTTCGAAAGGAAAAAGTAGTAGCAGGCATTTTATTTTGTTTTAATGGTCTCATTAAAGTACATGTTTTTTCGAAGTAAGTAGAACCAATATTAACTCATACAATATTTTGTTTTTGTATCCATTAGTTTTTCTATGCCCGTAATGCTAAAAAGGCGTATCAAAACTAGTCACATACAAACAACGATGTCTGCTAAGATGAATGACATGACAGTCGCCGCCTAAAAATTACGTCTAATCGTCCTAATTTGCACTTAAAATGTTTGCTGGGAAGCCTACCTACTTGTAACTCTAAGCAAATATAATGCTCAAATACTGGGGCATACAATCAAAATAACCGAAAGTAACCTAACAATGGCATCATCAATTCAGTATCGTGCAGAGCACTTTATCTACGTGTCGGATTGAGCTTATATATCAATGCATATGAATACACTTAGGTAATGAAGGGAGTCACGCAGTTTGCGACAGAACGTAGCTCAACAACGCCATGATCATAGTGGCTAGTCCGATGCCGAAGACCGCAGCGCCGTTGGCGCAGACTTTCCTCACAGCGGAGGTGGAGAGCCGTTTCTTTGAGAGCAAACTGTGAATGCTGATGATCTCTCCGTCGTCGAGCTGGTGCTGCTGCCGAGAGAGGATGACGGTGAAGAGTTTCGGCTCAGGGAGACGCTGGCAGAAGGAGAGGACGAGGTGGTTGCTGACCGCCTTCAGCACTTGGATAGTTCCGGCAAAGTGATTGTACATGTCGGGGACTCGAGCTCCTGCAATTTACGAAACCATTAGACTACGCCTTGAGACGTTTCTTATTGTAGGTTACACTTTTTTATAATACTAAACTGTCTTGAGTGATATTCGTAAAGACTTGTTATAAAGGCATGAATTATACATATCACTGTGCTTATGAGAAAACCACGTGGGACCTACTTGTAAATAAGTCAATAAATAAATAAGTAAGATAGTGGGGTGGGCGCAATGATATATATACAATTTTAATTGTACTTTTATTTAATTCTAAAGAGAAAATGCAATTATCGAACAAGTGCGTATGCACTTAAATTGAAGATTGCTATGATTCTTCAATATGTTTGTCTGATATTTGGTGATCCTGATATTCCCAGCATCCATATGAACCGAGGTCTACATATGTATATTTCTGATCTCAAAGTGGAAGATAGTTACATAAAATGAATGATATTACCATTCTGCGGTGGTGTGGAGAGCCAGAAGCCGCGCCTGGACATGTTGAACTTGACGTGGTAGTCTAGCAGGTTGCCGGGCTCGTCCCACTGCAGCACGAGGTGGCGGTAGCGGTGCTCCGGCACCAGTGCCGGCCCCGAGCTGTGCTGGTACTGCTGCTGGTAGTGCGGCGTCGACGCCACGTAGTACGAAGGCGTCGTCCTCTATGCAAATCATACCTACATATCTCATTTCATTGTTATTTTTTGAAGAAAACAATCAGGAAGCCGATAAGGAATTACGCCTACACGCACACTTACAAAAATACAATATTAATAAATTACTCGCAAATGTTTTCTTGCATATTGTCTACGCTTTATTATTCTGTGAACGATACATTCACATCGAAATAAAGCCAATGTTATTACAAAGAAAGTTGGCATCGATTTATAACCCGAAAAGAGCTAAAACATAATACTTATGTCCTAAACTGATTTTATTTTGTTATAAATTAAGACCTACGACGTTTATTTTCAGTATTCTTAAAAAATGGGAAGATACATAACCACAAAAACCATCAAGGGAAATCAAAATCAATTTAAATAATTTGAAATTATTTTCATTTCATTCTTCTAACTATAGATTACTTTGAACCAATTATAAATTTATTTTGTGCTTACGTTATAAAAATAACATTTAATGTTCTGATATATACAGGGTGTTCGGCACATCGACCTTTTTGTAGGTAAGTGGGGTCATTTGCAACGTTTTAACCCATGATACCTTTTGTCAGATGTCACGTGGTAACGAGATACGATTTTTTTTCTTTACTTTTGAAAATTACCAAAATCCCAGCTTTAAACCCTTGTAACTTTTTTGTTTATGATTTTATCAGCACGAAATAAAATTTATTGAATTTTACGATGTATCCTTGTTCTAGAAAAAATATTATTTGATGAAGTTAAATACCATTAAAAGGTCTTATGACCTCCCAAAGTCCGGAGAACGAGTAAAAATATGACATAATCTTAATTTCTTAATTAATTTAAAATAAAACTAAAAGCAATTGATAGCTTCATTTTTCACTTTTAAAAAGTTCGCTAGTTTACGCCCTTTCCAACGGTATACCACATGTCATACAAATAATTGACTATATGGCCAAAATTAGGCACACAGACAGAACAGAACGACAAGACGGGTCAAAACGTTGCAAATGACCCCACTTACTTACAAAAAAAATTTGTCGGTCGATGTGCCGAACACCCTGTATATTTTTTCGTTTACTTTCCGACTTGATAAAATTCAAATTTTTTAATTCAAATTTTAAATATAAGTGCATGATCTGTTGCGTGTTCTGTTTTTAACATTAGAAATGTATTTAATTATAGGTAAAAACAACACTATTTTCCCGAGGCATGATACAGTTACTGTCCAGTCTGCTCGTCTATGGAACTCGCTGCCGCACTACCTCCGTCACTCCCAAACTTTAAATTCTTTTAAAAAGTAAATGAAGAAATTCTACCTTAATTAATTTTGCCTATTTTTTATTCACTTGTGGTGGATTAGTATAGTATAGTATGTATTATTTGTATGTAGTATCTACATACAAAATATGTGTATGTATGTATATGCTGTTTGTATTTTATATATTGTATAAATATGTATGTATGTTACATGTAGGTTTATTCATAAAATAATTCCTCCTCCCTTTCGCTTGCACTACCCCTATTTCTTTTTCTGTATTTTATTCCTCATCAAGTCATCACCCAAAGGTTGACTGGAAGAAATAACTTGTAGTGATAAGTCCGCCTTTGCGCACTCCTGTATTTCTTGTTTCTTTTCGTGTACTGTTCTTCCTTCAATTTGTGTGCAATAAAGTGTTTCTATTCTATTCTACAGTTATATCATACGATGAAGCGCTTTCATACCACATAAGACATAAGATAACATAGGTACCTACCTACTCAGTATAATTCGAAAAGTGTACTCAAAGTATGTTATATATGCATGCATGCCATCAATAACTTGTATTTTTCCGTTAACTCACAAGAAATGCGTACTCCAGGATGTCTTCAGGCTTTCTTAAGTGGGCTTTATAGCAATATCGGCTGCGGTAAGTTCTCGTACGATTCACTTGGTGAAACATTATTTCCGACACAAAGTACATGCCCAAAATTGCATCTACATCAAAATCATACGTCGGTTCTAAGTCTAGGCAAAATTTCTTATCGGCTTGCATTCCAGTCGAAGCGTACGATTGTGTAAAACACGAGAGAAACACACACACAATAGTGGATTGACACAAAACTGAATTCATTTTATATGAGAACGTACTTGTTGTTGGTTCAGTAAATAAATAGTGCCAATCAAATATAATAAGTTGGTACACACGCACTTGTTGCTACAGAAAGCAGAAACTAACGATATTAATCGCGAAGTCCCTCAGGGCTCTAATTCAGGTCCGACGACCACGTTCCGTTAACAAACTGTAGGGACCAGAGCGACTCATCGCGTAACCTTTGGACCTCTTCTAATTGACGACTGAGTGCCGTATGCCGAGTGAATTAACGTTGATCTGCTTCCTCCTGGCGGCGGCCGCAGGTGCATTAATTAATTTAACTGCCCCCCCCCCCCCCTCCCCCCCTCCCCCCTGCTGCCGCCTCCACCGCCATGTGCCAGCCAGTCAACAAGACTCTACCGCGGCGGATGAATTAATTCAATTCTTGTGGCGAGGAAGACGACGACGCCCAAAATTAGAGGTAGAACGAGCCAAAGTGCCTACCTGGTTTCATCTACTAGAGTTGCATTATGAAACTATAAATACTTTGTAAAAATGTTTATCTTTATATTACATTATACGTTATAGTATATTACATTGAGAAAATAATGGTTTTATATATATATATATATTACCTAAATTATTAATCTCATCACAATTAATAAAAATATTAATGGAAAATCAGCATTAGTACATCATACTTACTGAAATTAATAATTTTAAGTTAGTTTAAATTTTTAAGTAAATAACACCTAATCAAAACCGGGCCAATAAATTTGCAGAAAAGTAAGAATAATTAAAAATTTATTAAAACTACCACTACAAAAATATTATCCATAATTCCTAAAACAAAATGAGCATCCTCCACCTGTAGACGGAAGCAAGTAAATTACAGGTAGAAGACATCCAGTTCGGCCGACGCTCGACCCTGTCTGAATCACGAGGCTAGTGCCGAACGAGATAAGCCTCGGCACGAGGTTCACCAGACTTGTCGATATAAGCAAAGCGTCTAGCTTGACGAACAAGTCTATTGGTTAAAGATTTCCTAATATTGGTATGGACGATTAACGGTTCATAATACGGAATTTGTGACGGCACACACTCACCACTGCGTCGAGCTCCCTGATGTCGATAAAGAAGCATGTGTCGGACACCTCGACCCTGTGAGGATACTGCATGGCGCTGCGGGTGTGCTCGATGTACTCCACGCCGAACCAAACTCCCGTCATCTGTTCGATGTTGATCATCGTCTGCGGGCCCAGGTCTTCGCAGTACTTGTGGTCTAAGCCCCAAACTTCAATGCCGAAAATTTGCACGATCAAAACTATTTTACTCCACTTGGAAAACATATTTGACGGTAACTTTTGGCGATCACAAAACGGGATTTGGCTGCTGGTTAAACTGAGGCTTTAGTTTCGGATAAAGGGGCCGACATGTACCAGGCGCGGAGCGGGCGGCTAGAGGTGACGGAACGGATTAGATGTGGATAACCGGAGGAGCGCGTGGCCGTAGTGACTTGTGACGGGCGCGGTCGGCCGACGTAGGCGGCGAGCTCTCTCGCTCATCTCACTCACTTCACCGCTGCTGACCTCTGCCTGTGCCTCTGCGCTGTCACTTTACTCAAACGAATGACATAAATTGCGTGACTAATCATCATCTTGCTGATACACAAACACACGCATCCGAGCCCCGTGCGTGCTAGGTTAGTTAGATAAATGGTATATGAACGCGATAAGTGCGTGGTGGAGATTTGAATAGGCAAGCGCCTTTCAAAAACTTTGTTTAAATGGAAACTGACATGGTTGGCTACAACTACTACAGCACCCGTCATTTGTCAGCCCATAATACCTTCGTGAACAAGGTGCCATGTCAGTACTTCCCTAAAGGTTCCATGGACGGAAAACAGTATTTAAACCTTACCACAACAATAGTAAGGTAAGAAAGGAAATGAGCTACAGTTTTACGTGGAATCCGTACCACGGTGAAGCTCAACGTTCGAACTGTCACCCATGTAAGTTCTGACCGCGCATCGCACCACTGAGCTACCGAGGTGGTTGTAAAATAAGAAAGTAAAATTTTCGGGGAATATAATAATATTCATAAAAAAACAGTAACTATAAACTCTATGGACTAATTCACAGGTTTTGAACTTTGATTTAACTAAAATATACACTTTCATAGGATTCCTGGTTTTACCTACAAAATATTAAATTTACTTTTACTTTTCCGGAACTAAACCTTTTAGTTAAATAAAACGAATGAAGTTTTCGGTATGCGATACAATAGGTAATTACCTACTTACTTGCAATTACAAATTTAAAATACCCCCGACCTTAAAAAACTATAAAACAATTTCCGGTTACTTACTTAAAGGAGTCGGTAGACCGCTAAGTAAATTTCCTCGCAGCTCTGAGTTTTAATATTTTATTTACTTAGCGGTCCCCGACTCCTTTAAGTAAGTAACCGGAAATTATTTTTTACTTTTTAAGGGTCGGGGGTTTTTTAAATTTGTAATTTAACTTTTATTTGAAGCTTTTTAAAAAAAACCGCATGCAAATCGCTCCACTTTTTAAGATAATTAACTTTTTTATTACTTAATTACTTAATTACAAAGATAGCTAAGAACCATCCCGATTAAACAAGCTTCCTAATAAAAAAAAACGCATCCAAATCTGTTCATCCGTTTGGGAGCTACGATGCCACAGACAGACACACACACACACAAACACGATCACACAACGACACACACACGTCAAACTTATAACACCCCTCCGTTTTTTGCGTCGGGGGTTAAAAATAGCCCTCGAGCATAACGCCCCGTAGTAAGTAGTAAGTAAGTAGCGAGCGACAATATCAACACGACTGTTATTCAGAGAGCTTACCAAGCAGTGAACGAAAAAATATAATATTTTTTATAAACCCGACTACGAAAAACGAATGAAATAATATGGAAAGTTGATTTTGCGAAGCCGTAGAAAATGCTGTAAATAGTCGGGCTCGCTGTTTATTCGAATCCTTCTACACGTCCAACCACTGCATTTATTACTGCTCTTCATTAACTTTTCTTGGTATTTCATTCGTTTTTCTTAGTTAGTAAATTCATTTCAGTGGAGTATGCGCCATTTTGAACTTTAAAAACCCTAGTCTATGAAACGCGGGTTATCGAAACGAATCTAACATACCAATGCTTCATATGCTGAAATCGGCGAAGAAGGTAATTAAGGCTCTGTGAGGGAACAGAGGAATAGACATACATCCTACATACGCTGCAATATCATAAGTCATTCATAACCTACGTTTCGCCGTAGTCGGGTAAAAAGGAGCGCAAGTCAGAGATTAAATTCCGCACCCTCTCTAGATGCGTGGGGGCTGAACGAACGTAGGTACTTACTAAAACAGTTATGTATAATACATTGCGTAGTAAATGACAATAATATATATATTAATTCTTTCTCCGTACACACACATGCAACGAACAAAACTACTCCCAAGATTTTTCTTTTAGGACAAGGGTGGTTTTCTAATGAGGTTCATTCCTTCAAATTTTCCTTAAAGTTTCCAACCTCACCCTCGGGCGGGCGCTTTCCCCGGCATGCTCGGAGACCAGGGGCGCAGCGGCGGCGGGAGGCGTCTACGCCCCAATCAATACATTTGGCTGACGTCACGTGCGCGGTTCGCGGACAAGGGTCGACGCGACCCTTCCGCCCCGCACACCCTCACACTCTGTCGCACCTAGGTCGGCTCGCTGGCTCCCCTACACAACTATTTCATCGTACAACATTTGGTATTAGCGTCCAGTAATCAATTCAGGTTCAATCCGGAAATTAACCGTACACCATAGCCGAGGTAAAATGCATGCATTGAAAACGGCGCATAATCAAAGTGAAGGCAAGTCATAAAAAAAACTTGCCCTAGGCAGATCGCTTTTTGTGGGCATCTGCCGAACATGGAATCAAATGTCAAAACACGACCCCTCGACTCCTCGATCGAACACGTTTCGTTATTATTTCGCGTATTATATTCTCAAATTCCAGCGACGACAGACATGTCATATTATGATTCCATGTCAAAAATGTACCTATTTAGAATCTAGTTAAACGATTTTAAAAGGAAAAGTTGCGAACGATTAGAAAATGAAATAGAAAAACAACGTTTTCGTTAAAATTTTGAAGAAGTTATCATTCTCTCGCGGCGGTGATGGCTACACAGAAGACCGATTTTCTTCTGTGCCTCGGTCGACCCTCCCTCCGGCTTCCGCAAAGGTACATCGAAGTCTCCTCTACGTTTACCTTCAATATCTACAAAATAAATGTCACTTGTTACCACCCTCCACGGCACCGAAGGTTAATTTGTCTAGGAATCGAGGGCGAAGAGTCTGCAGTTCCTCGTCATCACGCATCACGCATGGAGCTCATCCAAGATAATACTTACTCGTACGTAACTATGTAGCAGAGTAGATACGTACTCTAATGTTATTTATGTATCTTACAGAATATTACATTAAGTGCAATCATTCATGTCATGTCTCCTAAATATTTTGGACATGGCAGCACTGGAAAAGTATCGCTGTGGAAAAAGCGATGTTGAAATACTGAAAAATGTAAATTCAGTTTATTAAAAAAAAAATCTCTCTTTTCCACCAATTAAATTATGCAAAGTCTCTCGAAGACAAGTGAGTGGACAGGTTCACACTTTCACTTCACTAATTTATCATAACAAACATGCCTCTTGCGGTTGTTCAATTGAAAATGTAACTTTTCTTTAAAGCTCAATGAGGAATGGAGAGTATTGAAATTGTGGTCCGGTCCTGCATGACGATATTCCTCACTCCTCTCTCCTGCTCAGTAATACCTCCTCAGACACTCCCAAGTCAATCCCTAGTTTAGGGGCGCGTGTTCCCGGACGACGCGACGCGCCACGCCGCCGCCGCCCGGTCGCTACCCTCAGGGACAGCTTTGGCCTCACAGCGTCCTCGAAAGCGCGACTACAGCAGAGGTCGTTAGTACTAGGAAAGCATGTGCCAGAAAACGTTAGAACTCCAGTACACAACTAAGTATCAGGCACGCGAGTCGTGAAGCTCGTATTCTTCTTACTCCCGAATGTCGTCATCGCAAGAGTTGTGAAGGCAAACTATATTATCTAGATTTAGCAGAACATTTGTTTTAGGTCTCAATGAGCATTTTTAGGGTTCCGTATCCGGTACGGGACCTTATTACTAAGCCTACGCCGTCTGTCTGTCTGTCTGTCTGTCTGTCTATCTGTCCGTCCGTCCGTCCGTCCGTCTGTCTGTCCGAGGGCTGTATCTCTTGAACCGTAATAGGTAGCCCGTTGACATTTTCACAGAATATGTGTTATTATGGGCTTGCCGTCGTCAGTAAGTAAAATTATAATATAGTAATGACAGTTATTTGAATAATGAATGACAGGTGATCGTGATACTGACGACGGCAAGCGCCGAAATATTTAGGAAATGTAAAATAATGTACAAACAAAATAATACAACACCACATATTGGTTGAAAAAACGCGAGAGTGTTTTTAATATTTATTATAATATATATATGTATAAACTTTCAATGTTATTATGGGCGATATAACAACAAATAATCAAAATAGGAAAAAGTAAAAAATTCACGGGGGTTCCCATAGAAGAAATCAAAAATTGTATGCGCGCGCGCCATCTACCGAATAGAGTGTGAAGCATTTTAACTAATCATGACATTTAACTAATATGAAGCATTTCATAACACGCTATAGATGGCGTGAGTGGCGCTAACCATGACATGGCGATAAGGAACCCTCGGTGCGCGAGTTCGACTCGCACTTGGCCGGTTTTTTCATACCACAAGACGAATTTCATACAACAAGGACGAAGGAGTTGCAGGAGAATTTGAATTAAATAATAGAAGGAAGGCTTCGCATACGTCTCAGGTCTAAGTAATTAAGCTATTGTGTAAGCTACCTCGCGGCGCGGAGTTGCCCGAAACTTGAAAGGAAAACCTGAACTATGTGGAGTGTGGAGTCGGAATGGTCGACTAGAAGTTTTTGTTTAATACATATAAATATATATATAAACCGCCCAATTACGTGGTGGTACGGAACCCTCGGTGCGCCAGTCCGACTCGCACTTGGCCGGTTTTTTTATTTTTTTGTTAAGTTACCTATTTCTTACTAGCGTTAGGACCGCCGAAACACTTTCCGTAAGTAACTGACATTGAGGCCGAATGCCGAGCTGTGTTCAGGAAGACGATAAACCTTCTCGAAGAAAGTAAGTATATGAAGGCGAGGCCGAAGGCCGAACAGCGTTCAGGAAGCCTATAAACCTTCTCGAAGAAAGTAAGTAACTGAGGGCGAGGCCGAAGGCCGAGCTCCGTTCAGGAAGACTATAAACCTTCTCGATGAAAGTAAGTAATAAAGGCCGAGGCCGAAGGCAGACCTGCGTTCAGGAAGACTAACCCTTCTCGAAGAAAGTAAGTAACAAAGGGCCGCGCGCCGCCGTCAACAGACGTCCAGTGTACACAACTTCTTCACAACCATCTATTAATAGTAGCGTGAATATTATTATGAATCCATTCTTAGGACGTTTCTTGTATGGGGACCCCATTAATTTGTGAAAATTTCAATCGTCTACCTATTAGGGTTTAAAAGATACAGCTCTCTGACGGACGGACGGACCTCGTTTTGTCGATTTTATTTATATGATGTCGTTTTCGCTCAGTATTTGGGAGTAAAGTGGTAGAACGCCACAACACTTATTCTTCAACTTTCCAACCGCCAGTACTTTTGAAAAAAAATAATCGTAAAATGTCACTGTTTGGTACATTCGTCGTCCTTGCTCCCCGAGCGGAGGTAAATAAGGGGAGCGTCTAACTTGTAGCGTGCTGCAAAAGGGACGGCGCGGGCGGGCGTGGCACTCACCCGGCATTGTGCCTCTAGCTACTAGGATAGCATCACGCGGAGAGAAGCACCACACAACGCCACGATTGAACTTGTGTCCTCCGGCTCCGTGTGGCCCGAACGAGAGTACCTACTGCCGATGCAATGCCTTCGACACCTGATGCAATGCACGGTGTCATAGGTTTCTGGTCGTTAACGCACCATACAGAACTAAGTAATACTACCACAATGAACTGATACTGAGGCCGAAGGCCGCAATGCATTTAGGTAAATAAATGATATCTTTTCTCAAAGATAGCAAGTCAGGCCGAGCTGCGTTCACATAAACGATACATGATTTAATTCGAGAAAGTACATCATTTATCTGAACGAGTCTCAGCCTTCGGCCTCACCCATAACATCAATATCTTTATTTTCACATTTATATATTACATTTATATTAATTTTACATATATTATAATTATAACTATAAAAGGTAATAAAAATACACAAAATTAATACAAACAAATAAAAACGGTAATACCGCCGGCGGCGGGAGGCAAGCCTCCAAGCACACCGGCGGGTGCAGGCCGTGGCTACGGAGCTCTCCGAGACGACGCGAGGCAAGCTACGAGCGATAGGTACTAGACACGTAGGCCACCACCACCCCCATCTCGGAGAGCTCCGTATCCGCCGGACTGCACG
Source organism: Nematopogon swammerdamellus (assembly GCA_946902875.1). Taxonomy (NCBI): domain Eukaryota; kingdom Metazoa; phylum Arthropoda; class Insecta; order Lepidoptera; family Adelidae; genus Nematopogon; species Nematopogon swammerdamellus. The sequence goes on from OX336336.1 coordinate 15,148,637, forward strand.
GCGACGTCGTCGCGCAGCTGTTTTCGAAATCTTGATCTTCGCGCGAGCGTCGCCTCATAGTTGCACTATACCACCGGTAGCGGGGGCACTAGACGGGACGCGAGGTCCCGATGACCTCAAGCTGACCGATGGTGGACGTCGCCCTCACCGTAGTTGTTGAGGCTCGGCCGATGTCAACGCTCCATCTTCGCCGTCGATGAAATGCACCGGCGGCGTGGAGCTGGGTGGTAGGGTGTGCGTGTAGTGTGCGAGAAGAATGGCGGCTCTCGTATTGGGCGACCCGGGCGCGGGGAGGCCGGGCGACGCGGTGGGCGGAGGCAGTGCTGCTGCGGGCGAGCGGTGGCGGCGGCGGCGTCGAAGTCGAGCGCGGCGGCGGCCGGCCTTCGCCGCAGAGCCCGCTCTCCATCACGCGGGTCGCGTCCCGGGAGGTCTGCAACCGCTTCTGTTGCCAGGCATGTCGAGCTGGTGAAGTACATCAATATTATTATTATATTATATTATATATTATACTAATAATAAATCTGTAAGGGATGTTCATGGAGTAAGTTACTTTTTTTTACGAGATATTACTTTGTAGACTCTATGTATGATACTAAAGCTAAATTGACGAATTTTAGAAATCTTTTCTGTATGTATGTATGTATGTTCCTACATAACTCTTAAACCGATCATCCGAATTCGATGAAACTTAGTTCAAGCACATTTTACTATACGAGACCCAGGATAGGCTAAATAAGTTCCGGTTACGCTAAGATGTCACTCCCATACAAACCGAATTGTTCCGCGCGCCGAAATAAAGGAAAGGCAGGAACGCAGCTCGGCCTTCTTTCTTACTTACTTACTTTCCTCTTTTTATATACGAATTTCACGCGAGCGAAGTCGCGGGCAAAAGCTAGTACTAATAATAAATCTGTAAGGGATAGTCATGCAGTATGTTCCTCCATAACTCATAAACCGATCATCCGAATTCGATGAAACTTAGTACCAGCACATTTGATTATAAGGGACACAGGTAAGCTAAATAAAATTCACTTCCGGTTACGCTAAGATGTGGTTCCCCTAAAAACCGAATTATTCCGCCCGCCGAAATAAATGTACAGTAGCGGGCTTCCTTTATTCTTTTTAAATACGAATTTCACGCGGGCGAAGCCGCGAGCAAAAGCCGCAGTAATCTTATAAAAAAATAAATTGGTTGTCTGTAAAGTTGGTTTACGGACGATAGTTTTACGTGATGACGTCATAAAGTATATAAAGTGCGAAGTCAGATACAAAATCAGTTTATAATACTTTATCGTGCTTAGAAGTTTAATTCTTATATCGCAAATGTGAGTACCTTAAAAACTAATAATATTAATTATCAATGTAAACTTTTAATTTACGCCATCTAGGTACATATCAAAGCGCATACTACAACGTTGCAACACCTTCAAGTAAACTACCGCTGAAGTATTTAATTTACTATATTGACGCTAGATGTGTACTGGTGACCAAATTAGCTTCGCTAGTACCTGAACGATTTAGCCGGATGGTTAAGACGTCTGGTCGGTCACACAATAGTGGTGGCAGGGACCGCGGGTTCGAGGCTCGCAAAAGACGGACAAATATATTTTGTATTTCCTACTCTCCTTATATGCCTCTCTATCGCTTGTTACGCGCTTTCGCTTGCACACACAGGTTTTTTTTTATGGATACTGACACGGTTGGCTACATCACCTACAACATCCGTGATGTAAGCCCATAACACCGGGTGCACTTGGTGCCACGTCAGTGCTTCCCTTCGGTCGTGCCGGCTACACTGAACTGGACGGAAAACACAAACTATTTACATAGCCGTTTCGACCGACCTTTCATTCAGTGCGGTGGTACCAACCCGGGTGGGTTAAACCCTACCACCTAGTAATATAAGAAGGGAGTCATATCCCTTCCAGGTTCATCATCCCATACAGGTTCAAATGGAACGTGACACTTTTTCGTGTGTGCAGTCGGTATTCATCAATTTATAAGACGTGACGTCATCACGTCAAAAACATTTACATGTACGAATCCTGTTTCGACTGGGTAAAAAATTTTTTAAAAGTGCCTTCAAAATGTGATTTAACTCGTATGAACATATACTGGTGTGTGTGGGCGCCCCACGCGGCGCTGTTCTCCCCTGGAAGGTCAGTCCGCGGTCGGCACGTGTCGGGGCTCCGTCAGAGGTTATTGAGACCAGGAGCTCAGAAAACGGAACAGGCTACCCGATACACCCTACCTACACCCTCCCCACATACTTCCTAGACACGGGAAAATTTTATTTTCATCTGTCTTTAATCGTTTGGTTATACGGAGACAAAACTAACAACTAGCTAATATGTCACATATGTACATAGTTAATACATCCTTTCAGTCAGAGTGGAAGCGTGGATTTATTCTTTATTTAGTACTATCTTTTGCCCGCGGCTTCGCTCGCGGTAGACTCGGTTTAATAGCAAATCCGATTTAAACGCAAATATTACAATAAACGATCGTTTCTCTTATATTCTCTCTCTCTCTCCCGTCCATACTGTACTTTTTTTTATACTGCTCAGCCCTAATTCTATTTAGCGTGATGGAGCTATAGTGAACCTCAAGAACTTCTCTTTGCATTGGTGCAAACGGCATCAAAATCTGATAAGTGGTTCCGGAGTTTACTTCAAACATACATACATACATACATACATACACACAGACAGACGTTCCCTTTTATAAGATGTTTAGAAGATAGAGATAGCTACTCCCGGGGCTTCCCGTCGCAGAAAAAATATCCTATAATCTTCCATAGATGTGCCTGAATACTTGATTGAAAATGAAAACCCCATGTCAATTGATTGAGGTAGTTCTCGACTCGTAAGTCAGTCAGTCAGCGTGTAAGTAATGCGTCCTTTGTTGGAGATAGCCTCTGCAATTTTCCTCCAGTCCTCCCTGCTCTCCGCCGACGTACTTGATGTCGTCGTCCCACCTGGCCGGTGGTTTTCTCACACTCCGTTTTCGATTTGTAACCGAACATAGAATCGCGACGCACGCCGCGCCGCCCTGCACCACCGGCTACAGATTTTCCGCTTTATTTATTAGAATTCAGAGTAATTTGCGCGTAGCAGGATTATCCTCTGATTGTCTATGGTTCCACCAATCTTTACCTATCTCAGAGAGAGGTTGTTCTATCTCTCGTGCGTATCACTGAGGTCAGATGAGAACCTTTTGCTCCTTATTCCTCCCTATAGCTCTCTCAGTTATTCCAAATCTCTTACTATTAGGCATGTCACCGCGCTTGTGGAATCAGCTCCCACCCCGAATTAGACCCTCTCCTTCACTCGCTGTTTTTAAAAAGCCTTTAAAGTAACTTACTCTCTTCGAACCTCTCAAAGGAATCATTGGTGTATTTTTTATATAATTATGTTTGTAGTCTAAGTATTTTAGCTATGGAGTATTTATGATATAATAATATAATATACTAAATTGAGTAAGTCTTTGTAAAATATAAAAATTTCGTTCATTCGTTCATAAGGTAAACAAAACAAAGAGACAGATTGGACGCCTAAACTAAATCACTATACCACGATACACGTACATGAACATAGACAAAGATAAACTACATATTAAATATAAAGCCTGACCAGGAATATATGAGAGCTGTCAAAATGGAGCCACTTTTTAGATTTATATAGCAACATTCGGTATAGAACGCACATATTGAATTGGCCGATGTTTTTATTCAAAATGTACTTTTGCACTGAAATACACAATAAGATATACAAAATGTATTTTAATTTAATGCATCTTTTATATATATTTTGATGTCAATGTAAAAAGAACTAGCCTTGACATTTACATGTTCACAAAATTTTTTCCATGTATCTGCAGATATGTCTTGAAGCAAAGTGTACAAATTATTAAAAAAATTATTAATCGACCTTGCTGAAATACTAAACTTTTTAATAAAAATTCTAGTTCAGAAAAACTTAACCTAAGCTATTTTTATTCGGACGTTTCGTATTTCTGTAAAGTCAAAAAGTGTTTTTTGTTCAGAACGAATAATATTTACGTCCCTCTTTTGTTTGCTATTCGGTAAATAGATGCTTGAGATACACCTAGATAGAACAAAAAATAATTACCTAATTGTACATTACGGCGGCCAATTCATGACAATCTCACTACAATGACATAACATTTCACCTAAATGTCAGTTCAGAAGCAATTTTGACATTGACAACAGATTATCAAGCATCAAACATAATTGTGGCCAGTGTAAGAAATTAGTTCCAACGAAATTCCGCAATATGGCGGCCCCTCATATATTCCTGGTCAGGCTTTAACTAATATATGTCGTTTATGTTTATCATGTTCATGTACGTGTATCGTGGTATAGTGATTTAGTTTAGGCGTCCAAGCTGTCTCTTTGTTTTGTTTACCTTAAGAACGAATGAAATTTTTATTATTTTTTATGTAATACCCATTTTAAATGTTTCAATAGCCTGGTTGACAGGCAGATATTGCCTTAGAAAATAAGTCCGCCATTTGTAATATATTTTATATAAAGCAATAAAGCATATGAAAATAAATAATTCGTATAAATTGCAGAAACTCTTCATTTAATTCAAAATTAAGATACATATTACTTGATTGATACTCTATCTTCATGACCATTTCAAATCAAACCAAAGAGTGGCTAAATGTATCTCACAGTGTAGTCGGTGTTCCCAATGTACTGCCAACTGCCACCAAATATATCACATACGGCCCCGCAATCCGCCCGCCCAGCACGTCGCGACAGGGCGGGCGGGCAAAGGCACCGGCACAACTGCCCCGTGGAAGCGCCTTTGTGGAAATGTACTACGAGGAACTCATAACGCTCAACAGTCCAAGACAATTTCCCTTCCGCTTAAATTCATCTCCCATTCTTATGTGGCGCTCTAACTGTCCTTTCTTGTCGCTCTCTGTTCTGTGTTATCTTTGGCTTCTCTATCTACCGTGTTCTCAAATTCATTTAAAATTATCTATATTAAATTAAAATGTAAGCGTCTTATTTCTTTTATTATTATTATTTTTTTATTATTATTTTTTTCTTTTTTTTTATGTAATTCGGTATGGGTGGCTGAGTCGGAGGGGCCAAACCACATGCTCTAACCAGCCAATATCACCTCCGAGAAGGTAGGTGCCATACTGGAGACTTCCCTGGATTGCTGGCTATACTGGACTAGAGGAGAACACAACCGAGATTGCTTGCGGCCATCTTGCATCCAGTACGGTGGTACCAACCCAGTCGGCTACAATTTGAGCCTACCACCTAGTAAGGGGCAAGGGAAGGGACCTACAGTTTTACACCGGTTCCGAACGGTGAAGCAGCGGGTGTAGGTATGCACGTAAATTTTTTCGTCAGAAAAAACTCATTGGTACACGCCCACCGGATTCGAACCTCGGACCTCCCGCATGAGAAGCCGATGCCCAAACCACTCGGCCACCCGCCGCTTTCTCATATTCCTAAATAATCATATTGCCAAGTTGAAGTAGTCGCGGCGTTAGTTGCTTGAGATAGCGATGCGCTACTCTACCCTACTCTACCCTTACGCTTTAGCACACTGACGCAGCGGTGAGACGCCGCGAACCGCGATAGCCAAACTCCGGTAATCTGTCCTACCACTTGAAACGTATCGCTTATGTTGTATCTCGCTCTATCTGTCGGTGATTTCCTATAACTGCATCCTTTATTAGCGATACTTCTTTCACACGGACGCCGCGGTACCGCCATTTTAGTTTCGCTGCTGGGAGAGCAATGACGTGGTTTATCATTTTGGACAGAATATCGCGGCGAAACGAGATGGCGGAGGCAGAAACAGAGAAAATTATTAATGTATCAACATTCTAAAGTATATGTAAAAACGTTCCTCATGAGACTGTAGTTCTAAGCACAATTTATGTTCTCCAAGCTTCTTTCGCTTTTGATTGATCTCATAAACCCTTATTCTTCTTTTTTTTTTAATGTCGATCCAAGAAGTAAAAATTCTTCTTCTTTAGATTCGGAAAGAGACCAGTCTGACTCAGACATGTTGCAATCAAATGAGTAGGAAATACGAAAAATTACGGAATTGGTGTGAAAACGTACCGCAATAATTTCGCTAATATTTCCTTGTTTCGCGCGGAATAGAGTTTCGCGACGTGTCGCCGCGGCGTCAGTGTGCAAAAGGCGGCGGCCTTAGGGTAGAGTAGGGTGGGTCGTACTATTACAAGTGGGGTAGATAGTTTAGTTGCGATGAGGGTTTCGTGCGTCTCTAACTTGCACTTTTAGAATCTTCAGTCGCTTAATATATGTTTTATGTAAGCTCGGCTTGCTTCTATTCTTATAATTGCAAACGCACATCCAATAAATATATCTATTTAAATTCTGAATTGTTATGTTTGTCAACTATTTCACCTTCTACCAAAATTAACTAAATTACAATGAATTACAATCATAAAGTATAATCTTTAAACTTGTGAGTTATTGTCTTACAGAACTATAGACACATAGACTGTAGCAGCGTTTTACGGCGGCACAGTCAAGTTAGCATTCTCGCAAGGGCGCGGGCGGCAAGCGCCCGCGCCCGGCTCGGCGTGCGCCGTCTGCTACCGGGCATGCAGAAGCAACGAGGAGGTGCTCCTTGCACTAACATCCACCCTCCGTACCAAGCTGAATTGTGTAGAGGGCGACAGCGGATGAAGCCGTATGCTGCCTCTTCAACTGTGCTACGCATACCTACACGGTCACACCAAACACGCAACGCTGTGCGACGTACGCAAGAGGCGCGTAGAGGCTCCCGGCGCACGTAGAGGCTCTACGGCGCACGTAGAGGCTCTACGCCGCGCCGCCGCCGCGCCCGGCCGCCCGTAGATGCGTAGGCGGGCGAGCGCTGCGAGCGTCGAGCGTCGTCACCGCCTACGCAGGAGTAAGACTAAGAAATCGGCCGGTCAAAAGTCTAAATCTAGAGTAGACCGAATAAATCCTCTATTATTTTGCAATAATAACTTGATAGACACAACACTACGTGGCGGTCAGCGTAAGTCCCCTCCGTTACCGGATTCACTGCAGTGTCAGTCGTAAAGTGGCCATTGCATTGCGCGGACCGCACTTTTTGTTTTCAAACTTATTCGCAATCGACACAAATTCAAAATTTGTATAATACGAACTTAACGATTGTATAATACGACTTTTGTATTTGTGTCGATTGTGCACTAGAGATATCAATCAAACATGATGGAAACCGAGGACGATGGTATGTACCTTATAATAAAAAAAAATTGTTTCTTGCTAAAGTACATGTTGTTATTCTTGCCTCTTTCTTATACATGTAAAACATAATAAAATTTCAAGGAAATTCTTGGACATAAAGTTAGGGTATCCTCTCTGATCCTCCAATGATATATACTAAAACGATAAATATAACTATCCCGCAAAGTGAATCAAAGAAAATCTTGCGCTAACTTGCGCCATTTTTTATTACACGAGTTCAAAGTTGGCCTTAATTTATGTTTATCTTTTTACGACAATAAAAATTTATTAATGAAAATTATGCATTTCTGTTGTCTTTAAATTTTATTTTACACTTTAAATTCCATGTCTTCTGAAGAAGAATAAATTAGAGAATAGCATTGTTTTTTTTTTCGGAAAAAAATATTTTTGGTAGCATATTTATTTTTTATTGCTTTATTTCGCATGTATATATGTTATTTTTGTAATACCAATTGTATAACCTACAAAACAATCACTAAAAATAAGTTTGATTTATTTTAGCTGAATTAGAGGAATAAAATAATTTAGGCCGCTTAAAACTCTGAAAAATGCTGTGCGCCGCCTCCGCGCCGCCAAGTGAAAATGTTCATCAATCAATCAACCATTAACAATCATCCAATATACATATAATATATATAATAGAACTGTAAACATTGAAGATATTTGCAAAAACATTTAATTGGGGAACAAAGGATTTTTGTTTGCTTGTCGGTTTGATTATTTGACGGTTCGTGTTACTTATTTATTTATTTATTGAAACAGACAGCCCTTATTTACAAAGAAAGAGTACACAAAATAGTTTATACTTTAAGGAGAGCCACAAAAGTGTTTCCATGAACGAAACATAATAGTTGACATCATCTGGGATGATGTACAAGAGCACAGTGCTCTCACAAAATTATACAATATTTATTTTATTTATTTATTATTTAATTAAATGGATGACGTACAAAAATTCAAGTCAAGCATCAGCCATGTTCCTCGTGTAGAAATGAAGTATATATACTTCTATATCTATACATATAATAAAATCGTAAAGGTAAGAAAGTCTGTACATTGAATGTATTCGGAAAAAAACTAACCAGGGTGGCTTAAAATGAGATACTGAACATGTTAGAACAGCTTTTAAAATTTTTGTTTGTTTGTTTGTTTGTCTGTACGCGCATCACGCAAAAACCACTGAACGGAATTAGACGAAACTTTGTATAGTGGCAGCTTATATGCCGGGTTAACATAATACGTAAAAAAAATATCAAAAATAAAAAAAAATTAAACAATTATAAACATTATTGCGCGTTTAAAATCACGTAGTCCAAAGTACATAATCATATTTTGAGAACTGGCAGCAAATACAATTTGAATAAAATATTCATTCGAAATTTAAAAATTTAAAAATAAGTAGATACAATGAAAATGACAGTTCTTCTTTTTTATAACTTGAACACAATAGTCTATACATATCTATTCTTTCTATACATATAATAAAATCGTAAATGCAAAAATGTCTATTTGTACGCGCATCTCGCAAAAACCACTGAACGGAATTTGACGTAACTTTTTATAGTGACAGTGTATATCCCCGATTAACATAATAATTAAAAAATATAATAAAAATCACGTAATCCAAAGTAAAGGTAAAAAACAATTTTAAATGTCATGTTGACAACCGGAGAACTGTCATCTCGACGTGAGCTGGCCGGTGACAAATTGTTTGATAAATAAAAAAAAATATTAAAAGTCGAAGTTATGTCGCTGTCATTGGTGCAATAAAATTTATATATTTGTTGTCCGCGGCTTCGCTCGCGTGAAATTCGTATTTCAAAAAAAGAAAGTAAGTAACTAAAGGCGGGCCCGAAGGCGGATCTGCGCTCACGTAAACGATATTCTTTCTCGATGAAAGTAACTAAGGGCGAGGCGGAAGGCGGAGCTGAGTTCAACAAGAAGAAAAACATTCTTGAAGAAAGTAAGTAACTAAGGGCGAGGCCGAAGGCCGAGCTCTATTCTGGAAGACCATAAACCTTTTCGAAGAAAGTAAGTAACTATGGGCGAGGCCGCAGGCCGAGCTTCGTTCAGGAAGAAGCTAAACCATCTTGAAGAAAGTAAGTAAGTAAGGCGAGGCCGAAGGCCGAGCTACGTTCGGATAATTGAAAAACCATCTCGAAGAAAGCAAGTAACTAAGGGCGAGGCCGAAGGCCGAGCTGCGTTCAGGAAGAAGCTAAACCATCTTGAAGAAAGTAAGTAACTAAGGCGAGGCCGAAGGCCGAGCTACGTTCTGATAATTGAAAAACCATCTCGAAGAAAGCGAGTAACTAAGGGCGAGGCCGAAGGCCGAGCTGCGTTCAGAAAGAAGCTAAACCATCTTGAAGAAAGTACGTAACTAAGGGCGAGGCCGAAGGCCGTAGGCGGAGCTGCGTTCAGGAAGAAGCTAAACCATCTTGAAGAAAGTAAGTAACTAAGGGCGAGGCCGAAAGCCGTGCTCTATTCGGGAAGACCATAAACCATCTCGAAGAAAGCAAATAACTAAAAGCGAGGCCGTAGGCCGAGCTGCGTTCAGGAAGAAGGTAAACATTTTTGAAGAAAGTAAGTAACTAAGGCGAGGCCGAAGGCCGAGCTACGTTCTGACAAATGATAAACCATCTCGAAGAAAGCATAAGTACCTAAGGGCGAGGCCGAAGGCCGAGCTGCGTTCAGGAAGAAGCTAAACCATCTCGAATAAAGTTAATTAATGTTAAGATTGAGTTAATTTAATTTAAATTTTATTATAAAGTCCACGCTTCTGACGGCAAATATACCGTGCATCCTAGAACCTCGCGGTTATTCCCGGCTGGATGGCAAGAGGCCCGATGCTATCACCTTAGTGCCATGGACTAAGGGTAGTTCTTTGAATTGGGACGCCACTTGTGTTCTCACATTGGCTCACGTTAGGACATCTTCAAGAGCGGCTGGCGTGGCCGAGGCTGGGGCAGGAGAGCCTCAAACGCAAAAAATATAGAAATATAATTCAAGATTTCGAATTTGTTGCGTTTGCGGTTGAAACCCTCGGTCCGTGGAGCAGTGAAGCCAAAAGAGTCTTGGGCCCCTGCTGGTTGACGCAACTGGTGTCCCGCCATCAAGGGCTTATGTACATCATTCAAAGGGTAAGCCTTGCCATCCAGCGGGGTAATGCCGCAAGTGCTCTAAGAACATTTGAAAATACCCGTTATGATAGTTATTTTAATGTTTGTTGGGTAGTTTTTAACTCTTTAGTTATTAATATTACTTTTTTATTTTTATGAAATAAATAGATTGAGTAAACGATATTATATTCTATCGAAGAAAGGAAGTCTTTAAGGGCGAGGCCCGAAGGCGGAAGAGGGTTTTTGGTTCACCTGAACGCAGCTCGGCCTTCGGCCTCGCACTTAGTTCCTTCCTTTCTTCCAGAATGTTTATCGTCTTCCTGAACGCAGCTCGGCCTTCGGCCTCGCCCTTAGCTGGTTACCTTACTTTCTTTGAGAAGGTTTATCGATTACCTGAACGCAGCACGGCCTTCGGCCTCGCCCTTAGTTACATACATTCTTCTTTGGAATACGAATTTCACGCGAGCGAAGCCGCGGGCAACAGCTAGTATTATATATTACTAAGCCTACGCCGTCTGTCTGTCCGAGGGCTGTATCTCTTGAACCGTAATAGGTAGCCCGTTGAAATTTTCACAGAATATGTGTTATTATGGCCGATATAACAACAAATAATAAAAATAAGAAAAAGTAAAAAATTCACGGGGTCCCCATACAAGAAACTAAAAAGTGTATGCGCGCCATCTACCGAAAACAGTATGAAGCAGCGCTGACCATGACATGGCGATACGGAACCCTCGGTGCGCGAGTTCGACTCGCACTTGGCCGGTTTTTTTTCTTAACTGACGAGGCGCAAAGGGGATGCTCTGTATCGGAAACAGATCACATTAAAATTTTATTATACTTAGCCACGCATTACCTAAAGATTTACTCGATTTGTGGAGATCACAAAAAAAAAACTAATTGGGCTTAACTAAGGACCAACATACAGGATATTCATATCCTACTTATATATCATCTTAATCATTCGATCGTATTCTAAAAGATTATTATACGTTTTGATATTCAATTTAATTTACTCTTCAAAATGTCATTTTTGTATTGCATGTTTTTATGCATGTTTGTATATATGTTTGTATGTATGTTTGTCACGAATTTCTCGGAAACTAGAAATCGAATTGCAATAATTCTTTCTTTATTGGATTAAGTATCTTCCAACTTAGGGAATACCTAGTGTAAGTTTCATCAAAATCGGTTCAGTAGTTTTCAAGTTAAACTAAAAAGAGTGAAATAAAAAAAAAGTTTAAAAAAATATTGCACCGACTTCAAAAACAACTAGAACTTAAAAGTGTTAAATAATATTTGGATTTATATTCGGACCCTTGAATTGAAGGCGGTGCGGGGCGGGTTTAGATACTGGCATGTGGGGGAGGAGCTTGGTGTATCGATTTATGACCCTCCCCCCCTGATTTATGTTTGGGGGGGCATGCAAAGTACCTCCAAAAAGGGAGCGAAAATGAGAAATGAAGGGAGCAGAAAAAGTTTTTAGTTATTTGCCTCAACCAGCAAGTGACTAATTTGAAATTATAGACCAAACCATAAAATAGTAGTTGTGAACTACCCATCGACTTATGTTACCCTCTTTACTAGCACTATCGACAAATAGGGAGAGCGCGCCGATAGTTGCGGTGCGGAGGCTCCGCACAGCCCCACCTCCCACGCTTTCCTGGCGGCCTGGTGGCGGCGTAGCACGTGGTTACGTCACCGGGCTTTACGGAGGCCTCTGGCAGCTCCAGCAGGAAGCCGGGCTATGCAGTTGCATAGCTCACCGCTGCCTAAATCAATTACTTATTCACTTTCAGCAATTCAAGAAAATCACATAATATAATTCTCATGACCTCATTCATGACACATGTAAAAAATGACCGGGCTCAGTCGTGTACGAGCCTTCAGAACTTCATTTCGCCTCACTTCACTTCACACATCATTCACTTCGCTTTACTTCAGTTTAGATCAATAAAAGATGATCATGTTTTTATATAATATTTTAATTTTTCAAATTACTCAAGTACTGACATTGCCTATTTTGTGCATCATTGCACCGTGCCGGCATCACCACTGCCGCCGCTCGGCGTCTCCGGTATACTCCACCAACCCGACATGCCAGGCAACAGAAGCGGCTGCAGACCACCCGGGACGCGACGCGCGTGATGGAGAGCAGGCTCTGCAGCAACGGCCGGCCGCCGCCGCGCTCGACTTCAACGCCGCCGCCGCCAACGCTCGCCCGCAGCAGCACTCTCCGCCCACCGCGTCGCCTTGCCTACCATCGCCCGGGTCGTCCGACACGAGAGCCGCCGTGCTTCTTCACATCCCACACGCACACCCCACCACCCAGCTCCAAGCCGCGCCGCCGGTGCATTCTGTCGACGACGAAGGTGGAGCGTTGACGTCGGCCGAGCCACAAGAACTACGGCGAGGACGGCGTCCACCATCGGTCAGCTTGGGGTCATCGGGACCTCGCGTCCCGTCTAGTGCCCCCGCTACCGGTGGTGCAATGCACCGATGAGGCGACGCGCGCGCGAAGATGAAGACGTTAAAAGAGCTGCGCGACGACGTCGCCGTGCAGTCCGGCGGATACGGAGCTCTCCGAGATGGGGTGGTGGTGGCCTACGTGTCTAGTACCACCACCTATCGCTCGTAGCTTGCCTCGCGTCGTCTCGGAGAGCTCCGTAGCCATGGCCTGCACCCGCCGGCGTGCTTGGAGGCTTGCCTCCCGCCGCCGGCGGTATTACCGTTTTTATTTGTTTGTATTAATTTTGTGTATTTTTATTACTTTTTATAGTTATAATGTATGTAAAATTAATATAAATGTATATTAAAATGTGAAATAAAGAACATAATAATAATAAACACATAACCGGTCTGCTTGGGGCTATCGGGGCTCTGTGCTCCGTCTACAGCCCCCGCTACCGGTGTGGCGGTAAAGTGCGCAACGGCGACGCACGCGCGACCATCAAAATTGATCAAAGAGCTGCGTGACGTCACCCGGCGGTCCGACGGATACGGAGTTCTCCGAGATGGGGGGGTGGTGGCCTACGTGTCTAGTACCACCACCTATCGCTCGTAGCTTGTCTCGCGTCGTCTCGGAGAGCTCCGTAGCCACGGCCTGCATCCGCCGGCGCGCTTGGAGGCTTGTCTCCCGCCGCCGGCGGTAATGCCGTTTTTGTTTTTTACTGTTTATATTAATTTTGTATATTTTTAATATTTTTTAATATGTATAAAAAATTAATATAAATATTGTAAGATAAAAATGTGAAAATAAAGGTATAAAATAATAATGACCTAAAAATACTGGCTAGTTCGGACTCCGAGCTGATGTCGATGCTGAAGACAACTGAAAATTTCAGCACAGACATTGGAATGGAGTTCGGAATAGACAAGTGTGCGAGCATCCATATAAAACGAGGGAGGGTCACGGCCTCCGACGGAATTCAACTCTCGGAGTCGGTGAACATTCGAGCCCTCTCTGATGAAGAAACCTACAAATATTTGGGTATGCAGGAGTGCCTTGGTATCAAGGATGCGGTCATGAAACAACACGCAAAGGCTAAATTCTATCACCGACTCACAATACTACTGAAAAGTCTATTGTCGGGCGGTAATAAAATCAGAGCTTACAACGGTTGGGTCATGCCCGTTCTTAAATACACCTTTGGCATACTCAAATGGTCTCAGACTGAGCTGGACGCCTTGGACAGAAAAGTCAGAACGCTGATGATGACGTCCCGGATGCATCACCCACGATCATCGGTCATGAGATTGTATATCCCGCGGAAGTGTGGGGGTAGAGGTATGCTAAATGCCAAGAACCTACACAACCGCGAGGTATGCAATCTCCGTCAGTATTTTATGGAAAAGACTGATGTTTGTGAGATGCACCACGATGTCGTCGTCAGCGATAAAGGCCTTACCCCGCTGGACATGGGAAAAGAGGACTGGCGGAAGCTAGTTGTACTGAGCACCGAGGACCGCATGGAAGTATGGAAAGGCAAGGCGCTGCACGGTAGGTACTTCCGGTCTCTCACGGGGCCGGATGTAGATCAACTCGCCTCCGTGCACTGGCTACGCTTCGGGGACCTCTTTGGGGAAACCGAGGGTTTTGTCTGTGCAATACAAGACGAAGTTGTCAAGACCAACAATTACAGGAGATTCATTATGAAGGATGGCACCATTGACATCTGCCGCGCCTGCCACAAACCTGGCGAATCCCTCAGACATGTAATCTCCGGTTGTTCGCAACTTGCCAACTCCGAGTATTTGCACAGGCACAACCTAGTAGCCAGGATCATCCATCAGCAACTTGCTTTGAAGTTCAACCTTGTCGGCTCGGAGGTGCCTTGAAAATGCTCACATCACGCTCTACTGGGACCGGTCGATTATAGGACTATTATGGCTAATAGACCTGACATAGTGATAATCGACCGGGAGGCGCGGCGCGCAGCGCTCGTCGACATCACGGTGCCGCATGACGAGAACCTTGTGGAGGCAGAAAAAGACAAGATGTTAAAATACATCGATCTGTCTCACGAGGTTACCAACATGTGGCCCGTGGACTCGACGATAGTTGTGCCCATAGTCGTGTCTGCGCATGGGCTGATAGCGAAGAGCCTCGACCATCATCTCAAGAGGCTCTCGCTAGAGCCACTTGCTTGGATCAAGGGTCAGATGCAGAAAGCGGTCTTGCTCGACACCGCTCGAATTGTCCGGAGGTTTCTCTCTCTCGGGTCCGACCATCGGTAGCCTGGGTTCGCCCCGCCGCCGCCGCGCCGGTGGTGGAAATTCCATTTTGTTATTTTGTAATAATTTTAGGTTTTATTTGTAAAATTAATATAAAAAAAGAAAAAATGTGTAAATAAACGAATAAATAATAATGATATGATGATGATGATGATGATGATCTATTGATTGATGATGATTGATAATCTTCTGAAATGTCCACTGTGTGATGGATGACTGTTGTGTTTATACTGGCAGTAATAAACGAATTTCCTATTCATTTGGTTGCCACTATTTACAAAAACCGGCCAAGTGCGAGTCGAACTCGCGCACCGAGGGTTCCGTATCGCCATGTCATGGTCAGCGCCACTCACGCCATCGATGGCGTGTTTATGCTTCATATTAGTTAAAATTCATGATTAGTTAAAATACTTCATGCCCTTTTCGGTAGATGGCGCGCGTGCATACACTTTTTAGTTTCTTCTATGGGAACCCCCGTGAATTTTTAATTTTTTTAATTTTTATTATTTGTTATATCGGCCATAATAAATAACACATATTCTTTGAAAATTTCAACGGGCTACCTATTACGGTTCAAGAGATACAGCCCTCGGACAGACGGACGGACGGACAGACAGACAGACAGACAGACAGACAGACAGACATACAGACGGACGGAGTAGGCTTAGTAATAGGGTCCCGGACAGGATACGGGACCCTAAAAATATGTGGCTCGACGTTTCGGGCCAAACGTATGGCCCATCGTCATGCGCGTTCTGCCCGGTGCGACGGAAACTATGTTTAATTAGTAGGAAAACATCGGTACGAGTAAAAATCAAATTTATTGAAAAATTCCCAAGTCATTGAAGTTTAATATTGCGTTACAATTCTTGGTTCCAGTTTAATGACCAAAAAGTGGAAATTTTTGTCAGGGGTCTCTTCAGTGAGGTGTGAATTCTATGTGAAAATAAATTGAGATATCTTGCTAGTTTGAAGTAATTATGGTTCCGTACTAAAAATGATTTTTAACCGACTTCAAAAAAAGGAGGAGACTCTCAATTCGACTGTATTTTTTTATTTTTTTTATTTTATGTATGTTACCTCATACACCGTTGGGATCTAGCGCGCGACGCACGTCCGCGCCGCTCTGTAGTGCAAATTATTTTCTATCTCACTCATTCTCAATCTCATAACAGCAACGAAGGTGTGACTAAATAACATAAACTCTAACCACTAAATCATACAGTGCAATTTTGTAATTCCGTTTTGTTCAACGCCGCCTTGCCTACGCTTAACTGCAACCGTTAAACCTAAACTCGCTTTTGGCAAACGAATCTAGCCCCTGTGCCACCTCCGGAAGTGATCAAGTCACCTGCACATCACCATCCAGTGTACGTGGACTGTGACCAATTGCTTGTACCTACTCACAGCGCGCCGCCACAGGTTTGCTATCTACCGGCATATTATACTACAATTACAATACACAATGAACAGAGTGGCACGCTCTCCTCCTCACCTGGGGTCCAACCCAGAACTCTCAACAGTTACGGCAACTATAGATAATATAACTATGAGGAAGAGAAAACACTCGGACGATGGGTTATCAGCTCTAATAAACTCCCTCAAAAATGACATTGCCGAAATGAGGATCGGACAGGAAAAAAAAATGAACGAAATTAACGACAACATTAAGACTTTGACTGAGAGCTCATCACAAATAAAAGCGGATGTATGCGAGTTGAAAAATCGTCAGAATTTACTACACGAAGACATAACAAGACTAAAGAGCTCAGTAGACAAAACCGCCAACAAACAAAAGGAAACGGAAAACAAAATAAAAAACCTGGAGGAAAGGACCCAAATTATAGACCAACTGCAAGAAGAAATCCATGTGCTGAAAGCTGTCCACGAACAGAGTGAACAATTCGCCCGACTACTGAATGTTGAAATATACGGTGTTCCTGAAACGAAGAATGAAAATATCATCGAAATTGTGAAGAACATTGCCCAACACGCCGGTGTAACCCTTGCTGAACTAGACATACTGCACGCGACGCGGGTGCGCCCGCGCGCCGCGCCGGCGGCATCCGCGACTGCATCCGGAGTCGGCGGCGGCACGGTGGCCGACGGCGACGGCCGGCCGCGCGCCATAGTTGCTAAATTACGTGCACGGTTACTGAAGGACAACATCTTAGCGGGACTAAGGAAAACACGCGGTATTACCAGCCAGGACATCTGCATTCCCGGCGACACACGTCGCATATATGTCAGCGAGCATCTCACCGCAACGAACAAAGCCTTGCTGAAGCAGAGCAAGGCTAAAGCAGCCACCAAAGGATATCAATACGTCTGGGTAAAAAACTGCCAAATCCTGGTCAAGAAGAACGATACAGCAAGACCTATAAGAATAGCATCGGAGTCAGATTTAAAAAATATTTTTTAATAATTTTGTTTAGTTTCCTCATCTTCATCTGTTTTTTCAACCAACTGTTAAAAATGTTTCATTGTGTTTATTTTCTTAGTCACTTACTTTCGTCGTTTTATAATTGTTTAACCTCATTACAACAACAAATTTATCATACATACTTATCTTACTATACATACTACAAAGGCACACTTAACACATACACAAAAACACAACACACACGCACACACCACACATGCACACAACACACCCATGCAGTAGTCACGTACCAATCCTTTAGGTATTATAATTTAAATATTATATGTCTGTGCACAAATACCAACCCAAAACCAATCACCCCTAATAATTATAGTCGACAGACGATTACTAAATATACAATACGTAGGTATGATACCACGGTGAAATTTCATAATACTGGTCAGCACACCTATAACTACTTATTGAGTTGGTCAAGTTACAGGCATATCGCTGATACATGCGCTGCCTACTCATTATATGTTGACATGTCTATTGCTAAACGCTCTCTTGATTTGCAGACGCTCGGATACTTGGATGAGACAACATTACATATAAGTTTAAAGGTATTTCTCATTATTGGTACAAGGAACGCTTACCTTTGTCTATATGCACCGCCTGGATCGAGAGGTCAGTTCTCAATATTATTTATGCTCTTACTTGCCATAATAATATGTTATCAGAAATATAATAGTGATTTAAGTGACTGTGTCACCTCTCGGTCTCGCCCTGCTTGCTATATTCATACTCATAGCTATCTTGTCATCGTTTTCGCTGCACTACTGTATCTATTATTCCAGTTACGCTACACACAAACTCATATAAGGGAGACAAGGTTCCCCAGATTGTCAAGGTACTCTAGCACCGCCTGTACCTATTACGGATATATTTGGTTCTTCTCACGTGTACAAATGAATAATCGTATTAGTAAAATATACCTAATTATTTGCTTGACTTATTATCCGCCATGAATAATACAAACTTGCAAATCTATTATCAGAATACACGTGGGTTAAGAACCAAATACAACGAGTTCTATCATGGAACAGTCTTAAATAGGTACGATATTATAATAATTACGGAATCTTGGCTGCAAGATGACTTTCTTGATGCAGAATTGTGCGATATTAATGTTTATGACGTCTTTCGTTGCGACCGCGACCTAAAGGCGACCGATAGGTCGACCGGAGGTGGAGTTATGATATGTGTCCGACGTAGCCTGGGGGCGCGGGGCGGTTGCGTGCGAGTGGCTCGCGCGGCCACCGACAGAAATGCTCTGGGTGCGAATACCAGCTACTCGCCACACTCGCTCCATTATGCTGTATAATAACGATAATGACATTAATGACTTACCTTCTGTCGGTGCCCCCGCTGCCGCCACCGCCGGTGCTGCCCGTCCTCTCTCGTCGCCGCCGCCGCTGGGTGCGAGTAGCAATGACTTATACATTGTCGCCTCGTACCTACCGCCGCATCGTCGCGATAGCCCTCTTCCAGTGCACATAGGGAGAGTACTCGACTCTGTAGCTGCCCTGCACGCGAGTGCTGCCAATTTTAATTGCATAATAGCCGGCGATTTCAACTTACCCTCTATAAATTGGCGTGATGATATTCCAATACATACGCAAAGCGGGCCGATTGAGCTGCAGCGCGCCGGAGTCGACTTGATCGATGGTCTACTATATTATGGTATGGAGCAGCATAACAATATTACTAACTCACACGGCAGAACGTTAGATCTCATTTTCAGTGACTGTTCAGTTGAAGTATGTAGATCTGACCACGCGATTGTAAAAGAGGACAAATACCACCCAGCTTTGCTATTTACGGCGCATGACATAACAATTGCCCCACTGAAAGAATCCACGGAGCCTAGATACAGTTTCCACAAAGCTAATTATGACCAAATAAGAAATCACTTAGCACAAATTGACTGGAATACCCAACTAAATACAGGCACCGTCGATGAAGCAGTTGACATTTTTTATCACCACCTTTGGGAAGGCATTCAAAACTTTGTACCATTTAAGCGAGCATCATCCTCCAAGTATCCTGTGTGGTTCAGTCGGGCACTCATTAAAATAATCCGTCAAAAAACTAAAGCACATGCCCGATGGAAGCGTTATGGCAATTTGAACGACCGTGACGAATTTGTTTTGTTGAGAGCCAGACAACACAAAATACAGAAACAGTGTGAGTCACAGCATATTAGGTCAGCTGAACAAAGTATCAAAGACAATCCCAAGCAACTCTGGACATATATAAAATCCAGAAGAGGATGCTCAAACTACCCTAAAATGTTCACATATAAAAATAATACGTACACAAATAGCGTTGATATTTGTGATGGGTTTAGCAACTTTTTTGAGAATAACTTCAGGATTCCGGCTAATGCGGACACATATTCGGAGTATTTGGACAATCTTCCCCCTCCAACTAGCGAACGTGGTACTATCCACAATATTTCATTATCTGTCGAGAAAGTGCTTACACTGCTGCGTAAACTTGATATCACTAAAGGAGCGGGTAGCGATCAAATACCACCCGTGTTCATAATTAGATGCGCTGAAGTTCTTGCTTATCCTGTTTGCGTTCTCTTTCGCAGATCATTAAACGAAGGTATTTTCCCCAAACTCTGGAAGGAGGCGCACATTGTACCTGTCCATAAAAAAGGCTCTAAAGGAACGATTGAAAATTATAGACCTATTTCTATACTGAACGTATTTAGCAAACTATTAGAGAAAATCGTTCACGATAATATATATCCTGTTATTGCTGGATGTTTAACTGAAAACCAACACGGGTTTTTAAGGAAACGTTCCACTTCAACTAATTTGGCCATTTTTACTAATTATGTGCTTGAAAATATGGAGGGAGGTGGCCAGGTGGATGCAATCTATACTGATTTCGAAAAAGCATTCGATCGGGTTGACCATGTGATATTAATAAGCAAGCTACAGCGGCTCGGTATACACGGTGATCTCTTACGTTGGACAAAATCGTATATTGTATGCCGGTCTCAAGCTGTTGTAATAGGAGGATTCAAATCGAATTTTGTAAATATCCCTTCAGGAGTTCCCCAGGGATCACTGCTGGGTCCGCTCTTTTACGTTGCGTACCTTTATGACATTTACACTTGTTTTAAATTCGCCAAATACTTATTATATGCAGATGATAAGAAAGTTGTCATGAAGGTGCGCAGCGTGATTGACTGCGAAAACATCCAGAGTGATCTAAACCGCTTATACAACTACTATATTAAGAATCATATCACGGTGAATGCACAAAAGTGTCAATTTATAAAGTTTACGCGCAGTACACGTCCTATTGAATACAACTACTACTTTAACGAAACTCCAATCGCTAAAACTAACATAGTACGTGATCTTGGTGTCCTACTTGATCAAAAACTCACCTTTATTGAACACTATAATTACATCACGAGTAAGGCAATCAGGAACTTAGGATTCATAAAACGCACAACCAAGGGTTTTCGTGATATCACATGCATTAAAACTATATACTATGCATATATAAGAAGCCATCTTGAATATGCCTGCTCCATCTGGTCGCCTCACTATCAAATACATATGAACCAAATAGAACAAATCCAAGTGAAACTCGTAAGGTACCTGAACTTTATATCCAAAATCAGTAAGCATGCACAAACATATGAGCAAAGTTGCAATAGAAATCGAATGTTAACTCTAGAGCAAAGAAGGGTGCTGCTAGACATGCTGCTGCTACATGACGTGGTGAACGGGCGCCTGGACTGCTCCGAGCTGCTGGCGGAGATATCGCTGTGCACGCCGACTCGACGCACTCGACATACACAACTTTTTTACGAGTCACCGCACACGACCAACTTTGCCCGTAATGCCCTTATACCTCGAATTACACGCACATACAATCATACATATACGGACCTCGACATTTTCATATTAAGTAAGAGTGTCTTTAGGAATAAAATCGTCACAACAATGACCCAAACTACAAATGCATAAGTATTGTCATCTCTTCTCAAAAACATAGGTAAAATCAATTATAATTTATTTATATATATATTTTTTTTTTCCTTTTATATTTATATCTATGTTTGGTTTAAAAACTGGTCTTGTAATTCTGTAAAGATACTGCCTGGTACGTGACTACTGCATCCCACCACATCACACTACATTACACCACACTACACATCACTACACTACACTACACTACACTACACTACACTACACTACACTACACTACACTACACTACACTGCACTGCACTGCACTACACTACACTACACTATACTGCACTACACTACACTACAATACACTACACAACCACCACAAAACATTACGCTACACCACACTACATTACACAACACTACACTGCATTGACACTCACTACGTACACACACACACACGTTGATCCCACTAACTAAACTATAGCCTAATCAGGGAAACAAAAAATGGCCAGACGTCAATGTATATACAATTTATGCTTTATCTGTTTGTCATTAGGCTGTCTGTTTTCTAATAAATAAATAAATAAATAAAATAAACCTCCGAACTTTCGACTGGGTGAACCGATTTTGAAAATTATTTTTTTATTTGAAAGCTGGTGCTTCCCGTGTGGTCCCAATTTGGTCAAGATCGGATTGGGAAACGAGGCGGATTCCGCCGAGTACATTAATAGCAAAAAATTACTAAAAAAAACTGTGAAATAAAAAACTAGGTATTTAAAAAAATATAGAAACCGCGTTCAAAAATGTATGAAACACAAAAAAATTTAACCCTAGAGTTGAAGGCGGTGCCAAAGCAAGCAAAAATAACCGACCGCCTTCAACTCTAGGGTTCGATTTTTTTTATTTCATACAATTTTGAAGGCGGTTTTAATATTTTTTTTATTCAAACATTTTTTACTCAGGGGTACTTGGGTTTAAAAAAATACGCTAAGGGGTACCGATTAAAATATAATTGGTAACCATTGCTCTAGGTAATGTAGCCAAACGTGTCAGTTTCCATAAAAAAAAGTAATTATAAAATCTAACACGTACGTTAGAATATAATGTTTTTCAGGGGTGTGGAGACGACTACACAGATCGCAAATTGCTGGTATGCTTATTGTGTAGGCCGAGTTGAAACATGAATTATAGTGAAAGAATTGTTTGCCGCAAATGCGTAGTTTCGGAGAAAAAAAATTTGAAAAAAATATTTTTCATGCAAAATAAATATTCGATTTTTTCTTTTTTTTTAAATGCACCAAATGCGCCGCCTCAACATTGGGTTAGGGTTAATTTATAGAAGAAGAATTTCTATAAATTAACCACCAAAACATTCACCCATACCACTTCCCTTATACATACATTTATATTCAAAACCACTTCAAAACCAATGTTTTGGTGCCTGTTTTGGTTTTTTGGTTTTTTTCTCCGAAACTACGCATCGTTTGAAAGATGTGATGACTATCATAATGCATTATTGTAATCTGACCCTAATTTTTTGTAACACAAAAATGTTCAACCTCCCACCACAGCGACGAGCTAATAGAATTCCCGTCAAAAAGTAAAAAAATAAAAACACACAAATTGTAGTCTTCCTTGCCGCGAGGAACATACACCCAACCATTTATCCGATGCCACGTCGCCGCGTCTCGTCGTCGGCGAAACTGCCAAATAAATCGTCGCCATAATTCAAAGGGGGAATGGAACCATTTCTGTCATCCCCGAGCCGTAACTTACACTAGGGCTGCAGCGGGTGTAGCAGGTCACCCCTAGACGTCGTCACTCGCTGCTAAGCGATGCTGACTCTCTGCTTGAGTCCTGGTAGAGGCGCCTCTGCGGGACGTCGGCGCCGGCCGCGACGACGACGCACCGCCCACCCGCCCGGAAAGTCCGCCCCAGCGAGGCCGAAGAAGATTGGGTAGTCGTCGGGACCGAAAATAAAATGAATTTTGGGCGTGCCAAGAAGACGCCCACCGGGACCGCCTCGCCTCGATGTCGCCACGGACCGCACCAGGCTAATAGAGATCGGCTCACTGGCGGGCTTCACTTTCACTCTCATCTCATCTCGCAGCCGTCGTCGTCGCGTCGCGCACCAGCCCTGCCAGGAGAGCTCATAGAAAAGCTAAACGCTCGTAGTATTTTAGGAATGTGCGTAGGACTGGTGTAAATGGGTTCGTCAAATGGTTTAAAATTACGATGTAATTGCCTTTTTTAACACCTTGGTGAACTAGGGATATAAGTTCTTACTTTTGGTTGTTCAGGCCAGTTTAGCCTGAACAACCAGACGGAAAACACGAACTATTACGTAGACGCTTCGACCGACATTTCTTTCAGTGAAGCGGTATCAATCCGGCCGAGTTAAACTCTACTACGATCTAGTAATGAAGAGGGAAGGGACCCACAGTTTTATGTGAACTCTGAAACCGATTTCTGTAGTGAGATCTGAAACAAAATTCGTTCTATAGAGGTACCTATAATTATTATTTTCGGCAACTATTTACGAGAGTTCGAGCTTCATCGTTCAGAAAGAATAAGCACATAAGAGCGACAAAATAATGAAGCCTTCTGCAAACGGATGGTGCCCTGGTAAAATCGACCTCTGACCCGGGCTCATCGGGGGTTCACGCCACGCCGCCGCCCGCGCCGCGCCGCCCCCGCCGCCGGTTCGCCGCCACGCCGCGCCGTGTCGTAGTGTAGTCAGCCCCACAGCAGCGGCGACACGGCTCACTTGCGTGGCGTAGACAACGCCGCCGTGCGCCGCGCCGCCGCCGCCGCCGCGCCGGTGCTGGGCGGACCTGGGACATCCTGGGACGGGGGCGGTGCCGAGCCCACGGAAGGCGACGACGACGACGACGACGCGCTGTGCACGGCGTTCGTCGAACGAAGATGGGGTGGTGTGCGGCGATCCGATAAATTGGTTTACGAGCAGCAAGCAACAACAAAATTCATCAAAGCGAACCGTCGACTTTTTAAGTCCGCAAATTTACTCTTATCCAAGTGAGTTGTGGAGGCGAGGCGAGACGGTTACTTTCTATAATATAAAATCCTTACTATCCTTACTATTCCTTATTATTCCTTACGATTCCTTATTTCTTACTAATATTATAAATTCTAAAGTAACTCTGTTGTCTGTCTGTCTGTCCGTCTGTCTGTTCTTTTTCTTTTCACGCCTAAACCGCTGAACAGATTTCGATAAAATTTTGCACGTGGATGGATTGCATCCTGAGGAAGGACATAGGCTACCTTTTGTCTAAAAAAAACCTTAAAGGGGTGAAATAGGGGATGAAAGTTTGTATGGGGAACGCATCATTTCTCAAATTAGGGATATGACAATTCATATTTAAGCTTTTGGTATGAAATAAAGAATACGTATTTCAGCGTATTTGCTAAATCAACCCTTAAATTGAAATAGGGGTGATTTCAAAATTAGATTTTAGGATTTTAAATTATTTTTAATAATTTTATTCATTCTGGGGGTGGCTTTGAAGAGGGGGGTTGAGTAAGGGGGGGGGGGGGGGAGGTGTCCGCGGGGAGAGGGTAAGGGAGGATAATCTAATCTCTATCTTCTCTTCTCTATCTCTATCTCTTCTCTATTTTCTCTATCTCTATGTTAGATCCTTCCTTACTTACCTATAATAAAATCCAACGTCTGCTTTCTGTCTGTCTGAGTGTCTGTCTGTCCGCTTATAACTCGAGAACCACTGAACCGATTTTAATAAAACAAAATTCTACGGATAGCTTGATTCTTCCCATCAACTATAGGCTACTTACTATCACGCTAAATAGCTTATGAGGTTAGCAATGAAGTGAAATATGAGAGCGGGCGGAGCCGCGGGCACAGCTTGTACAATATAATAAAGAGTAGATATACATATATATATTGTCGCCCACACGCACGACCGCACGATTGAGTCTCAGCGACGTAAAACAGTAGTTTATTAAGGCCGAAGTTATGGAACTTTCTCTATGGAGTGATTTATCTCTTACGAAGTAACTATTAAGTAATCTGTGGCAGTGTATGGAAATTAGGTTCTGTGTATGGAGGGAGACTATGGTTCAGATATCTATGAGAAAGGTCGGCGCCGCGCCGCCGCCGCCGCGCCGTCGTCGTCAGCTCCATACGCAGCAGACGTATTCGAAAACTTGCAAATTCAAAATTGTATGATATTTTATATAGAAGTTCGATTACTTCTATCTTCTACCTTTCCCTCCATATTTGTCTATTTTTTAACATCGAAAAAATGATTTCGTTCGAGTATATTGCCCCAATTTATGAAATTGTGATATTTGCTTGTAGTTTCGCAGATATGAGAGGTATAGATGGGTCATATGTCAAAATGTGCGTCTGCCGGAGGGCTTTAAAGTGCAATTTAAATTACTAAAATCGGTTCGTGACTTTTTGAGATTTTCTAAAATTTGCCAAAATATCCAAAAATTTTCGCCGACTTGGATCGAGAATTTCCCAATAACTTTTTTTTGAGCTAGCTATTCAAGAAACAGAAAAATTGTATCTCGGGATTGAATTAAGCTACAGTTTGAGCCATCTTAGGAGGCGGGCGGACAAAAACTGTAGGCGGTAGCGGGTCCCTTACGCGCGAGGTCAGTCTGCGCTCCGTTCACTTTGGATCGATAATTTCCCAATAATTGGGAAATTATCGATCCGAAGTGTAATTATTACTTTTTTTTTTAACTCGCTATTCCAGAAACGGAAAAAATTGAATCTCGGGATTGAATTAAGCTACAGTTTGAGCTATCTTAGGAGGCGGGCGGACAAAAACTGTAGGCGGTAGCGGGTCCCGTACGCGCGAGGTCAGTCTGCGCTCCGTTCACTTTATCGTCAGCATGATAAAGAATGAATTCCAATTTTTCAAAGAATTTCAAATGTGGTTACAATTTGGACGACATATAGTTCTCAATCGTTTGTAAGATCGATCGTTTCTTTTCGTTGAATAAAACAAATTTGTCATATTTTATCGTGTGCTTTATTTCTAAATTACATTTTCAATGCCTTTGATAAGTAGTTGCGCCACAGAATAGGTTGCGCGTAGTGTGAGATCTGTAGATTTTTTTCATATTCTGTTATCTATTCTGTTGTTCTCCCTTATCTTGACATATCTACATCTGTTTTGATTACCTACTAATTCAGAGTTACCTACCTAAATACCAAAATTTTATTTTATTTATAAATAAAATACCTCAATAGCTTAAAATTTTTTTATTTATTCAAGAGAACTATCTACTTAGGTACCTACCTATATAGGTTAGGCATAGGTATTAAAATTTTTCATTCTTACTATTTCAATCTTTCCTTCCTGTCAGTCACCTAATATGTCAGTCAGTCAGTCAGCGTGTAGGTGTCTACTGCTGAACATAAGCCTCTCCAATTTTCCTCCAGTCTTCCCGGCCTTCAGCGATACGGAACCCTGCTTTCCGGCGACGTACTTACTTGATGTCGTCTTCCCACCTGGCGTGTGGCCTTCCCACAGTCCGTTTTCCTGTCCACGGCCGCCAGTGTAGGACACCGTTACTGCAACGGTCCGGTCGTCGTCTCTTCGGCTAACGTGCCCAGCCCACTGCCACTTGAGCTTAGCTAGCCGGTGTCCAATATCGACTATTTTGGTGCAACGGCGGATTGACTAATATATCTTTATAATATTAGTATTAAATATTGGTACTATTAATAAAAATCTATATACCAGGTAAGTAAGTAGGTATAGGTACTAATCTTATACGTACTTCTATTTACCTAACTCCCATTTTTTAAAAGAAGTATTTCTTTCTTCCAATTAAATTTAAAAAAAGAGGGAGCGGGAAGGGGAGAGGGAAGGGAGTGAGGGGAGTAAGAGGAGGGGAAAGAGTGAGGCATAGGGAGAAGAGGGAGGGGAGGGAGAGCAGAGGGGAAGGCGGTGGAGTGAGGGAGGGGTAGGTAGGGAAGGAAAGGGGCAGGTAAGGGGGAGCGAGAGGAAGGAGGGAGAGCAGAGGGGAAGGAGGTAGATAGATAGATATAACTCGGTCGACGTTGCGCCAGAGTGTCAAAAGTTGCTAAAAATGTAAGAAATTGTAACCATCTGGCAACACATGACGAAATGTCATCCGAGCCAGGTGCCTAGTTAAGTCGACCGAGTTATAGATAGAAAATTCTTTATTGCTCCAATAAACAATAAACAGTAACAAATACATTAGAAAATTTACATAAGGTGCAAAGGCGGACTTATCCCTTACAGAGATTAGCGGGCCTTCATGCTTTATTTACTGCCTGATCTGAGTTATCTTGTCCGATTACTTTGCTAAAGGTGGTGGTCGGTGTTGTGCTGTAATTTACCAGAACACTTGTAGCACAATACCGATTACTCTGCTTTGCTTACCCTGATTGTCGGGATACGGCGTGTGGTGTGTATGTATAAAATATGGTGGTTAAGCGCTACAAAGGTAATGCATCGGTTTAATGCGATGCGTATGCGTGCGTGCGTTCGAATACACGGCGCCGCACTCCGCCGCACGCCGCCGCACGCCGCCGCACGCCGCCGCACGCCGCCGCACGCCGCCGCACGCCGCCGCACGCCGCCGCACGCCGCCGCACGCCGCCGCACGCCGCCGCCTAGCAGCGCGGCATCACGTGGCATTACGTAACGGCTTCCTTGTTACCCTCGCCACCAGGGCGGCAGCACACGCGGGAGATAAACCACCCTTGCGCTGTACCCACCGAGGCAGTACTTGCGATAAATCGAAATATTGCAATTAAGACAAAGGCGAAGGCTACACGCTCAATAAATACTGTGATCCATCAGTAAATACCACGTATCGTGCTATTTACTGATAGTGTAGGCTAGTGTATTGACGGATGACAGTATTTATCACAGGATATCTAGATTTCCCAATTCCGTACTGATGATCCCTCGTATTGTGATAAATATTGAGAGTGTAACCTCGGTGTCAGTATTTTTACGTCAGTACGCATCGAAACAGCATACGTTATGTATGGGTCTGGCTTAGTGATTCTGGTGTTAAACTATCGCCGAAAACCTTGCTAAGTAATGTTTTTTTTTTTGTTTTTTTTTTTTTATGGAAACTGACACGGTTGCCTACATCACCTACAACATCCGTGATGTCAGCCCATAATACCGGGTGCACTAGGTGTCATGTCAGTGCTTCCCCTCGGTCGTGCCGGCTAAACTGAACTGGACGAAAAACACAAACTATTTACATATACGAGGGTGGTCCCAGAAGTACCCGGCCTAACAAAGAAAACGAAACAAATTTTGGAAAAACTACCTTTATTTCTCAACGTAGTCTCCTTTTAGCTAGATACACTTTTCCCAGCGATGTTCAATAGCTTCGATACCATGTTTATAGCGAGAACCGTCGAGCTCCTCAAAGTAGCCCTCAACTGTCGACTCTACCTATTTATTGTTTGTAAATATTTTACCCCCGAGCCATTTTTTCAAGTTTCAAGGGCTCAGGTGTGAAATGATGAACCCATGGTCTCGTCCATTGTTACGAATCGGCGCAAAAATTCGACTTTATTATTGTAAAACACTCGATTGAAACATCCTCACGAAGTTGTTTTTGTTCCATTGTGAGTAAACGCGGCACCCATCTTGCGCACAGCTTTCTCATGTCCAAATTTTCAGTCAATATGCGATGTACAGCACTTTTTGAAATGCCTACCATATCTGCTAACTCGCGCACTTTCAACCGGCGGTCATCCAATACTATTTTATCGATTTTCTTCACCATTTCTGGCGCGGTCACTTCGTTTGGCCGACCACTGCGATGTTCGTCTTGGCAGATCGTACGACCTCGTTTGAACTCTGCCACCCAATATTTTACTGTCGTAAACGATGGAGCAGACTCCCCCAGAGTTGAATACAGCTCATCTTTGATATTAGTTGAAGTCAGACCTTTCAGAAGAAAATATTGAATCACATAACGGTGACCAATTTTATTCATTTCTAAAACTTCCCTCAGAGCGTGCACTATTGATGGCCGACAAACAAAAACAAAAGCACGTAGCGTGTTCTTTTTTTAAATTTAAATTTAATTCGAATAGTACTTTCAAATGCAGTAAGTTTTTTCAAACAACAACTGCCATCTATACGTCAGGTCGGGTACTTCTGGGACCATCCGGGTACTTACTCGTTTCGACCGACGTTTTATTCAGTGCGGTGGTATCAACCCGGGCGGGTTGAACCCTGCCACCTAGCATAAGATTTTTTTTTGTTTTTTATGGAAACTGACACGGTTGGCTACATCACCTACAACATCCGTGATGTCAACCCATAACACCGGGTGAACTAAGTGCCATGTCAGTGCTTCCCTTCGATCGTGCCGCCTACACTGAACTGGACGGAAAACACAAACTATTTACATAGCTGTTTCGACCGACGTTTCATTCAGTGCGGTGGTACCAACCCGGGTGGGTTGAACCCTGCCAACTAGTATAAGATAGGGACCTAGAAAATTTTTTTTATGGAAACTGACACGGTTGGCTACATCACCACAACATCCGTGATGTCAGCCCATAACACCGGGTGAACTTGGTGCCATGTCAGTGCTACCCTTCGGTCGGGTTAAACCCTACCATCTAAGTAATATAAGAAGGGAGTCATATCTCTTAGTCGCCTTATACGACATACACGGGGAGATATGCAGTGGGGCTATTCTTTTAAAGTACCGGCCCCACACGGTACAATGTAATGTCAAAGCTAATTTTTCTCTCGGTGAAATCGACTAACTAATTAATGTATCTTGTTTACTTAGAAAGGGTGTTATCAACTTCAGAAGATTATCAAAACAAACGTCAGGCATTCGAAAATAATTTTCGTAATCAACCATTTCATTGTGAAATCGAATTTCATCTTAACATATTTTTAAATTTGTGACTTTGCTCTATGCTGCAGCCAATATTTCGTCCGTCGCCTTCTTTATAAACCAAGCGCTAAGATAATGGCCACCCAAGCTTTAATAATGTTTTCTGTATCCATTACTAACGTCCTCACTGCACGAAGCACGACAGAATACTGACGTGATATATATTATACGTCTAGGGTGGTTTAGGATACTTAATGTTTTCAGTATTATCCATCAATACGGATCGTGTTATGGATCACAGTATTTATTGAGCGTGTAGCCTTCGCCTTACAATGTAAATGAGATTCGTAAGGATTTGTAGTAGGTATGTTACATAGGCTGGCTGGGGTAGGTAGAGTGATTTTGCAAGAAGGTGGACCTGGAGGACAAGGGACTATTTGCAGTCAGAGAGCCACCCCTTCCCTCCACCCCTAGGTTGCTCTGTGCCTACGAACAACAACTAGTGTGTGAAGAATTGTATCTGGCATAACTGTTACTACGGAAACATTACACAAAGTGTATGAAAACGTTCAGACGACGTTCGGTCGGATAGAGGTCTCATAGACAGAACATAATAATACGGCAAGTAGCGTGATGACTCGTTCTGTGTACCGCAAGTATGCTTAGTTCCTCGCCCTTCCTCCATCTCCCTCCGCCCATATAATTAATGTCACGAAATTATCAAGCTAATAAAAAATATATAAAACCCGACTGCTAAAAATAATAAGGAAACAGGAAAGATCAGAAGAAAATGCTGTAGTCCAGTCCAACTATCCGTCTATTCAAATTTCGAAAAAAAAACACGCCCGACTACAGCATTTTCTACAGATTTTTCTTGTGTCTTTAATTTTTTTAGCAGTCGGGTTTTATATATTTTTTAAAATAAGCGTGGTATATTTATTATTCGGCTTTTCGAGGTTACGAGCTAGGAACAATGATACCCCACTCGTTGGGTTTGAAGAAAAAAGAATTCTATTTTCAAAAGAATGAAAAAAATATATAGCCTACGCAACCCCTCCGAGAGGGTAGTGCGCCTGTGTGACGCAGGCGGAAGGCAGGTAGACGCACCGCTAACTTGTGAACAGGAGTGTTCCATTCATCCCCTTGGACGCGCCTAGCCTTGACTCGAACCTGCTCAGGGCAGATGCAAGCTGCTTCTGGTACATGTGAGCCTGGTACAATTAAGGCTAAAGGGGCCCGAGACCGCCACACTTGCAGTTTAACATTTTTGCCACGTCTATTTTAGTTGTAACTAAATGCCTAAGCTTGCTGTAGGTAGATAATATACTGAAAAATACATTTGAACCTGGGATTTCAAATGTGGGTGTAATTATTACGAATACATTAATTTCATATTTAAACTATTGTTTAGAACATTTAGAATTAAATAAATAAACCCATTTTAATATCATCATCATCATCACTATACTTAAAGTATAAAACACTACGTAGTATAAAACGAAGTCGCTTTCCGCCTCTGTCTGTATATCCGCTAACTCCTCCTAAACCAAGCAACGGATTTTCATGCGGTTTTCGCCATCAGTTAAATAATTTTTTCACGGAAGGGGTTGTTGTGGTTGTTGTTGTTGTTTTGGTTTGGGGTTGGCTATAGGCCTGCAAACTAATCCCGCTTGGTTGGGGCAAAACCTTCGTGTAAAACCCCGCAGTCTCCAGCTACCCCAGCCACCCTATGTCTTCCATGAAAGCCACAAGTCGACCGGGGTGTCTGCAGGCCGCTTATCCCTTAGTCGCCTTTTACGACATGCACGGGGAGAGATGCAGTAGGACTATTCTTATTAAGTACCGACGCCACACAGTACACGGAAGGGGTTATATATATAATAAAAGTAAGTAGAAAAATACAATATGTTGCAACCAAGTCGCCGAAAAATACATTTACATGGCTTACGTAGGATAAACCTTAAGAGATACATAAAAATGATTTACTAGAGAATTGTAGTGTTTCTAAAATCCTAAAGTAAAACTTCGCGATGGCATATCTCTATCTGTTACGGTTGACTCACAGTAACCATTTCTTTCATTAAAACTTAATTAAAAATTGCGTTACTTGCGATTCTATTTACTCGTATTCAGTATTAATCCTTATTCAAATAAATATGATAGTATTCTTGGGCGTAAATGTAGATTATAATCGTCCTTTTCAGTATATCATTCTAATGAATACTTTAGAAGATATCAAAGGTTAAAGCAACCGAAAAAATAATTCACGGACCGGAGTTTCTCCACGTTTATCGGCCGCCATCATAGGCCGCCACGCACTACCGCTCTCCCCGCGCTCCCGCTGCCTATAAACAGCGCGTTGAGAGCCGCGCCTCGCCCTTTGGTAGCGACAACACGTATATCGGAGAACTGATTTATACCAATGTAAAGATAGTTCTTGAAGCTCACTATAGGCTATATACCATCACGCGAAATAGCCTTATGACTGAGCAGTATGAAAGAAAGTAAAGGAAAGTATAGTATGAACGGAATTTAGTGTCGAATGGTAGTTGGTTTGGTAGAAGCGATGTTAGATACACACTATAAATATTTATATAAAATTTGGGAAGAAGATAGATCCTCTGTTAGGGATATAAAGGGGGAAAGGTTGAAGGGGGATGGGCGGTGATGAAGCCCACCCCTTCATCACCTGATGGAGCAGGGTCGGGGTTTGAGGGAGAGGGGTAAGGATGGAGGGGAGGGACGATGAAGGCGGGGGAGGGAGAGGTATGGGGTGGAGAGGGGCCGGTAGGGGTAGGAAGGTATGAAAGGGGAGGGAGGATGGTGGGACGTGAGGAAAGGGAGGGGAGGGACGTAGGGAGATGGAGAAGGTGGAAGGGATTTAGGGTAGGGGTGGTGTGTTAGCTGGGTGGGAGATGGGGGAGGAGATGAGGAGAGGAGCGACGAACGAGGGGGAGGGGGAGGGAGGGAGGGGGAAGCGGCGGGGTAGAGATTATTGAACGATGGCTGAGATAGTGGAGGAATAGAAGTGACGGAGGGAGTGAGGGGGGAGAAGGGAGGGGTGGATTTGAGAAGAGGGGAGAGAGGAAGGGAGGAGCGAGTGAGGCGAGGGAGGAGGGAGGAAGGGGTGGGAGGAGGAAGAGGGTAGGGAAGAAGGAGGATGGTGAAAGAGTGGGAGATAAGAAGGAGGTGGTAGGGGAAGATGAAACGAGCGAGGGGGGACGGAGCGAGTGGGGGATTGGGGAAAGAGGGGGAGGAGGGAATTATGGAGAGAGGTAGGCAGATAACGTGGTTAAACGGGAAAGAGGGGGGCGGAGAAGAGCGAGGGGCGGGAGGGGGAGGGAGGGGAAGCGAGGGAGTTATGGAGAGAGTAAGGGAGAAAGGGTTAAGGGGGGGTGGGGGGGGGGGGGGGAGAGAGAGAGAACACAAAAGAAGCTATCGTTTATCATGTTTGCGTTTAAATCGGATTTGCTATTAAACTGACTTTACGGCAAGCGAAGCCGCGGGTAAAAGCTAGTTAACTTATAATTAGTGATCGGAGTAGATAGTGCTATTCCCGGGATTTGGTGACCGTTATCTTAGTATGGGTATGCCTTCTGAATCCCGGGAAAATTTATTTCACATTTTCTCGAATGTTGATATTTTTATTTCGCCTGGCTCTTATTTCTAGACCAAATATAAGACACTTTTATTCTTACAATAAAATCGATATTTCCGGAGAAAAAAAATCTAGAATTATTTTTTTCCCAAATGTTCTCGATTACTGAGGTTTTTTGGCGGATTCTTATTTTTAAACGAAATATAGGACACTTTTATTCTTACACGTTTTTCATTTAAGTCGATATTTCCAGGGGGAAAAATAAAACAACCTATTTTTTCATATTTTATCGAATGTAATGTCGTCGAGACCTATCATTTCCTCCAGCGGATGCGTAGTCTGGGATCACAAGTTTTAGAGATATGCCCTTAAAAAAATGTTTTATCTCGTCAAGATATATTTCCGAATGGGAATGAGTAGGCTGGGATCAGTAGTTTCCGATATATGCCCCCACAGTCTTTTTCCTTTTTTTTTCGAAACGGTTGAACCAATTTTGAAAAAAAAAACAATATTTCAGAAATTGAATTTTTTTTTACGGATGGATACAAATTTCATGTCGATCCGACCAGTAGTTTAAGAGTTATAAGCATTTATTGATTTTCGAAGCCTTTTTTGTATAGGCTATGCTATGAATATGACGCAATCAATTGTTCATATTATTCATTGAAGTTGCGAGGTGAAGGTGGAAGGCGGCCGAGTGCCTCTATCACCTGACACTTGGGTTGCTGGGATTGGTGGAGCGGTTCGTGAGATAGTGGTATGCCGAAAGTACATAAAAATATTTTTGCAAATGGCACGGGTAAGACATTATTACATATGGATTCCATGTCAAAAACTAAAATATATTAATAGCAAAATAACCCCATGAATTCTACCCTATATTTATGGTAGAACTAATATACCAGTTATCTCATCTCTGTAGGCTTCATACATTTTTGCCAATGGTTTGAAAAAAAGTACATGTCTCTTTTCAACCGACTTTCCAAAAGGAGGAAGTTCTCAATTCGACTGTATGTTTTTTTTTTGTATGATTGTTACGCGATTACTCCGTCAATTGTGGGCCGATTTTCTTTTTTTGGTTGGTAGATCATACATCACAGGTGGGCGGGCCCATATAAATGTTATCGAAATTGATTCAGCGGTTTTTGAAAAATCAACAAAAAACTATGGTGTGGGGTTACCTTCAGCAAAACTTTTGTGGTGTGGACTTTCAGCAATAAGGAAACATATGCATGTCGATCCGTCGGCACATACTACAGACCTAAAAAGTATTAAATAATATTTTGAAATTTCTCTGTCATTGTATTGAAATATATGAATCGATATAAAAAAACTGTGAAATAAAAAACTATTTAAAAAAATATAAAAAATCCGACTTCAAAAATGTATGAAATAAAAAAAATGGAATCCTTGATTTGAAGGCGGTGCTAAAGCAAGCAAAAATGATGGATGAAAGAAAACATGAGTGGATGATAATACTTAATATCCTTTTGTGATTTTGTGTAGCCTTCTTTTGCACCGCCTTCAACTCTAGGGTTCGATTTTTTTTTATATCATACATTTTGGAAGTCGGTTTTTAGATTTTTTTAAATAGTTTTTACAATATCGTGAATGTATATTTGGTAGGGTGTCCGTTGTTTTGTTCCACATTATGGCCCTACAACAACGACAAATTGAGGTTCAAGCGTCAGCGAAAGCGTGATAAAGTTCGTCTACATTTTTATTTCGCTTTTCAGCTACTTTTTCTTCCCCACATTCCGCGGCTGTTCTACAGGATTCAAGTGCGGACTGAGGAGTCTACCACAGATAGCGTTTGGCTATGAGGTGTTGTATAACGGAGCGGCCTGTGCGCTTCGCGTCATTTTCTTGTTGGAACACCCAGATGAATGGTAGTTTGTCTCGTGCACTTCTGCAGCATGCTCTCATCTAAGATTACCTTGTACTATCGGTCTAGTAAGCCTTCTATTTTTCTAACAGGTCCAACACCAGGTCCTACGAAGCATCTCCAAACTTTCACATTTCCTCCGCCATGGTTTGACAATGTTTTTTATGTTCTTTGCATTGTTGGGATCTATTTCGTTGTTTGCTGGTCGTCGTACGTATTGTTTTCCATTAAAAGTCAGCCTGTTTATCTTGGTTTTGTCGGAGAACAAAACATTTTTCCATTAAATTTCGGTCCAGTCACATGTATTTCTTGCGAACGCTACTCGCACTTTTCAGTGCCGCTTAGTAAGAAACGAAACCTTGCGAGCTATTCTTACCAAAACCAGACGTCTTTCTTCAGTGAACTTACTGTTTGTGGGTAGTTCATTGTTTGTGTTTTCGGAACCCATAAAAGGATCTCGCTTGGCGATTGCAGCTATTCTCGAATCGTCACGACGATTGTCTGTCTTCTTCTAGAATTTCTGGGAACATTTTCTGTTGTGTGATGTTTTTCTACTTAAGTGTTTTACTGCATTGTAGATAATGTGTTTCGAACAACTCAAGTGGTCTGCAATCTTCTGATAAGAATAAATTTAAGTTTGCGAAACTTAGTATTAATTTTGTCTTTGGCGCCATTCTTATTATTAAAAATATTTAAATCAGAAGAATGGCGCCAAAATATAACAAATAATTAAACCGACTCCGTTTTCAGTTAAACAATTTTGAATGTTGTACACACAGTTTGTACACAATGTAAGTCCGTTCCTAGTTAGTTGTTCAGCGTCCCGTGCTGTTGGATACTGAAGTAGGTTGTGAAACATAATTTTAAATATGAGAATGCTAATGTTATTAAATTGTTAGTACTTTCGTAGTTAATTACATTACATACAGCTATATCTGTTAAGTATAGCAATAATATCCATAAACTGTAATATTCATTATCTATGGCATCATTGTATATTTAGGGTGTTTCACAAATATAACATGGCAACATTATATTCTACATGGCTGACTGAAGTAAAAGCGCCTTTCATTTCGCTCCTTGTAAAATCAACGTCGGTGTCCTTCTTTCCCTTCGAATATTGAAGCGTGATGAAAAAAACAATTGAACGTCGTTTGGTTTCGGTTGTGAAATAAGTGCTCCGCTGAAAATATTCTGCAAATCCCTCCTAATCTACAGTCGTTCCCTTCCGCTTACCTGGCTTTGTAATCCTGCTCCTATCAAGTGGTCTTCTCCTCCTCTCCTGGCATCCTGCAAGCATCCTGCATCGCTCAGTGAAACAATTGAAGGTCGTCGGAGGATACACGAGTTTCTTTTGGCTGAGTTATTTTATAAAATTTTATTGAGCTAAGTAAATGTAATTTGCACTAGGAAGTTGGTTTAAAGCACTTGAGTAACAACAATGCCACATAAGCCTCCCGACCCTGAAGATCCTGGAGGAGGTGGTATGTTGCCGGGGTCATGCCGAAGGTCTCTCGATCTTACTAACACTCAGAGCGTATCGCTCAGTGACGAATCCTTTGTCAATAATGCTCCTCCTTCCCCTAGCTTGTACATGACAATTGATACTAATAATTCATTTGCAGCTTTTGATACTTCCTTGAATGAGGATGGCTTTTTGTTGCCTCCCTCAGCCCCTCGCGCCCTTCTGGAAGTGTGCAGGCATGGAAAAAGGAAGGCGCCTAAATCTGACAAAAAGAACCAAAAACTGTTTCGATCTAAATCCCAGTCTAATGTTTTGGATTCGTCAGATAGTCAAATAGAAGATGAGAAAATCTTAAAAAAAAAAACTAAGCTCTCCTAGCTCAGTGAACAGGAAGATGTATAATTCTTTAGATAAGGGTCCATTCCTAGTTCACGTGCAAAAAGAGTTTGAAGATCCCTCGGCGGGAACATCCATTCATCCCATTACTTTTGGACTCCTCATGAGGAAGATTTCCCGTTTATGGAAATCGGTCTTATGCAAGTGTGGCGTCCACTTCATCAGTGAATACTCCGTCTAGAAATATTCGTATTCCATCTATCAATTCTTCTAATTCTTCATATAAGAAAACGGTTCACTTAAATCCTCGATCCCATGCTCCCCTCTCTCCTGGTTATGACAGTAGAGAACATAATTCTCTTCTCAAGAGTTTCGATATTCCTCCCTCTTCAAACGGCTGTGCGTACCCTCCAGAGGTTCAGTGTTCGGGTGATTCCTCTGATTCAATCATTACTTTAATTTCTTTACTTGTGAACCTTGTCTCGTCCAAATGCTCTTTACCGTCCAACGTTGCCTCTAAACTGTTTCCTATTTTATCTATTTTAAAAGATGCCCTTCTCAAGAACAACGTTTCTACAATGGAATAGTAGAAGCGTTGTTCGTAAAAAGTCTGAAATTGTTTACTTAATTAATAAACACACTCCCATGGTGTTTGCCATTTCTGAGACTTGGCTTAAACCGGATTCCCACTTTCGGGTTCCCGGCTATGCTATTCTCAGGGATGACAGACAGGATGGATGGGGCGGTAGCGCCCTCATTGTAAATAATTCATTTCCTTATTCTCCCATTATCTTGCCTCCCCACGGTGACAGTATTAATGCTGTTGCGGTGAGGGTGCAAAATATTTCTTTCCTCTCAGTTTATGTTCCTAAACCATCCCCTTCTTCTCATCAAGTTTTAAAGTCTCTCATTTCTTCCATTCCCAAACCCTTTTTAATTATGGGAGATTTTAATTGCAAACATACTTTATGGGGTGCTCCTTCCTCGGACTCATTTGGCTCTAAAATGGTAGATATCATGGATGAGCTAAATTTGTGTCTGTTGAATGATGGATCTTCCACCCGCCGAGTATCGCCTTTCCAGAACCTCAGCTTTGTAGACCTGTCATTCTGCTCCCCAGATCTTGCCTTATTACTCTCCTGGAATACCTTGAGCTCAACTCACGGAAGTGATCACTTTCCAATTTTAATGACGATGCCTTCTCGGAACTTCCCCCTTCCTTCAAGAAAGCCACTTCAGAAATACCGGGTTTCTGATGCCGACTGGTATGCTTTTAAAAATGCAGTGGATGAAAAGATAAAAAATCTCCCCGCTGTCAATGAAATTAATTTTCAGTGGTGCTATTCAAAATTTGTAGAATCTCTTATCTTATCAGCTGATGAGTTTATTCCATTAAAGAATTCTGCTCTGAATAGGCGTCCATCCCCTCCTTGGTGGGATGCAGAATGCACTGAAGCTATAAAAGTGAGAAAGCAATCGGAAAAAAAATATGCTGAATGTATGAACAATTGCAATTTTTTACATTTAAAAAAAACATCAGCTCAGACCACTCGGATGCTAAATAAGAAAAAAAGAGAAGGATGGCGCAGGTTCTGCGAGTCTTTGTCCCCCATCACTCCCCCGTCTATTGTGTGGAAAAACATAAAGATATATAGGTCGGCTTTCAGAGAAGATCCTCCCCCCAAGTCTTCATCAGATTTATGGATGTTTGAATTTCTTAATAAACTAGCCCCGTCGTCGTCACCTCAACTGACTGAGATTCCTTTGCTGTACCATCCATCCCCTTCCTTGGACCCCTTAGAAGCTCCCTTTTCTTTGGAAGAACTTCAAAAAGTGTTAAAATATGTTAATGACACTGCCCCTGGCATTGATGGGATCCCATATTCATTTGTTAAATATTTAAATAACTTCAGTCTTGAATATTATTTACAATTAGCAAACCATTCCTTTTACACAGGTGTTGTCCCTGAGAGTTGGAAATCTCAGATGATTATTCCTATATTAAAACCAAAAAAGGATCCTAGTGTGGGGTCATCATACCGTCCTATTGCCCTCTCTTCTGTGCTTTCAAAGGTGACAGAGCACATGATTAAGAACCGATTAGAATGGTTTGCTGAGAGTAATGGGCTATTATCTGATTCTCAATACGGATTCAGAAAAGGCAGGAGTACCATGGATAACTTAAGTATATTTTGCACTGACATTCGCTTAGCCTTTAGTCGCGATGAATCTTTGGTAGCGGCCTTTTTAGATATTTCTGGAGCCTATGATAATGTTCATCTTCCTATTCTCAGGCAAAAACTGATTCAGCTGGGAGTGCCTGAAAAGTTGGTTATTTTTATCAACAACCTTCTAGTTCAAAGAACAATCTTCCTCAGGTCAGAAGATGGACAGCTTACTCAGTCAAGAACTCTCTGGAAAGGTCTGCCTCAAGGATCAGTTATAAGTCCCCTCTTATATAATTTGTATACATGTGATTTGGCTTGTTCTGTAAATTCAACATGTCGTGTCTTGCAATATGCTGATGATTTGCTAATATATATCTCAGATAAGTATATTTCTAAAGCTGCAGATATAGTCAACTCTTCTATTAAATCCTTAGTTCAGTGGTTAAACTCTCATGGATTGGATTTATCCCTAATTGGATTTTTTCAAGAAAGCGAAATATTCCTAATTTATCTATCTTTGTATGTGAGTCCCCTGTTCCCCAACTTTCCTCAGTTAAATTTCTTGGAGTTATTTTGGACTCGAAGATGACAGGAGTCCCTCATATGGAATATATAGTGTCCAAAACTGAGAAAAACATTAACATTATTCGTTCATTAGCGGGTGTGTGGTGGGGTGCCCATCCATTCTCGCTTAAATTGGTATATAATGCTATTATTCGCAGTCATCTGGATTATGGTACATTTATTTTTGAACCAGCAAACGGTAAAGCTTTAAAAAGTCTGGATCTTATACAGTCCAAGTGCCTGCGCATTATCTCTGGAGCCATGAAATCATCTCCTATAAATGCTCTTCAGGTTGAATGTGTGGATGCTCCTTTGTACTTACGGAGACAATATCTGTCAGACAGATACTTATTTAGGGTAGCTCAATTTTCTACTCATCCAATCCTTCCAAAACTCCAATTATTATCAAGATTTTCCTTCACAAAAAGATATTGGTTAAATAAAACTTCCCCTAGACTTGTTAAAAGTTTTCAAAGATTCTCTGCTTTGAACAGTGTTACTTATAGATCAAAAAGTCTTCCTCTCTTTGAAACTTCGTATCAAGCTCTGATCTATTCCCCTAAAATTGTTCTCAATTTTGGAATTGATAAGAATTCTTCAAAAGCGAATGATGAATTTAATTTCTGGCTAAAAGAAAATTGCCATGATTATCATTATATTTATACTGATGCTTCTAAACTGTCCCCGGTTGGATGTGTAGGTTCCTCTCTTTTTCATCAAAATTGTGACATTGTTTGTAAGACCAAGAGTCCCCCTGAAGCATCTGTATATACAGGTGAAGTCCGTGCTATCTTGGAGGCGTTGAAATATATCCAACTATCTGGATCCATGGTTAAAAACTTAATTCTCTCAGATTCACGAAGTTCCCTTCAATCAATTGCTCAAAATCCTTTCAAAACTAAGACTCATAATCCACTTATTTTACAAATCAGGGAACTTCTGTTTCAATTTCATTTAAACAAAAT
Organism: Nematopogon swammerdamellus; assembly: GCA_946902875.1. NCBI lineage: Eukaryota > Metazoa > Arthropoda > Insecta > Lepidoptera > Adelidae > Nematopogon > Nematopogon swammerdamellus. The sequence goes on from OX336336.1 coordinate 15,189,964, forward strand.
TGAAGTTGTTCTTGCATGGATCCCTGCTCACTGTGGCATTATGGGTAATGAACGTGCTGATGAGTGTGCTAAAGATGCAGTGATCCATGGTGACCGATCAAACTTTAGAAACTATTGTCATGACTTAATTTGTTTGCCTCAGGGTTATCAACAAAAATCTTGGTCTAAGGCTTGGCATAGGACAAGTAAATATAAAGGAGCATTTTATGCTAATATCCAGCCTGAGATCCCATCCAAGCCATGGTTTTTCAAATTAAATGTGAATAAAACAGTTGCTTCAGTAATATGTAGGCTTCGAATTGGTCATGTTTGTTCTCCTTTTCACCTAGCTAAATTGCACATTATGGACTCTTCGCTATGTGAGTGTGGTCTGGACGAGGGTACAGTCGAGCATATTCTACTTGCTTGCCGGCTTCATACGCCTCCTCTTTATGATTCTCTCCCTAGGCTTAAGGTTCCTCTTCCCACTAATGTTTCATCCCTTCTTTGTTCAAATAATTTCAAAATTCTTAAACTATTAGCCTCTTTTATTAGAACTCATGATATTAAGTTATAAACTTACTGATTTAGATCTATTTGTATAATTATATATATTCTTTGTATTTGATTTAGTGAATATAAAAGTATATACATTTTCCCTTTTAATTTTCTCCTTCATCTGAGTGCAAATTATTCATTGTTTATATCAAAATTATTTGTTTTCTCTATGTGAGAAGTAGTACTTATTTATTACCGTGGATCTTTCAAGACTTGATATTGGCGCAATAAGTCGAACGTATATCGGCTAATCGCCAGAAATAAAAAGAAGAAGAAGAAGAAGAAATCAACGTCAATCCTCAACAACCCAAGACATTACATGATGTCAGGTCAAATAATTATTGGAGTTATGACCTCAAATATAATATAATACCTGGCTAAGCCTATACAAACGTTGCCCTGGGGAATTTAATTACAACTTCGGAACCCTAACATCAATGAAAATAGTTCTTATTCGTAGTTAGTCATTTTAGCTACTACAGGATATACAAAGTTGCAGATGTTTTTTATTATCGTTAAAAATACATAAAAATAAATAAAAATATCCAAAACATAATAATATGATCCAACGCGTACCTACACGCGCTCGTCAACGCAGACCTCAACTCCCAACAACGAATGATACTCTACTAACAATAGAATGTCTCCTACATCGGCGTCCACCACAAGAGGAAGAACGTCAAGACGGAAACATTTCATGACGCTCGCCGCGTTCCCTCCCCTCAGCGTCGCACTGTCAGGCCGACGCATTCAAGTTAGGGGCGAATGACGGAATCGGGTCAGAGCGGGTGCTATGGCACATAATACTTAATAGGTACGCTATGGCGGAAAGGCTGGTGCGCTCAGGACTTTGGTGGGAAAAGGGGTATGTATGTACCCGGACGACTCACATAATTCCCATACTATATTATATAAAAATAGGTACAAATATACATTTACTACATGTTCTATCATAGGTGCCTGTAATATTTTAATATGTATGTTCAAATATATAAAAATATGATAGAATGTAAGTATATACATTTGCTACGTACATGGCCGCTCCGCGCCGCCGCGCCGCCCCAGTAGAGACCGCCTTCCGCCCTAGCGGCTGCACCGCCCTCTGCTTTCTCATCTTGTAACTAGCCGCGCCGCGCCGCGCAGCCTAACAACATGTGCGTTTGTATATGTAGGCGCTTGTGGCAACATTATTACTTTTAACAGAAGTTTGCAATGTGAGATAGATAGAAATAAATAATTCATTTGTCCAAAAACATTCTACCTATAAAGTAAGCTGGTTAAAGCCTACATTATTTCAACTAGACTTTTGCCAGCTTCGGTCGGTAGCTCAGGCTTACATCACGGGTGTTGTAAGTGATGTAGGTATAACCACCCGTGTCAGTTTCCATAAAACAGTGGGTGCGTATACTTATGCACGCGCGTTAGACGTCGACTTCTTTGGCGAGATTAGAAAATTATTTCTAAATTGCACAACAATAATTTATTGAAATGAAATAAAAAAAATTGACAATTCCCCCATACAAATTATATATTATCAATGTGTAGGTAAAAAAAGCGCTCTTCAAATACGGCGGACGAATTAAAGACAACTAAAATGCTTCCCACAAAAAAGCGCTGCGAGCAGTGCGAGTCGAACTAGCGTGTAGAGGGTTCCGTACTATTCCGTTTTCCGTGAGAACTTTAAGACTTAGAATTTTCGTTTAGGTTTTCTTGTAAACCATAGGCCCTACATTCCCAATTTGGTTTCGAAATTTTTGACTCATTCGTTAATTTCAGAGATAAGGGATATTTTCTTCTTTCGTGTGTGAGGTGATGCACTTGAAAACACTTTTATTGTTCAAAATGTTCCCTCAAAAACAACCCCCAAAATCTAAATTCGATCATTTATGCTATACCTCCGTGGGTCATCAAACTCTATATATTTATGTACCAAATTTCAAGAAAATAAGATGTGACAGACGGACAGACGGATAAACAGACAGACAGACCGACAGACAGACACACAGACATAAGAGCGATCCTATACGAGTTCCGTTTTTTCCTCTATTGAAGTACGGAACCCTAAAAATTTACAGATGTTAGAATACATTTTTAGCTTGTTTGACTGCGCAATATCGTAGGTGGTATTTCGAATTTATGGACACGCCTTTTGAAGAAACCCAGGTTATAGGTGGTGGGCGTAGACGGAAAAAATAGTAGTAGATAATAAAAAAATATTTATTATTATCGAAGGTGGTGGGAAACACACTCACCGGAAGACCGTTCCATATTTTCGCCGTTCGACACAGGAAAGATTTATAAAACCGATGTGTTCTTAGAAATTGGGTGTCAACAACATATGAATGTTCCGAGCGAGTCCGGCGGGTGTGGCGGAGACGGAGGGGGGCAGGAGGGATGAGGGAAGCCAATTCATCAGATCAACGTCCATGTAATTTGTTGTTAAAACTATTTACACACACTAGAGTATTCTGTAAAGTCACATACTTTAAAGAGCTTTGAAGTGTCGCAATGACTAGGGGTAGAGTATAGGTAGAGAGAGCCGGTAGCGTATTAGGTCCCGCCCGCCCAGCAACTCGTAGGCGGCGCCGCGCCGCTCCGCCCTGAGCGTCGCCGCGGCCGCTGGGCGGCACCGCGCTTCGCTCAGCGTTGCACTACCAGGGCGACAGAACTCGTGAGAAGCTTCTCTCTACTCCACCTATACGAGCGCAACTGCCACATGTTCCTTGTCTAATTGTTGTGTTCGATCATTGGATAATTGAAACTAAATAAGTACCTAGTTCGTATTTTTCGTCCAGGCAGTGCACCTAGCCTTCACCTAAAATTCTCCTTGCAAGAGAACATAGTCTTGTCGTAGAAAGTGCTCTATAAGTTTTCTACCAATAAAATATTCCTGCGAGTGGTCGCAGTGGACTAGCTAAATATTTCGAGAGAGCGTACGTCGTCAGGCAGTCTATTTGGCTCACTATCATCGGTCGCAGGGGAGTCGCTGGTTTATGTCTTCGGCAGCCCATACAGTTTCGGTGGTTGTGGGTTACTCACACACAGCAACTTCCTTCGACACTCAGGCACCGGCGAACTTTTGTGATCTGGTATATTTTTGTTATCGACTTTTTTCTTTGATACTTGTATTGTATGCTTAGTCAAATTTCAAAAGTTTAAATTTAAATTCATACAAGTTTAAATTTAAGACCTACCTAGTGTTTTCTAAAAATGTACTGTATTTAATTAGTTAAAATCGAAATCAAAAGTTACCTATACTATATTGTATGCTTATCTAAAATATATATTTACCTTATTTATTTGTTTAAATCTTTCTTTCTTCTAATTTGTGAAAGGAATCTTCACTCGTTTAATTCGTAAACTCATAATGTGTTAGTTTTAAGTTCATGTACTGTTTGATTCCTAAATAAATAAAAAAATCAATCAATCAATCAAATTGTCGTGCGTCCTCCCTTTAGAATTTTCACATTTTTATAGTTTCACTCCCACAATTAAAACGACCCTAACGACACCTTAAAAGCTATCCATCAAGACGTTTAGGCTACAGGGCGTGCGAAAGAAATAGACATAAATACTACCTGGTTATTTAAAGAAAGGCATTGAAAATGGCCGCGTTACTATTTTCCTCTCGCTCACACGGTATTGCCGTCTACATAAAATAAGGCAATTGTTTGAAGATAAAAATTTGCAAATACAAAAATATACTATGCAAAAAAAATTGCATGCCGACTGTACAGCTATAAAACGCCGCCATTTTCAATCAATTTCTTTAAATAACCAGGTTATACATAAGTACCTAAACTTGAAAAATACACTCCTCACTTTTGCTTCGCTCAGTCGGGTAAAAACAAGAACACGTTACGTTCCATACCACAATTAAACCGAGCGGTGTGATCTGTGTATAAATAATATAAATATAAACTTATAACAGCCCTCCGTCACAGATTACTTAATAGTTACTTCGTCCTCCGTGTGCGTCGGGGGTTAAAAATGAGCCCAAGCTCGCAGAGAGCGTCGGCAGATCGGCGCGGAGGGAGGCGGCGCGTGCGGAGCGACGGAGGCGTCCCGCCCACGACGACGACGGTTCGTCGCGACGCCGCCCCGCCCGCCCTAGGCGGCGCTCCTCCGTAGGGCGGCGTCGAATTTTCCACGGGCGTCCTCGCTACTAGGCTCCCAGAACACGACCGGAGTTTGTTTTTCTAACCAAGCTTTCTAAACCTCGGCATGCGTGAAGGAGAAGGAGAGATGTTATTAAGCTAAATACATGCTTACTCATAAACTTATAGGTACCTATGTACATTACATACATGTGTATGTAGCCTATAAATAGCGGTGGGATTTGGCGTTTACGTATTTAAAGGTAAAAGTGGAACCTTGCGTACACACTAGTTTGCAGCAGGTTTAATCACACCTCTACCTACACTATATCCCCCCTCACGATGGTACCTACCTACCGGGCGTCCGTTATAGTTGCATACTCCTCTAATTGCTGGTTCACGCAAGATAGTTTTTGGTTGAGTTTTTTATTTTAACTGATAACTTAAAGCCGAGAAAATAAACAAAATATCAATTTGTAATTTAGATACAATTGCAATTTGCATGTTTTAAATTTTTCAATTTTTAAACGGTTTTATATTTTAGCTTGACCCCGTATACCTATATGTTTTTTATGGTAACTAACTGTCACGGTTGGCTGCATCACCTACAACATTCGTGATGCCAGCCCATAACACCGGGTGAACTAGGTGCCATGTCAGTGCTTCCCTTCATTTCATGTCGGCTGCACTGAACTGGACGGAAAACACGAACTATTTATATAGCCGTTTCTACCGACGTTTCATTCAGTGCGGTGGTATCAACCCGGGCGGGATAAATCCTACCACCTAGTAAGAAGAGGAAATAAGGGAAGGAACCTACAGTTTTACGTGGAATCCGAACCACGGTCAACCTCCAACGATCGAGCGGTCACCGTGCCGCTCTGCTGCCTCCCGGATGCCGGATGCCGCGCCCACCCGCCGAGACTATTCCGTACAATGATAAATAAGGAAACATGTCACATATATGTACCCTCAATGCCATGGCTACTTAACTAACAGTAATGCTTCAAGACTTCTTGATCCGAACTAGTCAGAATAAAATATTTGTCGAAGTGGAGCGACATCGTTCACGATATATGTATGGGAGGTGTTTTAGCACGTGGTTTTCGCGGTAAGTTTCACCTGCGCAGCTGCGTAATGTTATCGTGCGGTGCCTTGCGCCATCGAGTGAGCGAGCGGCGGCGGCGGAGGGGGCGGTAAGGGGTACGCGACGCCGGGGCGGGGCGGCGGCGCGGCGGCGGCGCGGCGGCGTGGCGGCCGGTTACTCCACCGAGCGGCACGTAACTCCACTGGCGTAGGTCGTGACGACACACCGACGTCATCGACGTCGCAGGGGGCGCGAGCCAGGTCGGGAGCCCCCGGCCGCCTCCTAACCCCATCCGGGAGGGCAGAGGGAGTGAAAGTCTCCCCGCGCCGCTCGCCTCCACCGCGCCGTCCGGTCGGCTCAGTAGCGCCTCGGCAACCGCCCGCGACGCACGGCATAGCGAAAATGTAGCCTTCTGACAGTTAACCTCGCTGAATCTCCCATGTAATCAAAGTTCAGTGATGACGGAAATGTGAGAAGAGTGTGACTTCGTCGGTCGCTTTCCCGTAAGCGCGCCCGGGAGGCCGAGCCACCCCCGCGACCGCCACGCCGACAGTCATCCATCATAGCGCACGGTGAGCAGAAACCTCTACACCGGTCGCATCGCTCGGTCACCGCGCCGCCCCGCGCCGGCGAGCCGGCAACTACACACGGAGAGAAGATCCCTTCGAAAATGTGTTCCTGTATAAGGAAGTAAACGAGTCACTCGTGGAGGTGGAATTAGAAATGTTGGGAAAGATTGTCTGCTTTGAATGGAGCAATATATGTAAGGTAACGGTTAGTTTGATACTGACTGCACAAGACATGCAGCATGCAGGCAGACACGATTATGCGGCAAGTTTATGACTGCGATTTAATTGCAAGTATCTAACTCGGTACGTAGATCACGTAATTTAGACGTAACGTAGATTGATGCACGAAACAAGTGTGGACGGATATGCCTCATGAAATACATTTTCACAGGCGTTTGGCGGCGGCGGCGGCGGTGGTGCGGCGCCGCGCCGTACCGGCCGCTACCCCGTCTCCGCCGCGTCGCCTAGGGCGGCGGTCTCCGATCGAGTGCGACACTACATGCGGGCGCAACTTGTCCTCGCGGATCAAGGAACGACCCACAATAAATAATTTATCGGGGACGCCGACTCCTGTTAACCCATACTTTTATTTACAATCTAATTCTGGATGCTGCATGAAAGTCGCTAATAATAGCCCGCGTTCTCGCGCTCGTCGCGACTCCCGCCCGCCCCTTCCACCGCCTCCGCCCCCGCGCCGCCGTTGCCGCACCGCGCCGCGCCGCGCCGGCCGCGTCGCGTCGAGGGCCCGCACGCAGCCATCGTTTCTCTTACGCAGGAAATTATTTCTGTCGATAGAGAAGTAATAAGTATCGTATACTGTACGTCGCTCACTATCCGTCGTGGCCGCGCCGCCCCCGCCTTCGCCGCCGTAATTGTAGCAACACGCAAGCTGCAGGTGTTTGGATTTTTTGCTAAATGGTGAGAAAATTGCGCGAAAGGAGAATTTCCCGCCGCCCGCGCCCGCGCGCGACCCTCAGTCAGTGCTCGCTGTGAAGTGTGTTCCTGCAGAAAAGTTTCAGTTACAGCACAAGGTTTGGCATCTTGCATTTTACTCAAAGTGTTACTAAGTAGGCACTAACTAGCCGATGAAAATGCTTTCCTTCGCGAATGTGAGCCTGTCTAAATATAACTGTGTTTAGTGTTTATCGCTTACATTGTCAGTAAAACTATGTACCTACCTACTTATGTATCGTCTCATTACAAATAGACAACAACGTGAGCAATGCTACTTGTAGGTACTTACGTACTTACACGTCGATACGTATTCTATATAGAAGTGTAGTAGTGTGGATGTTAATGCGACCCACCTTGCAAATCTTCAACAAAGGATGCCACTTGGCACAGGTGTACCTAGGGGTGTTCTGAGCTGATTTAGCCCTGCAGCCACGAGGAGCCACCGTGCAGGGGGGCAGGGGAGGGGGGTAAAAATGCATCCGCCGCCCCTCACTCCGAGCTTGATATCTGCATACATTAAGCAACTTGACCAAGTTTGGTAGCGTTTTCGTATAATTCGAGGACGGGGAATCACTTTTTGGAACAAAATTTGCACTCGTCCATATAAAAAAATCGAGTTCTAACCAAAAAAAAAAAAATATTTTTAAATTTTTTTTAATCTTGGCTGCGTGTCCAGGACTTAGCATGTTGACCAAAGAAGATCCATCTAAAACATATTTTTTTTTCTAAAGCATAACATTATAGTATAGGTGTGAGAGAATAGGTGATATTTTTTAGAATTTTTGGTTAGAACTAAATTTTTTTATATGGGCGAGTGCAAATTTTGTTCCAAAAAGTGATTCCCCGTCCTCGAATTATACGAAAACGCTACCAAACTTGGTCAAGTTGCTTAATGTATGCAGATATCAAGCTCGGAGTGAGGGGCGGCAGATGCATTTTTACCCCCCCCCCCCCCCCCCCCCCCGCCCCTGCCCCCCCTGCACGGTGACTCCTCGTGGCTCCAGGGCTAAATCAGCTCAGAACACCCCTAGGTATACCTGTGCCAAGTGGCATCCTTTGTTGAAGATTTGCAAGGTTCCCATGAAAATTTTGCATCCCCACTAGTAGGTGCATCTAGAATTTTACAATGAAGGAGTGCATCTGCTTATGTTTCTGCTCTAACATGTTAGTAGTTATTGTATTTTATACTTCTTCGCGCACGTTGACCATGACATGGCGATACGGAACCCTCGGTGCGCGAGTTCAACTCGCACTTGGCCGGTTTTTTATGTTTCGTTTAATTTTTTGCACTACCCATCTATGTACCTTACCCACAATCCCAGGCATGACTGGTAGAGAATGCCTCTAGGCTTTAAGTCCACATATTGCCACTTCTTTTTTTTGTGCAATAAAGTCTATTTTCATTTAATTTTTATTTCAATATTTGCACTTGATCTCCTGATTTACTAATATATATATAATAAGGTGTTTCGTTAGTCATGTCAATAACTTCGGGAGGGTGACATACACACTCAAATGAACAGGTTACGCAAAAAAATATATGTTCTTAGCATTACTTTTCGAGAAATTTAACAAAACATGTTTGTTACCTAAACATTAACCTGTGTGTAACAGTAGGTAACATGCATTGTACGGGGTCAATGACCGTACTATGTTTAAACGCAGAACAGCTGTTTGTTGTAAGTAAGTCACAAGGTCACTATGATTGGTTTTTACAGCTACTTATTTGATTTTATTTTTTTGTTAGGAGAAAAAATGCTCCTATAGACATATGTTTTTTTTTTTGCGTAAAGTGTTTGTTTGAGTGCGTATGTAACCCAACCGAAGTTATTGACATGACTAACGAAACACCTTATATATAATAATATGAAACTAACTTGAAATATGTAAAAACTTGTCTACGTCTACCGTCTACGTCTATGTCTACTTACATGTATGTAGGTAGGTGTACTAACTTAACCCTAGAGTAGTCGCGCCGTCGCGCCTTTCCGTGAAACGTGAGTGGTCGCGTTGGGAGCATTTTGCCGCCTATACTAAAATGTATTTTTTTTTATAACTAGTTATGGTCCAATAAATTTATAAATGTTTATTAAAGAATCAAAATAAATCAGAGTATTAGAAAAAGTTCTATTTATTTGATTAATGTAATTAGTCTCCGTAAAATGTGGCTTATAATCATCTTTGGGAAAATTGCTCAACTTATAGGAACATGTTAGCTTAATCTACATAAAATCAAAAAATAAAAAAACAATTCATTATCTTAAAAGTTTTCATTATCTTCGGCATATGTTTCAGCGAAACAGTCTCGACACATGCATGTACAGTGTTCGTTGCACATTAATTTTGCGCATATTTTGCAACCTTTTTTGGTCCTCCTATTATTATTTGATGGACATATCGCGGATATCCTCTCTCTCCATAAAGGAAACTTCTGGTATTCCGGTGGTACAAATCGGGCGATTTGGTTCCTCAACGGTTTCTGCAACGTCTTCAGGGATGATCTCTTGGTTATATGTGGTCTAGTCCCCTGACTAGACCACATATAAGCAATACATAGGTACATATACATGTATGTATTGCTTACATGGAACGAACCCATGGTCGAAACGGCTATGTAAATAGTTTGTGTTTTCCGTCCAGTTCAGTGTAGCCGGCACGACCGAAGGGATGCACTGACGTGGCACCAAGTTCACCCGGTGTTATGGACTGACATCACGGATGTTGTAGGTGATGTAGCCATACGTGTCAGTTTCAATAAAAAAAAAAAATACATACATTCGTACATACATACATACATACATACATACATACATACATACATACATACATACATACATACATACATACATACATACATATACGCCTTTCTTGGCGCAGCCGTGTAAAAATTTTCAACATACAATAAATAAGTAAACAGATAATAAATACTTCGTGAGTGGTCGCGCAGTGAGCAATTTGCCGGCGGAAGCGACACGCAGGCAGCAATGCTTTCCTTCCGCGGTCGCCCGCGCACTGATCGCTCTCACACTTACAATATAGGAAGGTGAGGCACGGGGAGGCACCTGCTGGGACGCTTGACCTTGACGAGTGCATAGTTCCCAAAATAATTAAACTTTTTCGCCGAGGGCGGCAAAATGCTCATAGCGCGAGTAATCTAGGGTTAACATAAAAGATGAATAGAGTAATCTAAATTTACTTACTGTACGCGGCAGTAACAATGCATATCGGGCAGAGAAAGAGAGAGAAAGAGAGAGTCCGGTTGCAGAGCGTCGTCCCTGTCGCACTAACTCGCACATCTCTGTGCGACAGGGCTCTAAACGCTCTACCACCGGATTGTCTCTTTCTAAAGCCCGATGTGCATTATTTACTGTTGCGTACTGTACGTTCAATTACTTCTCTAAATACACTAACAGGTAACTCAAAAAACTAAAACAAATTGCAGTTAGGTAATTTATCAGCCCACTGTGCAGTTATCCAACGACTATTCCCTAAGCACTGATATCTATCTATCTACCTACACGTTTTAATTTAAGACGTACGTAGGTACACGCAACTGCCGCCGCCCACATCCAAGCCTCTGTCTAATAGAAAAGCCTATTAGAGCGAGGGCACCCTTGAGGATAAACTTATTTAAGACAATTCGGCATGGAGAGTTGAAGCGAGCGGGGAGGGGATGGGGCGACCAGCTGAAGCCTGTCAAGTGAAGACGAGGAGGCACGCGACCCGCCCCGCCCCGCCCCGCCGCAAACACGAATCCTTGATAAAACCGCAATTCGGTGCGAAAGTAATTAACGTGTTTTTTTATAGAAAGCGTGACATGTGTCGAAACACCCATAAGGTGTCTAACGACGTCCACGGACTATTTCTTTATAATTTATAAAAAGCTCCTAAAGTGTACGTAGCATACAACGCGGAATTTTTAAATGTTTTCCCCTACTCATGTGAGTGAATACCTTTAATCACCGTGGTATAACCTATAGTAGGAAAGGAATAAACTTTTTACGTAAGCGAATTGGTATTCGCAAACTACATTATGTACCTGAAATGAAATGGAAAATATTTATTTCCTCCTATAAAACATAACAAAAACAAGAAAACGATACCTAACAACAAAAAAACGTGAAGGAGAAAAAACTCCCGACCCTTAAACAGCAACTGCGTTAACGTAAACCTTCTCAAATAAAGTAACTAACTAATGTCAAGCCTTCAGGCTGAGCTGCATTCTGGAAGAAACCGTACCGTGTGGGGCCGGTACTTTAAAAGAATAGCCCCACTGCATCTCTCCCCGTGCATGTCGTAAAAGGCGACTAAGGGATGTGACTCCCTTCTTATATAACTAGGTGGTAGGGTTTAACCCGCCCGGGTTGGTACCACCGCACTGAATAAAGGTCGGTCGAAACGGCTATGTAAATAGTTTGTGTTTTCCGTCCAGTTCAGTGTAGCCGGCACGACTGAAGGGAAGCGCTGACGTGGCACCAAGTTCAACCCGGTGTTATGGGCTGACATCACGGATGTTGTAGGTGATGTAGCCAACCGTGTCAGTTTCAATACAAAAAATAAAAAAAAAAAAAAGGAAATAAACCTTCTCGAAGAAATTCATATCTCGAAAACTAGACACTTTAGAGAAACATTTTATTTGCTTTTTTGTATAAGAAAAAAAATGAGGATTGCGCTGGCGAAATTAATGTACTCGCTGTTTTAACATCCTGTACATAGGCTGTTCCGAAAATTGTTAGTGAAATGAAAAATAGTTAGAATATGAAAAAAATTTATTTACAGCTTTTCAAAATATTTCCCTCCAATCCCTATGCACTTATGCATTCGGGTGAACTAGGTTTCAAAACATTTAAAAAACGTATCTTGCGGGAGGTCGAAAAATAACAGCCGAAATTCTTCGACGGCCTCGTCTGCAGTGTTAAATTTTCGCCCGCGAAGCATTTTTTTTACCGTGGGAAATAAAAAAAAATCGCATGGAGCTAAATCTGGGCTGTACGGAGGATGGGATAACCTTTTTACCCCCGAAGTTGTCAAATAGTCCATGTTTTTACCGGTGTGTGAGCGGGCGCGTTATCTTGGTGAAAAAGAATGCCACGGACGCCGCTCCTTGGGCGCTCGCTATTCAACTCCCCGAAAGCTTGAGGCAGACAAACTTCGCAATACCAATCTTCAGTTCAGCCTGAATCTCCCGATGTGTAATGTGTCTATTCTCCCGCAATAGCCACTCTACCCTGATGACGTTTTAATGAGTGACTGCAGTTGATGGTCGGCCGGGTCTGGGGTCATCGTTTAGGTTCTCTCGACCACGTTTAAATTCACGAAACCAATAAGTAACTGTTGCTAACGCAAGAGCAGACTCCCCAAAAGCAGCTTGCAAATTTTCGTGAGATTCCTTGAAGGTTAACCCTAGTTTATAAGCATAGAAAATCATAACACGAAAAGCTTCTCGCGAGACGTCCATTGTTGCAAATAAAATATGAGTGACGGATAACCGTTAAAAATATTTAAAAAAAGAACTACACGTAGGTGGCTAATAATTTTCATCAAGGAGATTTGTATTTAAATTAGCCGTCAAATCAAAATAGTTTCAGGAAAAAAAAATTGTATTTATTCTGTGGCTAACAATTTTCGGAACAGCCAACGTATATTGAACTGTCTGTGCTTGATCCTTTTTGATTAGTTTTTATTCCATATTAATTTATTATTGAACTAATAGGTAACATATCTGTGGCTTGTATGGATAGATCCTTCTCGAAAAATGTTTTAAAAATACGGGTTTTGAAGGGTGATGTCACCCATGTTCAAAAACTTTCTTGGACTTACGTTGAAATCTTCGGTTGTTTCTAAATAAAAATGCCATGTCTTCGTCAATCATCTTGTATCATTTGTTATCTATTAGTAACCGAGACACGGTACAATATAATCTTTAATATAACTACTTAATATTGCATTGGCATCCAGTTATGAGCTATATTTAAAGTTTCAAGCCTCTTACTCATCGGAAAGTTTGTTAAAATCAAAGACATTAATTTAAATATCTTTGGTTAAAATCTATTTCAAAATTTGTACCGAACAGACAATAAAGCAAGCTAATAAAAACTTGGTAAAAAGGTGCGAAATTAGAAAATACATTTTATTGTTAAATATGTCACCCTCGATAGCTCAGTGGTGCAGACAGTCGACTGTTGCTATTGATTCTTAAGCAACGCTGGGCGCGGTCAGTTCTTGGATGGGTGACCGCTCGACCGTTGGAGGCTGACCGTGATTCGGATTCCACGTAAAACTGTAGGTCCCTTCTTACCTTACTAGGTGGTACAGTTCAACCCGCCCGGGTTGATACTACCGCACTGAATGAAACGTCGGTCGAAACGGCAATGTAAATAGTACCTATGTGTTTTCCGTCATCGAAATTTGCTGTTGAATAAATGAAATTTTAAACAAAATTATCTTTGCGTTCTACTTCAGCCCGCGCCGCCCCTGTACGTTTTCAGTGGTTCCATCCATTCTACTCCTGGCGCGCAAAAACAACAGTAAATAACGTAGGTGGCGCCACAGGAGCTGTCAAACGCAGCGTCGTCATTCCTTCGTGAGCTTTTTATTGCGCGTCATGGAGGCAGGAGGGCGCGCTGGATAATTTATATGCTTTTATTGTGACTGCTATTATAGTCAGCGAGCTTAGTTATTAGTAGAGTCAGGTTGTTGTTCGGACTCGTTCTCCGCGATTAAGCCCGCTCCAATGCAGGCCTTTATAGAGGTAAGAAAATTGGGGACGCGTATGTCCAGCAGTGAACGCATAGTGCATACACGCTTACTGACTGCGACCTTAATTTTTTTTTATGGAATCTGACACCGTTGGCTGCATCACCTACAACATCCGTGATATCAGCCCATAACACCGGGTGAACTAGGTGCCATGTCAGTGCTTCCCTTCGGCCGTGCCGGCTACATTGAACTGGACGGAAAACACGAACTATATTTACTTAAAGCTGTCCCGTTCGACCGACCTTCGTTCAATTCAGTTCAGTTGTACCTATCCGGACGGGTTAAGCCCTACCAACCATAGGCGCCGACTACGTGGGTGCTCGGGGGCTCCAGCACCCACGAGGCGTGAGTAGTGGGTGCGGAGCACCCACGACGATAGATATAAAAACTGACCAGTAATAGGATTTGAGCTACGATAAAAGTGCCTTATTTACTTACAAGCCTTTGAGTGGCCACATTTACACATAGCGAACATTATAGTACTCCTATATTATTCTATACCATGCAGTAGAATATAGGAGCACTACATGCGTAGGTACATCGTGGAATGTGTGAATGCGGCAAATGCAACACATTGTGCGAATGTTTTGCGAATCCATGCTGCCGGGTGCCGGGAGAATTAGTGAAAAATTTGATGTCCAGCAGTGGACGGCAACCTGTTGATGATGATGATGACTGTTCAATAAAAAAATATTGCATGAGCACCCACGAGGATTTCTAAAAGTCGGCGCCCCTGCTACCAACTATGCTACTACTTGCTACGCAATTGCTACGACTCTACAATATATACATAACTGATCTTCACGCTATCATTAAATGCTACTTCAAATTCTTTGCTGACTATTCAAAGTACTTCACTAATCCAACTACCAGCCACAATAAACTGCAAGTTGGTCTGAACAACATACACCAGTGGTCTTCGGATTGGTTGATAAAACTAAACGCCCAAAAATGTACAGTTCTCCACCTAGGAAAGCAAAACCCCAGATTACCATATCACCTGAACCACATACAGCTACAGCCTATTACATCGCAGAGGGATCTCGGTTTAACCGTCAACTATGATCTGAAATGGGAGCCTCACATATCAGAGATCGTCAAAAGAGCCAACCCTTTCATGTCTTGACACCGCCTACAATGCTCAAAATGTTCAAGTCATTTGTCCGCCCTCTACTGGAATATGGGTTTCAGATCTGGCAGCCGTACTTCTCGAAGGATATTCAACAACTAGAACGAGTCCAAAGAAAATTCACAAAAATACCACGGGAGCTACGACATCTTAGCTACGAAGAGAGACTCAAATTGCTAAATCTGCCCTCCCTGGAATCTCGACGCCAGAGAGGGGATCTAATAGAGGTGTACAAAATTCTGACGTGTAAATATGATTGCCCTGAGCTGATCCAAATGATCACATTGAGCCAAAACGTTCATCTTCGAGGCCACAGCATGAAACAAGTCGAAATCTTTAACAGCAATACTCGCAAACATTTCATAACAGAGTGGTGGACGACTGGAACCAACTTCCAGAGGAAGTAATAAGCTTATAGTACCAATCAATTCAAAAATTGACTAGATAAATATCTAAATAATAAAACATAATCTCACAAAGAGGTCTCGAGAACGATAATTAAATAAAGAAAAAAAAATCGGCCAAGTGCGTGTCGGGCCACGTCCGTAGCTGCCCGTCACAATATGCGGACTTATTTCGTTGTTTCGTACCAACTTACAGCTTTCTAGTACTAAGATAGTCAGCCTCGATAGCTCAGTAGTGGTGCAGACACTCAACTGTCGCTATTGAATGTGAAGCAACGCTGGGTTCGGTCAGTACTTGGATGGGTGACCGCTGACCGTTGGAGGCTGACCGAGGTTCGGCTTCCTCGTAAAACTGTAGGTCCCTTCCCTCCTAATCTTACTTGGTGGTAGGGTTTAACCCGCCCGGGTTGGTACCACCGCACTGAATGAAACGTCGGTTGAAACGGCTATGTAAATAGTTTGTGTTTTCCGACCAGTTCAGTGTAGCCGGCACGATCAAAGGGGGAAGCACTGACATGGCACCTAGTTCACCCGGTGTTATGGGCTGACATCATGGACGTTGTAGGTGATGTAGCCAACCGTGTCAGTTTCCATAAAAAAAAAAAAAGAATCTCTGAGCTGAGCCGCGGATAGACAGGCGGACAGACGGACGGACATGGCGAAACTATAGGTAAGGGTTTCTTGTTTTGACTATCTAAGTAATTTTCAATTGAATTTGTACGAAATTTTCTTTGTTTACTTCTCCAAGTACACACAGCTGCTCTCATTTCTCACAATTGAGGAATCCTATCAAAATAAATTATTTGATTATTTTTATAATTTTGTAGGGGAAATAAATGAAAGTTAATTTGAAAAAGTTCTTCAACAGTGAAATGATGGCTGTCGTCCGTACATTTTATAAGTTGGTCGACTATTACTCGTCAACCTGTACATCCTACTTAGCTGTGATAGTTTTCCTTTTAATTTCGATATATATACTACTGCTGTGAATTTTTTCACATTATCTAATAACAACCGTTTAGCTGGCAGGGGGGGGGGGGGGGGGGGGGGATGTCACTCGACTCTAACAAAAATTTGCACTTAAAAGCTTAATAATTCGCAAACGGATCCCTAAATCGAAAAATGTTTTTCACAAACCCGCAATATTTTTCAAAGACCTATCCAACGACATCCCACACGATGGGGTAGACGTGAAAAAAAAATTCTAGGGGAGGTAGTTACCCTAAAAAAAATTATTTCTAAATTTTTATTTTACCACCTTGTCGGCGTTGTTAATATGTATATCCATACCAACTTACAACTTTCTAGTACTAAGGGTCTCTGAGCTAAGCCGCGGACAGACGGACGGACATAGCGAAACTATAAGGGTTCCTTGTTGACTACGGAACCCTAAAAATCCAAGATAATGACAAAAACAACAAAGTTTAACTGGATTTAGACGTATCAGCCCAGGCTGCCTATCTAAAATAAATAAACTACATATGTACGTACGGTAAGGTAAGGGGAGGTGCCTACATACAGTTTCAAGTGGAATCCGAACCATGGCCAACTTCAAGAGTCGGACGGCCACCCACCCAAAGTCTGACCATCCCCCCATAGAAAATGTAATTATATGAGAGCAAAGCAGCAGTGCAGGGACCCTTGGCGCGTGAATATGTTCACAATTGACCAGCTTTTATATTACATACTAGCTGATTCCGTAGCTCCGCTCACGGCAACTTTTACATTTTTCTTTTCCTAAAAACTTTATTCAGACTATTAAGAACATTTAAAAAAAAATTGTCAAATCAGTCCAGACGTTCTCAAATGATTCGCTTACCAACGAACAGCATTTTTTATGAATTATGCAATATTATAACAATTAAAATATTATGTATATAATTATATTATATACTTTTTAACCGACTTCAAAAAAAGGAGGAGGTTCTCAATTCGACTGTATTCTTTTTTTCTTTTTTTTTATGTTTGTTACCTCAGAACTTTCGACTGGGTGAACCAATTTTGAAAATTCTTTTTTTTATTTGAAAGCTGGTGCTTCCCGTGTGGTCCCATTTCAATTTGGTCAAGATCGGATTGTAAAGCGAGGCGGTATTGCGAGGCCGAAGGCCGAGCGATTCCGCCGAGTACATTAATAGCAAAAAATTACTAAAAGAAACTGTGAAATAAAAAACTATTTAAAAAAATATAAAAACTGCCTTCAAATTTTTTTCAAATTTTTCATAAAAAGATAAAATATTTAATTATCTCAGAAACTATCTATGCCTATGAGGAAAAAACCGCAAGCGCCTATGTTGAACCGTCTATTGCGTCTAGGCCACTTTATTTCAAATTAAACAATAATTCACTTTTGCAATGTTTAATTTAATTAAATATCAAACACATTTCTAAGTAACCCTGCATTTTCAATGTTTGTAATATAAATTTTTTCAATTATATGTAAATAAGGCAGTCAATATAAGTACGAAATGAGTGATTAACACCTTCAAATTCAATTAATAAATCCTGTGTTATGAAATTAGCCAAGTGCCTATCATGGATTCTATTTTACAGCAATTAATTTCCTAGAAATCAACAAACCAATTTAAAAACTAAAGCGCTCATTCTTCCCACTAAAAGACAACTTAGCAGCGTAACATGTGCGTTACACTTATTTAGTTATTTGTGTTTTAAGTTGCCAGAACTGAAACTAAACTTTACTTTATTTCTTTGATAAATGTAATTATTGTTTGCATCATCTGTCTGTGTCCACCTCCATCATGGCCGCGCCCGCAGCCTGAAGGAATAATGCGACGCACCGCGCGGCAGCACATATCCTATCATGACCATCCTTACATGGGCCACAAAACTTTAGTGGAAACTCCATGTGAATACGATGAGTAGTTCTCCACTTTTAAGCGAACATAGAATAGACAACGCAATAGCATGTGCTGCCGTCTATTAAATTGAATTCAAAAGTAAATTGAGCAACTTTTTAAGTACCCACGTTTATTGTTATAGGTTAGATACAGTAATATGTATATACACGGTGGGCCAAAAGTAATCACCCTATTGGACGACGCTATAACTTTTCAAAATGGCGGCAAATGTAAATTCTGTTTTGACATTTGTGAAGTAAACAGATGCAGAATACACGTCAATAAGCCTATTCTCCTCAAGAACGCGGAATAATTGAATCCATTTTTTTGCGCAATAATTCGTCTGTGGTATTGACGCAGCGTGAATTTCGTCGAAGATTTCCGACTTCGGCCAGATCACCCGATTTGACCGCTCCAGACTATTTTTTGTGGGGGTCCTGGGTTTATGTAAACAATCCTCCGACTCTTGAAGCACTTAAAGAACCTATCGCCGGAAGTTCTGACACAAGTGATGAAAAATGCCATAAAACGAGGAGCCCATATGGTCATTAATTCTGACGGCGGACACTTGACCGATATCATTTTCTCGATTTAATGAAAAATATTCTAATTCATTAAATAAACATAATCCATAAGTAGAACCAATGTTTTCCTTTTTAAAAAAAAATGACAGCCAAAGAACTTCAGGTGATTACTTTTGGCCCACCTTGTACAATCATATAATAATTATCATTGACAACATAAAATGAAATCTTTAAATTTGACTAAATAATTTCATATTATCCAGAATTACGCTTACAGTATGTGAATTGACTAAATAATTAATTGGCAATTTATTACTATAACTTCAAAAAACACCTTTAAACTTTTTTACAACATCTTAATTATAAGACAAAGGCATAAAAGACAAATAAAACAATAATTACATTGTATAATAATTTAAAGCTCATTGTTTGACTTTATATTTATATAAGTTCTATATATAATTATAATTACTAGTCATATACCAATTATTACTTATGTATCTAGTTGTATACGAATAGCGTAACTAGTAACAATATTATGCGTGTTGTTTCCCTAATCAAAGAATGGCAAGTTCAGACATAGAGAGGCAAAGGTTTTGTTTTCTTTATGCGGCAACGTTTTTACTTCCAATCTATTTATCAGTCAATATCCAAGCAATGCATATTTTAATAGAGCTTACGACTTAACAATGGCGTCTAGATAGCTGACTACCTTCGGCCAAATTTCATCAGAAGTGCGGCCTTCAAATTCTTTCAAAATGTTTTTCTTTTTATAGAATTCAATCATGGGCTTAGTGATGTTGTTGTATATGTCCAAGCGTTTCCGGACCGCATCCGGCATGTCGTCTGGCCTCTGAACTAAATCTTCGCCGGTGACATCGTCCTTCCCCGGTACTTTGGGCGCGTTGAAGTGGATGTTGTAGACGCGGCCGGAGGGCAGGTGCACCCAGCGGTCCTTCACTCGGTCGACGATGACTTCGGACGGCACGGCGAGGTTCAGCGCCACATCCACCGGCTGCACCTTCCACAGCTCCTCCGCCTGCGCCTGCGTCCTCGGAAACCCGTCCACCAACCAAGGCCTCTCTGATACTTTTTGCAATTCGGTTAACATAAACTTAATGATGACGCTGTCTGGAACGAGCTTGCCTTCGCTCAAGTAGCTTTTCACCTCCTTTCCTAGTTCTGTTTCTTTCTGAATGTGGTCTCTGAGTCGATCCCCGCTGGATATGTGTTCGAAATTGTACTTCTTTACTATTCTCGATGATATCGTGCCCTTTCCGGACGCAGGAGCCCCCAAAATAAGACATTTCAGCAGCTTCACTTTCGAACTCATTATGTAAACACGTGAACTTCGGCCGGAACTATCGGTGATGAACTTCGACCTTTTGACTATGTTACACAATATTATAAGTTTTGCTTCACTATGGCTGTAGGCTTTGATCTATTTTTATGTTAACAAGATGTTTATAGAGCTGAAATCCTGTCTTATCTTCTCGAGAGAAAATGTATGTGGATAACCTCAAAGGCGATGCCGACTTGCACTAAACCACGATAAAACGATAATACAGTGCAGTGAGTCACAGATTATAGGTACTGATATTGCACTGAGTGATCGTCAGCTGCCGTCAAGACAAGATACAAGATTTAATTGTGACAAATCTTTTCCTAATCATTTCACTTATTTCAACAACAAGGAAAGAAACAAGAAAAAAACGTATGTTCACAGCTTCACAGACCGCAAGGATACTTTGTTTGATTGAACTGACAGCACTGACAGAACAGAAACTGTGTACTGACCAAAGAATATACGAGCCGTTATTCGTACAGCGACGGTTGGCTCATCATCTCTGTCAACGAGAAACGAAGCGTAACAAAAACGAAATGCGCCGCCTTAACATTAGGTTAGGGTTAAATTTATAGATGCGTCGCGCGACGCATCTTCTATAAATTAACCCTGGTCATTTTTTTTTTAAACCACCAAAACATTCACCCATACTTTCTGCTATTTGAGGGATAATGAGGCCGGCCTTCGCTGTACGAATAACGACTCGTAAGAAAATAATCGCCACAGACCTCGAATATTACCCTGGCGCAATTTGCAAGTCGCGCGCATGTGTGTGCTCGCGCTCGCGCTCAGGTGCTGAAAATAAACGTCAAACAACAAAGAAACCCTTGCTAAAACCAAAGAGCAAGAACACTCTAGAGATGCAAAGTGATTTAATTCCTAGTGCGGAAGAAACATGTTATTTAAGAAGAAAGAAGTATATTTTTCATACAAAAGTTAGAACGTTGTTATTTGAATAGGGCATAGCAGAAAACACCATTCCGCCTAGTTTAGTTACTTTTGACGTGATAACGTCTTATAAATTGATGAACACCGGCTGCACGCACGAAAAAGTGTCACGTTCCATCTGAGCCTGTGTGTGCAAGCGAGAGCGCGTAACAAGCGATAGAGAGGCACAATCGGCCCAAGCGGCAGTGTTGCCAAACGTACGGTAATTGCCGTATCCTACGGTAATCGAAGCTAGAAATCGACAAATGTACGGCGAACGGCAGCGATAGGGGTGCCGTACGAAAAAATACGGTAATTCTTATAGCTGTGTTTCTATAAGACGTTACCACGTAAAACTATCGTCCGTAAACCGACTTTACAGACAACCAATTTTTTATGCCATTGACTGTGCAGTGCTGCCAAGTTATTATAAGGTTACGAATTCGTATCGTATTGCTTCTACGACTTCCATCTTGAAACTGAAGCCGATCCCGCAGTCCGCACGCCAACCGCTTACTAACCGCTGTTGTCTGAACACACACAACTCTTGCGTGTTATTTTATGGGCGGAAACCACGTCTTCATTCATAAAAAGAAATATGGGTGCGTGTACTTATGTACACGCGTAATAAACGTATACTTCGACCCTCCGACCCTGTCGACCCTCCCGACCGTCCGACCCTCCCAATCCTCCGACCCTCCCGATCCTCCCAACCATCCAACTCTCCCGAACCTCCGATCCTCCCCGCGCTCCGATCCTCTGACCCTCCCGACCCTCCCGACCCACCGACCTTCCGACCCTTCCGGCCCTCCAACGCTCGGAGCGCTCTCGGACCCTCGGATCCTCGCGACCCTCCCCACCCTCTCCCCCCTCTCCCCTCTCCCCTATCTAACGGGAAGCACCGCACGACACCTAAATAAAAATATGTTTTATTCGGTAACGATGAGCCGAATAACGGTGGCGTGACTTTTCTGAGTTTACTCCCCATTTTCAGATGTTCAGTTTATTTCATAATGTGCACCTTCAAAAAATATTCAAAGTTACTTTTTAGTCACTCATAATAATAATTATGAAATCATAGCTAATATCATTACTAATAACCACCCCGGTTAAACCAGATTTCTATTAAAAAAACCGCATCCAAATCGGTCCATCCCTTTGGGAGCTACAATGCCACAGACAGACAGACGTAGGCAAATTTATGAGACCCCTCTTTTTGCGTCGGGGATTAAATAGAAGAAGTAAAAGAAGATTGGGATAAAAGCATTGAGCTATCTACCTACATCTACGAAGCGTTCGCCGCTCGGTGCTAGCTACACCATGGATGGAATTAACCAATTACCAAACAAGCGCTTTCCAGACGGAGGTAATCCAGCGTTCCAACAGGGGTGACCTTGGTGAGAACTTGGTTTCCATCCGCGGATTGTGTTTCGGCTACACGGATCTCATCCACCCGCCAACTCGCTCGCGAATAGTTGCGATTGTTGCGAGTCGTCTCTGCTGAAAATTTCAATAAAATCGGTCCAGTACTTTCATAGTTATTAAAAAATGAAATAAATTTACATTTACGTGCGCGCATCGCATCATTCACGCGGGACAGCTGGGTGGTCGTTGACCCGTGCGAATCAAAAAGTAGGTCAAGGCCGCACGCGCCAGCTGTCCTGTCCCGCGCATATGAGATGCACGTAAGTGTATTTTTTTTCATTTATTAATTACTCTGAAAGTACTGGACCGATTTTGTTGAAATTTTCAGAGTGTATTAGTATGCATGGGCTCTACTATGTGGCATGAAAAAAATCTAACTTTAGGTACGTAAAGTAAAATTAACATCATAAATGTGATCCATTTCAGATGTAGAACCTACGATTTAAGGGACTTCACTTAATAAAAAAAGTTAAATTACAAATTTAAAACCCCCGACCCTTAAAAAGTCCAAAATAATTTCCGTTTACTTACTTAAGGGAGTCGGGAGACCGCTAAGTAAATTCCCGCGCAGTTCTGAGTTTTTATATTTTATTTACTTAGCGATCCCCCGACTCCTTTAAGTAAGTAAACGGAAATTATTTTGGACTTTTTAAGGGTCGGGGGTTTTTAAATTTGTAATTAACTTTTATTTCAACCTTTTTAAAAAAAAACCGCATGAAAATCGGTCCAAGATAATTAATTTTTTTATTACTTAATTACTTGATTACTTGATTACAAACATAGCTAAGAACCATCCCGATTAAACAGGCTTCCTAATAAAAAAAACCGCATCCAAATCGGTCCATCCGTTTGGGAGCTACGATGCCACAGACAGACACACACACACACACACACACACACTCACACACACACACGTCAAACTTATAACACCCCTCCGTTTTTTTCGTCGGGGGTTAGAAATGACTCTGTATACACCACATACCTAACTATAACCGGTCGGGTTAAACCTTATCACCTACCTACATAGTAAGGTACGGGTAGGGAGGGACCCGAGAAGGGACCTACAGTTTCACGTGGAATCCAAACCACGGTCCGCATCAATGGTCGAACGGTCATCCATCCAAGTTCTGACCGCGCCATTTGTCTTCTTTGCGCGTGAAAGCATTACAGTAAGTAAATATTCGCTCCAGTCATGAAGACCTTGTAATATTGTTGCAGTGAGTCACGACAAATCAAGATGGCGCTGGTAATGCTACCGTGTGACCTGCCCTGGTGGACGTCCGTACAACGCCACCTCAAGCATTTACTCCTCGCCTCCTCCACAGAGAAACTAGTCGCCGGCATGCTCAAAGTCCACGATATGTGCAAGTAAGTTTTCTATCAAATGCATAAACCGCTAATTAAATTGATGTTCGCCAAATGTTTCATGATATGTTTCAGTTACATTACAGGTTACATGTAAGACCCTGCACTGAAACCCGTGTTAAATCATATGATCCGAACTAGACCTTGCACTTTTGAACATTAAACCGTCAGCAGTAGTGTAAATAGTTCAGTTTCTTATGATTTTGCGAGCGTTTGAAATTATCATTATACCTAGGTAGTACGCGAGCTCAGTTATTATCACAAATCGCTGTAATACGGGCCAGTCAGACTAATCGATATCACATCACAATTATAAGAGCAAGCTGCTTGTGCACTAAGTAGATAGATAGATCCACAGACTATCTGAGGTTAGAGATCTCTTGGCTATACTATAGAAAACCCTTGGAGTTCACAGACAAGATAGCTTGGGCTAGTTCATGAGATAGAATTAGAACCTCATAGCCTCAGACACAGTTCTTGGTCTGTGGTTATAGCTTTCCTGAGACGAAGATAATGTTTAATATGTCAAATTTTCGCCTTGAGTAAACTTAGCTATAGCTATGTCAGAATGCCCTTTGCCCTAATGTCGTCTGATTATGCCCCAACAGCATAGGTCTCGACCCCGACGAGGACAACAAGGACCCTGAGCTCCTGAAAGGTCTGCAGGTGTTCCTAGACGAGGAGCTGTCGGTGGAGGAGCGGCAGCACTTCATGGACAACACGTTGCGTGTTCTCGTCACGCGCGCGTTACAGCTGCGCAGATGGAAGCCGGCCAAGGGGCTCATGTTCAGCTTGCAGCAACAAAGTCAGTTCTTGCAGACGTTTGTTCTTTTGTTGTCTGACTCCTAAAGACCTCAGACGTTGAATAGTATTGTTGTGCTGATGAACAGTGTTTATGGATGAAGCATTCCATTTCCTCATAAGTATTCGTTTTCTTTAGAAGACTAATTTATTAATTACTAGCCGTGCCCGCGGCTCCGCCCGCTCTCATATTTCACTTCACTGCTAACCTCATAAGCCATTTAGCGTGATAGTAAGTAGCCTATAGTTGATGGGAAGAATCAAGCTATACGTAGAATTTTTTTTTATTAAAATCGGTTCAGTGGTTCTCGAGTTATAAGCGGACAGACAGACATACACTCAGACACTCAGACAGAAAGCAGACGTTGGATTTTATTATAGGTAAGGATTCGCAAATTTAAAAAAATATATCGATTACGGAAATGTATCGGCGCGATTTTTTTATTCAGAAAATTTTATTCTTGCCATAGAGAACATTTTTTATGCCGACTTGATTTTCGCAATATTGACGCTGATAGATAGAAGCTAAGAAGATAGCTGACAATTTACGTAGATAGCCGCCGCCGTGTTGTTTAGACTATTTGTATATTTTAAAGTGTTTATATCGTTATTACGATTGCATTTTGTGGTATTTATGTTTTGTGTGGTTCATCAGTGTTTAGGGATTTTTTTAAACACGACAGTGTGCATATTACTAAAAGGGGAGTAAGGTAAATTTCCACAACCAAACGAATTCACTGCTCATATTTATAAAAATAATCCCATACTAACATTAGTTCCGTTGACGCTCGTTACGCTTTTGACTTGAATTTGATAAAACGTCTTTGGACTCGGGTAAAGAGTGCGACTAAAAAAAATTAGGACTTTTTTTGTACTTTGCGGCGCTTATTACTTACAATTCTAACAACCTCTTGCAACCAGACTGTACAACAATTCTAAATATGTCGGATGAAAGATCCATCTGACGACTTCATTTTTATTTTGTCGTTCCATCCTTTCTGGCCCAAATCAGCCCTTCAAGTTGGCATGTTTTGAAAAATGCGAAAAACTTCGAAACCTCTCGCGCTTTAGTCGTTAACGCTGCATAATCAAGACAAACTCTAACGAACAGGCAAAGGTTTTAACTTTATTCGATACTCCAAACAAAATCTTGAAGCCTAGGTGGAGCAATATGGGCTACAAAAGTTGAAAATGTTTCTTACGAAAAAATTGTTTCAAACTGCGCAAACATCAAATTGACGGCTGCATGTGTACCTACATGCAGACTCCCTTGATTTTTTTGCCCGTAGTACGGTTCAGTTGTCCGGTCAACCGGACTAAGGAAAAAAGATTTTCCATGGTTATACAACAAAAAAATTATAGACCAGAACTGCTGTCAGCCCCAAAACAAAGTAGCTGCAGAAAGCAACTTACTAGAGAGTTCAGTGGTGCAAACATTAATTTGTGACCTCCAAGATCGCCACCCTTTGATCCATTACTATATGGAGCACCTGTTCATCTCTTTCAGTCAGTCCAAAATATCCCTGTACAACCTTGTCATACTCTTTTTGTTAATAGACCGAGCAAACTAGTGGAGTGACAAGGTGCTACATTTATCTATTTCTAGAATCGACTGAACTGTTGCTCTAATTATTCAGTTTTGGTCTAATCGTCTAATCATTCATGCAGAATTAATGATAAAACATCATGGCGGATACGATTGACACTAATAAATTCCATATTATTTATGCAAGCTTTGATTGAACCCTATCATGTTACATATTACTTACTTGTCATCTAATTTGCAGTGATCACTACTGCATGGGAAGACCTAGATACTTGCTATTAACCTTAATGCAAAAAAAGAATACTCGGATATGTATTTGTACACGGACTACATTTAATTTCAGGCGATGTCACAGAACTGGACTACAGCTTCGTATCGTCCCTCATTGCTCATTCGTTTTTCTCAACTTTCCCCAAACGAACGCTCAAGACTCATCCCACATTACAAGACTTCAATTTTACACATTTTTTTAAGAATTTACACAGGTGAGGTTGGTTGCTTTACAAGGTACTTTTTTTATATTACATAATTACCTACCTTTTTGGCTCTTACCTACTGTAGGTGTGGCCTTTTCACCAACATCTCCCCTATTCGATGTAGATAGAATGTAGAGTAGATGAAAATTTAGGTTTTTTATTTTGTATGAAAAATTACAAATAGTGTAGGTGTAGTTTTGACTTTTTATGAAAAAAAGTGATCGTATAGAATAATGCTATCGAGATTTTTACTAATGCCTGTACAAATTATTTGGCAATGACGTGAACATTAATGAATGTTTTGTTTGCTTTTCAGAAAAAGTCAGCGCTGCAAATTGAAAAGCTTGATGCATTATTTTGAATGGTTGGATCATAATGACGTCGAAGGTTCAATTAAAATTTCACGAAAGGTAAACAGTTTCACATATTATTAATTACGTATATGACACACGCAGCGGCGGCGCATGTATAATGCGCGGGACGGATCTCGGCGTGTCGTCGCCGCAGCGAGCGACCCGCCACGCGAATACACTATACAAGTACGGTGCGGGTGCGAGGGAGAACACTGACGAACCGCTGCGGCGGCGACACGCCAAGATCCGCCCCGCGCAGTATACATAAGCATTAGCTGTTGCTGTGTACACGTGACTAATTAGTGCTAACTAGTAGTGTCTGATCTACATTCGTGTAGGTCCATGTGCTCACACACGCTAATGTGTGGGTACTTGCGCCCTTAACTACTTAGTAAAATAAAACTAGCCCCACTCTTGTAAATTACTGAATCAAAGAAACATCTAGTAACTCATGATTAGGCTAGGTTAGGTTAGGTTAGGTTAGGTTAGGTTAGGTTAGGTTAGGTTAAGTAAGTTATTTAAAATAATACATTAAAAATACATTGTAAATAATCTAAAAATATCGGTCAAACGGGAGTTTTAGTTTCCGTAGATCCGCTATTAGGTACCATACCTGTCGAAAAAACATATTCGTCTATATTTGTCTGTCTGCAATGCAAAGTACCTATGGCGCCCTCTATTATTTAGTAGCGTCAAATGTACTATTCTAATCTTAGAACTTTTCTTGTGTAATTTTTTTACTTTTTTATTTCTTTAGGTATTATTTGTTGGCATAGCTGCTATAAAAACATATATTTTGTGAAAATTTCAACCGGCTACCTATCAAGATGCAGCCCTCGGACGGACGGATGGACGGACGGACGGACAGACAGACAGACGGCATATGCTTAGTAATTTGGCTTCCGTATGGATACGGAACCCTAAACATAAGTCTAAATTTTTAGTTTTCTAAATGATCACTACAGCAAATTATTATCAAGTAAGTAGGTACCATATATTAAGTAGGTAGGTATGATCTCGTCGTTAGTTGGTTGCGCAATCTAAGAACGATCGACTGACGATCTGACGCTAAGAAAAGCGCGCGCGAGTGAAGTCGAAAAAATAAGAGTATTTGACCAGCAATAAACCGCTTGGTTTTAAACCAGGTGATGACAGCGAAGCAGTGGCTGACGATCGAGGACTGGCTGGAGTGTTCGCTGCCGCTATGCAAGCTCGTGGTGCGCCACGAGGGCCGCCCCGAGCGCTGCGAGATGGACGACGCCCTCAGGGTCTGCTTCGCTAGCAGCCGCCTGGGAGGCGACGCGCTCCTAGACGGAGAGTCACAGGTTCATTATTTTAGGCCTTAAGGATTCTCTTATTTCTTTCATTAATTCCTCTCGACCAATTGTTCTTGCATGCATGGCATGGCATGCACAGTTACCCAAGAATAATCTAAATGCAATGGGTTTCCACGGTTGCAGCGTATGATGTAGCCATAGCCAACCATGTCAGGTTCCATATAGGTAATAAATTAGTACGTATAACGAGGTGGTGCGCGTGGAGGGCGCGCGCATGTTCAGCGGCATCACCGTATGTCTGTGTACAGGAGTCACTGTGGATGTTCATGATGCCGGAGCTGCTGGCGGCGTTGCTGTCTGTGCAGGCGCTCGAGGACAACGAGGTGGTGCGCGTGGAGGGCGCGCGCATGTTCAGCCGCATCACCGTATGTCTGTGTACATGAGTCACTGTGGATGTTCATGATGCCGGAGCTGCTGGTGGCGTTGCTGTCTGTGCAGGCGCTCGAGGACAACGAGGTGGTGCGCGTGGAGGGCGCGCGCATGTTCAGCCGCATCACCGTATATCTGTGTACAGAAGTCACTGTGGATGTTCATGATGCCGGAGCTGCTGGCGGCGTTGCTGTCTGTGCAGGCGCTCGAGGACAACGAGGTGGTGCGCGTGGAGGGCGCGCGCATGTTCAGCCGCATCACCGTATGTCTGTCTGTGTACAGGAGTCGCTGTGGATGTTCATGATGCCGGAGCTGCTGGCGGCGTTGCTGTCTGTGGAGGCGCTCGAGGACAACGAGGTGGTGCGCGTGGAGGGCGCGCGCATGTTCAGCCGCATCACCGTATGTCTGTGTACAGGAGTCGCTGTGGATGTTCATGATGCCGGAGCTGCTGGCGGCGTTGCTGTCTGTGCAGGCGCTCGAGGACAACGAGGTGGTGCGCGTGGAGGGCGCGCGCATGTTCAGCCGCATCACCATATGTCTGTGTACAGAAGTCACTGTGGATGTTCATGATGCCGGAGCTGCTGGCGGCGTTGCTGTCTGTGCAGGCGCTCGAGGACAACGAGGTGGTGTGCGTGGAGGGCGCGCGCATGTTCAGCCGCATCACCGTATGTCTGTGTACAGGAGTCGCTGTGGATGTTCATGATGCCGGAGCTGCTGGCGGCGTTGCTGTCTGTGCAGGCGCTCGAGGACAACGAGGTGGTGCGCGTGGAGGGCGCGCGCATGTTCAGCCGCATCACCGTATGTCTGTGTACAGAAGTCACTGTGGATGTTCATGATGCCGGAGCTGCTGGCGGCGTTGCTGTCTGTGCAGGCGCTCGAGGACAACGAGGTGGTGCGCGTGGAGGGCGCGCGCATGTTCAGCCGCATCACCGTATGTCTGTCTGTGTACAGGAGTCGCTGTGGATGTTCATGATGCCGGAGCTGCTGGCGGCGTTGCTGTCTGTGGAGGCGCTCGAGGACAACGAGGTGGTGCGCGTGGAGGGCGCGCGCATGTTCAGCCGCATCACCGTATGTCTGTGTACAGGAGTCACTGTGGATGTTCATGATGCCGGAGCTGCTGGCGGCGTTGCTGTCTGTGCAGGCGCTCGAGGACAACGAGGTGGTGCGCGTGGAGGGCGCGCGCATGTTCAGCCGCATCACCGTATGTCTGTGTACAGGAGTCGCTGTGGATGTTCATGATGCCGGAGCTGCTGGCGGCGTTGCTGTCTGTGGAGGCGCTCGAGGACAACGAGGTGGTGCGCGTGGAGGGCGCGCGCATGTTCAGCCGCATCACCGATCGCAACAAGGGCTCCGTCGACACGCTACAACAGCCTAAAGAGGTCCGATTTATGCAACTTGTTATTTTGTAAAGAACTGACATGGCTGGCTGAACCCAATATTTCACCGAGTGAGGACATCAGACACAGCCAAAATAAGTAATCAGAATCACCCCTCGCAAAACTACGCTCAGAAATGCGTCATGCCAACTATGAGACGGGCAAAAAGGATGTCTTCCAAATAATTTGTAATCGCACCTAAACTAAAATCATAGACAGTCTCATAGGTGTCGTGTCATCCATCACACAGCATCTGGATTGATAGAATAACGACTTCAAGGCCAAAGGATGCGAAACAAACCGTTTTACTTCAGCTAGTTCAGAAAAGGGATGTTCAAATTATGGTTACACAAATAATTCACAATTTCTGGCACTACACGACAAATAGATACCAGACACTGCCTTACTAACCCGGCCTCTGTTTATGTTTTCCTCGAGTAGGTAAATAATAAATAATAACACCATACAACACATTGGCAGGTAACAATATGCATGATGGACGCGGAGAACTACCGCCAGGTGCCGCTGTCGCAGTGGGAGGAGGACAACGTGCTGCGGGAGCTGAACAAATGTCTGCTCGCCTTCCAGCAGAGCCCGGCCGGCCGCGACAACCAGCGTCTGCATGAGAGGAGGCTATCACCAATCGGTTGCACACTTCCTAACTAATGTATCACGTGCAGCATTGACAACAACTTACCCAACCTGCATCGATATCAGTACATAGCTGCATTGCAGAAGCACAAGTCAGCCTCGGTAGCTCAGTGGTGGGGTCGGTCGACTGTCGGTCGTTTCTCAATTCAGTGGGCGTGATCATAAGCCATTGGGTGAATTCTATGTCATAAGCACACCTGTGCGCGGTCAGTACTGAGTATTTGAATAAGGTGTCATCGTGCTGGGCTCTTCGGGCGAGTGTCTGCCGGTGTCGCGCGGCGCCGGCGCCGGAGCGTCCTGCGACGGGCACGAGCAGGAAGACTCCCTTTACTCCAGCTGCAACTCCAGGCATAGAGATAAGAAAAAGAATTTGTGGTCATGTAACCGTCACTCCGCTGAAAAAAAAAACACAGTGAGGAACCGCGCAGCAACACCCTGTGAGGCTGACCGTGGTTCGGATTCCACGTAAAACTGTAGGTCCCTTCCCTTCTTACCTTACTATGTAGTAGGTTTAACCCGCCCGGGTTGGTACCACCGCACTGAATGAAAATTCAGTTGAAACGGCTATATAAATAGTTCGTGTTTCCCGTCCAATTCAGTGTAGCCGGCATGACCAAATGGAAGCACTGACATGATACCTAGTTCACAAAGGTGTTATGGCCTGACATCACGGATGTAGTTGGTGAAGCAGCAAACCGTGTCAGTTTCCATAAAAAAAAAAGTATCCTAGCCTAGGTAGGTCATCTAGCTAGTGTTAGGAACGTAGAGATGTAGTTCGCATCGTGCGTTTCCTTCACTTTTTTATTTATGGAATCTGTATGTTTGACTACAGTAACTACTAAACTAAACCCGGGATGTCAGCTCATCACACCTTGTTCATGCCGTAACAAGGTGCCATGTTCGCTCTTCTCTTTGGCGGTAGCGGCTACGCTGAACTGGTCGGCCACTAATTATAATATCGAAATGCTTCGACACAGGGGAATCGTTCAGTCACACGCCGCCTGAGGTGGAGGCGACGGTGATGGTGAAGCAGAGTTCCTGCAGCACAGTCAACAGCTACCACAGCCGCAGCCCCACCCCCGACGCCTACTGCTCCGCCACCCTCAACCTCAATGACCCTAGTCAGTCGCTCTTATTCTCTTCCTAAATACACCACCAATTCACACCACTCTTCTTCTACCTCCATGCGATGTGTTCCATCTGATGGAACACATCTAACGGTGTCCGTGGACATTATACGTTGCACAGGGCATACCGATGTCCTACTGGCTTCACGCTATGCTCTTTTACATCTCTTTTGAGAGATCGTATTTGAGAGTAAATAATTGGGCTGAGTACGAAGTATTTAATGTTTGAAGTCTTCTTCAAATCTGCCGCCTTCTATCGACGCATCTTCAGCCGATGTTAAAGCAATTCTAAGAAATGTTACTACTGTGATCGCTGTAGATACACTACACAATCGTGGCGCGCCTTCCTACAAAGTTCTACAGCTACATATACCCTTCTTCATCAATGGGACTTGACTCTGTCTCGCAGGCATAGAGATAACAAAACGCAAGTGCTGGCTGTCGCCGGACGGCAACACGCTCAACAACCGGCGCGGGCGGTTCATCGTGCTGGGCTCTTCGGGCGAGTGTCTGCCGGTGTCGCGCGGCGCCGGCGCCGGAGCATCCTGCGACGGGCACGAGCAGGAAGACTCCCTCTACTCCAGCTGCAACTCCAGCGACGACGAGTTCCACAGCGCTAACGCCAGTTTTGATGAAGGTCTGGAAAGTTATATGTTATACTCTCTTTTATTTATTCTTACCAGCTGCGCTCGTAGAGAGGCCAGTCGACTGGCATGTACGTGTGATCTGGCATACCACAAGGCAATCGATGTTTTAAGAAATTAAACCGCGCAGTTAAGCTTTCTTCAAATTGTTTTTCATAAGTAAGTTTGTCATTTTATCACCTAAGTAAATAATTGTGACAGGTAGCGAAGACGAGGGTCGCGGCGCGAGCGGGCGCGGGCGGCTGAGTTCGTGCCAGTACACAAAGGAGCTGTCGACGGAGGCGCGGCGGCTGAGTTTCGCGACGCGGCTGCGCGACGCGCTGCGCCGCGAGGCCGAGGACTCGTGCTCGAGCTCCACGGGCGGCGGCAGCGGCACCGGCACCGGCGACTGCTCCACCGACAGCTCCAGCTACGCCGTCGGCATCAGCATCTCCGGCGCGGAGCTCAACGACAATGACATAAGGTTAGTCCATCGCCAGTTACAAACGGACAGACGAACGAGTAGCGGGTTGGCGCCCGGCGACCGGTGGTGCAGCCAGAGCGGCTGATCCACCAATGACTGGGTTTTCGGAGAATTTGTGGTCATGTAACCGTCACTCCGGTGAAAAAAAAAACACAGTGAGGAACCGCGCAGTAACAATGATGCTTTAGCAATAGGTACCTTCCTAGGGTGTTGTTGTGCAATGTGTGCGGTGTGCGCAGAGTGAAGCGCGGCGGGAGCGTGGGCTTCGTGCTGACCGAGCAGGAGGGCGCGAGGGACGCGCGCTCCCCGCTCCGCCGCCCCTCCTGTCTGCGCCGCGACACCGGCAACTCCTCCAAGTATAGCTTCAGTACTGAGTATAGGTGAGCTATGAGCCTATTCTTACATAAAGACACACAAACAAACGTTGTCCTGCTTTTTCATCAACGCTTCGCCTATTATTCTAGCTGGACTGCATGGTGACAAGGAGGCTCTCCCAATACATTAAGAGGTTAATTATATAGGCTGGTCATTCTGTTCGGGCGTTCTTTGTAGCCAAATAATTATTTGAATCTGAATCTGAGACTGTATTTTTTTGTAATCTGGTATTTTTTGTAAGCCGGCTGAGTCAGAGGGGCCACAAAGCACGCGCTCCGACCAGCCAATATCACCTCTGAGAAGGTAGGTGACATACCGGAGACTTCCTTTTGGATTGCTGGCTAATGGCTTTACTGGACTACAGAATACAGCCGAGGCGGTTATGCGGCCGCCTTATATCCAGTACGGTGTTACGATACCAACTCAGTCGGTTACAATTTTAGCTTATACATACAACCTATATGGAGCAAGGAAAAGGACCTACAGTTTCCGTCAGAAAAACTTGTTGATAAACGCTGACCGGCCGGATTCTCTCGCAAGAGAAGCCGACGACGACGCCCTTTATAACAAGCATTTGGATTATTGAAGGGATACCTATCTTACTGAATCATTAATCGTAGAGTTCGTACATCCATCATAAAGCCGCATCATTCTTATAAGAGCACTAGCATAGAGAATGTATGGATTCTGTGCGTGTTGTGCCGCAGCTCGGAGCTGGAGGAGGTGTACCAGCAGTTCCACCAGTGGCTGGAGGACCCCATCCTCGACGCCGACTCCGGCGAGCACAAGCCGCGCGAGCTCGACTCCCGCGACATGGCCGTCACTACCTACCATAGAGATTGTATGGATTGTGTGCGTGTTGTGCCGCAGCTCGGAGCTGGAGGAGGTGTACGAGCAGTTCCACCAGTGGCTGGAGGACCCCATCCTCGACGCCGACTCCGGCGAGCACAAGCCGCGCGAGCTCGACTCCCGCGACATGGCCGTCACTACCTACCATAGAGATTGTATGGATTGTGTGCGTGTTGTGCCGCAGCTCGGAGCTGGAGGAGGTATACGAGCAGTTCCACCAGTGGCTGGAGGACCCCATCCTCGACGCCGACTCCGGCGAGCACAAGCCGCGCGAACTCGACTCCCGCGACATGGCCGTCACTACCTACCATAGAGATAGTATGGATTGTGTGCGTGTTGTGCCGCAGCTCGGAGCTGGAGGAGGTGTACGAGCAGTTCCACCAGTGGCTGGAGGACCCCATCCTCGACGCCGACTCCGGCGAGCACAAGCCGCGCGAGCTCGACTCCCGCGACATGGCCGTCACTACCTACTATAGAGATTGTATGGATTGTGTGCGTGTTGTGCCGCAGCTCGGAGCTGGAGGAGGTGTACGAGCAGTTCCACCAGTGGCTGGAGGACCCCATCCTCGACGCCGACTCCGGCGAGCACAAGCCGCGCGAGCTCGACTCCCGCGACATGGCCGTCATTAGGTATGTACATTGAGCGCTACCTACATACACTCACACACATACATACTTACCTCCACGCTCACCCTCTATTCTTCATTAGCATTACTAAAAACAAAACAGGAATGCAACACTAATGCAAGTCTATAGTTTGTTACGCGTTGTTTTCCTTTTTTATTTATTTAATAAAAGGTACTAGGTATATAGGCTTCCGTGAATGGTGTTCATGAGAACCTAGTTAGGTACCTACTTGTTTACCTATTACCCTGAATACAACACTGAAAAAACGGTTAGTCAATTAGTAACTAAATTTTGTGTAATATGTTACAAAACAGTTTAGTTGCTGTGGTGACTACAAAATTAGCAGTTACCACAACTAAACCGAGTTTAGTAAATCAGTTTGGTTGCTTTCTACATACTTAACTGTTTGTTAAAGAAAAACTGTTTGTTGCATATCAGCTAATAAATAGATTTGTAATGTATAGCTGAACTAATATAGGCAAAATAGCTTACGTTTGGTCACGTGTAGTGTAGCCAAACAATTCAGTGACCAATTAATTTTGTATATAGGTAGTAGCTATTACTTCGGTAGTTGGTTATAAAAGAGGGTTTTACTAAATTGTGGTTAGTTGTCGCAACTAAACCGGTTTAGGTAACTTTATTTAATACATACCAAATGTGAGCAAAAAACTACTTTACTAAACAGTTTAGTAAAACAAAATTTCTCAGTTCTCCAGTGCACGATGCGCGTACCTAACTTGCACTGCAATCAATTATATTAAACTGAATGAAAGATCGGTTCAAACGGCTATTTAAATACTTCGTGTTTCCCTCCAGTTCAGTGTAGCCGGCACGACCTAAGGGAAGCACTAACATGGCACCTAGTTCAGTTTCAGTGTCAGTTTCCATAATAAAAAGAAGTCAGCATGTAGTGGCGCGAGTTAATCGGTTGTATGTAACGATAGATTTGCAGGGTCCTTGCTGAAGAGGACCTTGAGCGAATCGTTCGCTGGCATGCCGCTGACGGAGGGGTGCGCGCACGCGGCCGGCATGGAGAGCGCGGAGCTGTGCCGGCGGCGCGACCGCGGCGGCGGCGGCGGCGAGCGCGACCTCGACCGCCCCACCAGGCACAAGCTGGTGCTGACCGCGCGCTCCCTCAGCCTGGAGCTCGCCAAGCACAAGCATCGGTTGGCGGCGCAGCTGGTGAGTCAACTCTTGTACTCAGTGCTACCAGCTTGATTCTTTAAGCTCTGTGCCATTGGTTATTTAAGTCAAACATTTAAGTATCTTCTTTTTTTAATGTATTTATCACTGCTTAAAAAGGATAATAAACCTAAAATAAAATGCGCCCTGAGAACGGGTGAGTGTTTGTTCGCAGGTGTATAGGAACACATCTTGACAACCTGCCAACAGAGCGATAAAGGAAAACTAAACTAAAATGTTTGACTAATTTGTGTTTGGGTGGTGTGTGGAGGTAGCATAATGAATATGAGAAATAGGTGCGAATGAACTACGAACTACCATGTTTAGTTTTTAGGCTTCCATGTCCGTACGGAAACCTGTTACATACTAAGCCTACGGCGTCCGTCCGTCCTACATTTAAAGGTCTGTATCTTTTGAACCGTAACGAGAACCATAATAGGTAGCGGATTTAAATTTTCACAGAATATGTGTTATTATGGGGAATATCCTAACAAATAATAAAAAAACAAAAGGTATAAAATGTATGGGGGTGGATCCCGTACAAGAAACGTGTTTCTTTAATATTTTTTAGTTTTTTTGTTTTTGCTCTATCGTAAAAACGGTAATACATGCAGACAAACACGGTTCAAACTTGGTATGATTATAGTGCAAACTCTACAGTACAACAACAAATAATAAAAACCGGCCAATAGGTACGCGGTGGTACGGAACCCTCGGTGAGCAAGTCCGACTCGAGCTTGCCCGGTTTTTACTATATTATATTTAATACCTATGTATAGGTCGTTCGTTCTAACCTGAGGCATACATATATGTACATTCACGCATGACGGTGAGCATAAAATTCTGCGAGTGTAGTAGTGCTCAGGCCATGTTTATGCGCATGTCAAGCATTTATATTAGAGAAATGCATGTGTGTGCGGCCTCAGGTTAGGCCGTCCATGCTATAGTTGAGAATCATTTTGCTTATATAGAGCTCCATGACACGATGAGATTCTTCATTGTCTAGCGCACGCGCGCGCGCACTAAATAGGTTATATGTTTTGACAGAAAAATAAAGAAATAGACAGTATCTCCGAAGAACAGAGCACAGATGACCGAACACAATCTCGGGTAAATACTGAAAGAGAGGAGCGCCGGTCCGAGAGTTCCGAGCGGGAGGAAGCGGCGACGGGCGGGACTCGAACCCACGGCAGTAGAGTCGACAGCACGTCGTCCACAGACACCGGCTCCACCGTCGTTGCCGCCCCGAAACACTCCAAAATAAGGAAAAAGAAACTCAACTGGATAGTGAGCATGGTGACAGAAGCGATAGAGCAATGCGAACCGATCGTGCTGAAACTTAAAAAAAAACAGGTCAGACGTGTTGATGACGAGGCCGGCTCTGTTCTGTACTCTCCGCTAATTCCTCTTAATCATAATGCAAGTGGAACATCACTAACTATAGTCACTACTCACTACCACTCGCCACCACCACCGCCACTACCGCCAGTACCGCCACGCGCCACGCGGCTTCTCCCTCCACCCGGGCATGCGCATGTACACTCTGATATCATTCAATATATACTCCACTCCTACTCGGTTTGATAACTTTATGACAATAGCTCCCGTTTATAAAATATTAATAAGTAGGTTCCTACCAAGAATAAAGTGAAGAAAACTATCTAGTAGATACTTATTCAATTTTAAAATTATGAATTTCTCACCTTCTGAGTGCTCAAAGTGGCCGTATCGTCTACCGTTTGTCGGCCTCGGTAGCTCAGTGGTGCGGTCGGTGGACCGCGGTCAGTCTTGGATGGGCGACGACCGCTCGACCGTTGGGGGCTGACTGTGGTTCAGATTCCACGTAAAACTGTAGGTCCCTTCCCTTCCCTTACTTACCTTTCTTACTATGTGGTAGGATTTATCCCGCCCGGGTTGATACCACCGCACTGAATAAAACGTCATCGGTCGAAATGACTATGTAAATAGTTCGTGTTTTTCGTCCAGTTCAATTTAGCCGACATGAAATTGAAGGGAAGCACTGACATGGCACCTAGTTCACCCGGTATTATGGGCTGACATGACATCACGTATGTTGTAGGTTATGTAGCCAACCGTGTCAGTTTCCATTAAAATAAAATTAAAGAAAAACGATCTACAACATTAGTTCCTGTGGATTCGATTGATAAGTTTGTGACTATACAGGATGTTTCAGGATAGGCCTGAGAAACTTCAGGAATAGAAAGTACTCATTATTAGAAGAAAATAATCCTTATCCCTCCAATCGTAAAATTACGTAATTTTTTTTTTTTATACAAAAATTTAAAATTATAATAAAAACTTGATGGACAGTGAGATTTGGCAACAGTGCTGTCTAAATCTATGGAGTGAAATTACCTAGTCCAGTCCCCCTTTTCTTTTGATATCATTCAAATTTAAGTGTTTAGAACTTACCTACATGCAGTATAATTCTAGTACGTGGGGCACACTAAAAGTTTCCGGAATTAATAAGAATAAAATACTATTAAAGGTCAAAAATGAATTTATTGTTTCTCAAAATATTCTCCCTTTGCGTAAATGCACTTTTTCATACGATTAAACCAATTTTTAAAACTTTTGTGCCCCTCCTCCGTGGTGACCTCAGAAACGTGTTTTTCATATTCTTCGACAGCCTCTTCTGGCGATGAAAATCGTTGACCGCGTAATTGGTTCTTTTTGGGAACAGAAAAAAGTCACAAGGTGCCGTCACCTGTTACTATGTCCCACACCAAATTTGAAGCGCCTTTGTTGCATCTGGTAAGCATGGCATTGCACCAAGTGACGCGGTGCGTTTTTTGAGCCTCGGTCAAATTGTGTGGGTTCCGCCGCGAGCACAGCTTTCTCACACCCAAATGTTTGTGTAGGATTGATTGTATTTGACTCATGCCTATGTCTAAGGATGCCCGAATCTCATGGTAGGTCACATGCCTGTCTGTTTCGATCATACGGCGCACAGCATCGATGTTTTTGTTGTTCACAGCGGTGAACGGGCGAACATCGCGAGATTAGTCACTGAGATTGACACGACCGCGCTTGAATTCTGCAAACCAGCAATAAATAGTCGTCTTGCATGGTGCTTTATCGCCAAAAGCAGATTGAAGCCGAGCGAGGCTCTGATGAGCTGTCAAATTACACTTAAAATCGTAGAAAATCATACTACAAAAATTTTCCCGGGTTAAATTTATGTTAATGTAGACACGCAATTTTTAAAATGGCGCCACAATGGAAAAACAATTGACAGTCAGATGAAACAAACTGCATTCTACAGCCAAAGAGTTCCATTTTCAAATGTTGTAATTACTTTTTAAATATTGTTTATG
Source organism: Nematopogon swammerdamellus (assembly GCA_946902875.1). Classification (NCBI taxonomy): domain Eukaryota; kingdom Metazoa; phylum Arthropoda; class Insecta; order Lepidoptera; family Adelidae; genus Nematopogon; species Nematopogon swammerdamellus. Next base: position 15,229,455 of record OX336336.1, read on the forward strand.
TAAGTGGCCAATTCCGGAAACTTTTAGTGTGCCCTATGTAGTTAAGCATGTAAGTTAGTCATATTATTTTTATATAAAGGCAGACGCTAACCGTCCACCAAAGCTCGATGAAACGATTTTCACCAAAAAGTACTATAAAATGAACCGAATCTGAGAAAAAGTTTCACAGCTTTTCGAATTCAAATATGGACCCCTTTCGAACCCTGAAGTTACGAAACCCTATCCTGAAACACCCTAAGACAGAGGATAAGAATATTGGAATTTATTACCTTGTCAAGCGCTTATCTAAGTTTTACTAAAACACGTGTACTTAAGATCTAATTACTCGACTTTTTATAGTTCCGTATCGGTACGGGACCCTATTACTAAGCCTACGCCGCCGTCAGTCTGTCTGTACTCTGTATGTCCGTCTGTGCGAGGGCTGTATCTTTTGAACCTTATTAGGTAGCCTGCTGAAATTTTCACAGAATATATAATAATATGGTGGATATACATATAATACATAAATAGCATCATGCCTGTTTCCCAATATTAGTAGGCAGATAAAACGGATCCTGACACACCTCTGCCGCCTCTTCCACTCTGATAAATATGTTCTTCATTACATGCTCGTCGGTTACGCGTACTAAGTATGCATTTGACCGTTTTCAACACATGCCCGATCCAGGTACGTGCGTCTAGGGCGACCCTTTCCGATTCTTCCACTCACATTCGCTCCATTTTATTTCGTTGCATCCCATAAATCCCACTTGGACATCCCAGATGGAACAGTCAAGCAAGGCGAAAAAAAAATGATGATTATTCAACGTTTTTTTGTTGCTCTATAAACTCTAAAAGCTGTCCGACGGTGCGCGAGTCCGACTTGCACTTGGCCGGTTTTCATTAGAACATTACCTAATTTTTACCCGACTGCGAACGCAAAGGAGGGTAATGTGTTTATTTAATAGAAAAAATATTTATTTAAAAGATGTGAGCGTTCCCACATACCTACACCCTGCAATAACACTGAACATGTTATTTTGAATATGTAAGTACATATAAATAGTAATTACTAATGTACCTACCTACTACTTATTTCTGTAAATTAATTAAATTATTATAATAATACAAACCTTTGCCTATCTAACATCTGACTTAGAACATACATCCTCCATACAACTTACATATCACTCAACACAAGCAAATACCGCTCCATGCACACATCTCAATATTACAGTATGTGGTTTTTTTCTGTCAAAACATATGACTAAGTATAATGTAATATCTACATTAATGCATGGAGTTTATATCTACTATTTAAGTAAAATTATTTAATGATGTGTACTACCTATTGTGATTCTTTAGTGTGTGGTAGTTGTTCATAATGTACTCGTAGGTGTGCTAAAAATAACTAAATTGTTTATTAGGTGCTATCGCAGAACAGCGATCGGCGGCCGCCTTCCTCCGGCCGACACGGCCGCTCCTAGAGTCTTCCTTACACTGTGGATGTTATTTAAACATTAATATTGTAAAGATGTTTCGATTGATTTTTGACCTCTTGAACAGAGAGGTTAGTCACGTGACGATTTTTTTCTATACAAAATAGTATTTCGGGGCTTAAGTTTTCCCAGCCCCTAAACCTGGGCCGATTTTTATAATATTTTTTTCTTGTAATAAGGACAGTCTAATCTACGTAGGTACCTGACATTTTTTGCCAGCGTAAATTTTTTTTTTTAACAAATTATTTTTTTTCATTTTGTCGATGTCACGACGTCATTAAGTAAGCTTTATTGAATCATTCCTTTGGATATAAAAAAATTAAAAGATAGGTACTTAGATTGGACTGTCCTTATTACTTACAACAACAACAAAAAGAATTGTAAAAATCGGATAAGGTTTAGGGGTCGGGAAAGAAAACATAAGGCCTGAAAGACAATTTTGACTGTTTGTTTGTAAGTATATTAGCTGAGAGTCCTTGCGTTGTTGGGGAGGGAGTGCGCGTGGCGAACAGAAACAGCCAAATTCCTAACATGCTGCCACGTGACTAACCTCTGTCTGCTCAGCCTAGTTCACATTACTTAGTAGAGTTAGCGGTAGAGTGGACTACCTACCTACTATTTTGCCCTACTAACTATACTCTACTTTTTTTCGGTAGAGTAGCCGTCCACACGCAAAAGTACGGTGATAGAGTAGAGTAGGCAGTGTAAGATAAAAGCACTACACTACAATGAGCATCGCCCGCCGTCGCGCGTCGTTCTGCAGTTAGAAACTCTTTTAAATCTTTCTAGTGTTTTGCTGGGGGAAATTACTTTAGCTCTCGAAGAAGAACAGAACAAAAGGTAACGAATATGGACTCGAGGTTAGATCAAAAGAAGAAAAACGCACGGAGCGTCTGCACTCCTTTTGAAAGAACTGGCTGAATAAATAATACATTAATAAGGTGGGTAGGTTCCCGAAACAAATTGCGGGCGCGCACGCAAGTGCGCGAGGGCGAGCTGTGTTGTCGGCTGTGCACGGCGAGCTACATTTAGTCAAAACGTGTCCAGTGTCCACACGCGGGCGAGTGTAGAGTAGGCGGGTAGTGGGGGAAAAAATGTAGTAGAGCTACTCTACCACCGTGCTATCCACTCTACTCTACCAAATTCTAGTACTCTACCGATTGCGTCTACATTGGTAGAGTGAGGGGGCTATTTAGTACTCTCCGTACTACTTACTCTACCGCTAACTCTACTAATGTGAACTAGGCTAACTTATGTATGAGGGATGTTTGTCCACGCCCTGGTGACCACTGACCAGCTGGCTTGAATATGAAGAACATACAAGTGTTTCCTCTAACTTCATATCAGTGCCTTCACTGAAGCGCTTGCGGCTGGCGATGAGATTCACATTTTTCAATGCATAATAACTATAAGGATACGGAGGACAACAATGTTGACTCGCACACTCTGGTATGGATTTATCCAACGAGGTATTATGTTTTACTAGAGCCATCGCTACGAAGAAAGATACAGAGAAACGGCGTCACAACAGCTGAGGTATGAGGTAAGGTAGCGGGGAGGCGGAGCGCAGAGCCGAGCGATAGAGGGGAGCTCGCGCGGGACGGAAAGCGACCGGGAGTGGGGCTAGCAGGCGGTGAGAGTGAGAGGGGCTCGCGCGGGGCGGGAAGCGAGCGGGAGAGGGGCTAGCGGCCGGTAAGCGACAACACCAGCTAAGGCCAACCCAACAAGTGAAATACAACCGGGCATAATAGCGCGAGATGCCGCGGTGCGCGCAAGCGGTGGCGCGTGCGACGAGTTCGGCTGCTCGCGAAGTCGCGATCGACTAGTTTCGATGTGCCCCAATTCGTAAATTATGCCTCAACTTTGCGGAGCAATGCCCGTTGCCCGAGTAAGAACTCTAGTAAAGCATAATACCTCGTTGCTTTATTTCACGGATTCTCGAGCGACTTATGTGTGGCAGTTTAAACCGTTCTCCAATTTTAAAACGCAGCAAGTCGGTCACTGAACGTGTGTGTTTGTATGTGACGTGATCAGCTGAGCCAGCTGGCGCAGAAGATCGTGAGCGGGGGCTCGTGCCGGCCGCTGGTGACGGGCAACTGGGGCTGCGGGCGGCGGCAGAAGGGACACCCGCAGCTCAAGCTGCTCGTGCAGTGGCTCGCCGCGAGCGTGGCCGGCGCGCCAGCCCTCGTCTACTACACCGCTGGCAACAATCAACTCTTCAAGGTCTGCCTTCGCTCTGTTTTAACTTTCTCACATTGAGACCCTTGATGTCACTAGGGCGAAAATATCTTCCTTTACTCAATTTTGTCATGTAGAGGTGGACTCATTGTAAAGTGTGTAATTTCATCTAGTAAAACATGTACTAAGTAGATGTATGTACATGTACCAACGAGTAGAAGACAGTATGCACAGGTTTCCTCGTTCTCCTTCATAGGTACTTCGTTATTAATAACTAGGTAGCTTTTGCCCGCGGCTTCGCTCGCGTGAAATTCGTATTTAAAAAGAAGGAAGTATTAAGCCCGTCTTTATTTCGGCGCGCGGAACAATTCGGTTTGTATGAGAGCCACATCTTAGGGTCATAGGAACTGAATTTTATTTAGTCTATCCTGTGTTCCGTACAGTTAAATGTGCTTGTACTAAGTTTCATCGAATTCGGATGATCTGTTTAAGATTTATGGAGGAACATACCTAGGTACAGAAAATATTAAATCGTCAAATTTACCTTTAGTCTACGTTTGAGTCTACAAACTCAGTAACGCAGAAAACAAAGTAACTTACTCCATGATCATCCCTTAGGTACAGATTTACATTCTAGTGCCGCAGTGCTGTCATGAATCATGCCATGATGAACAACCATAGACAACTACCGTGATACTCTTTTACTCTCATTGTGGTTAAAATAAATTATAGGTACCTACCATCTCTTATATTATGAATCTGAAATGATAGACATTTTACCTACCTACCTGCGTTTAAGGTTATTGACTGCATTGTTATGTGCGTACTGCAGCTGGACACGCTCGTGCGAGTGCTGGTGGACCGCAAGTGGACGGTGGGGCAGCTGACGCGCGCGGTGACGCGGTTCGCGCACCAGACCCTCCGCGAGCCCGCCGCCATCCCCGAGAGCCACTCACTCTTCGAAGAGCTCATCGGCATCGACAAGATCCCCGACGACCTCTAGCGCCCAACTTTCTCCACACGCACATTCGACGCGTGAGTGTCAACTCGGACTCGAACAATACAATTGGCCACTCTCATTTCTTAACACTTTCGTGCTTAAAGCGCAGTAATAAAACTCAAGTCATTGTTATTATAAACCTAGTCGGACAGCGATGCTTGGATTACCGCGATTCGTGGAAATCCGCATAGACGATTCAGGAGAGTTTCAGTCGCTGAGACTAGTCTGACACATAGATGTGAATCGTTAGTGCGGATTTCCGTGAACATATCCGTGCATACTCGTACCCGAGGCGTCTGCATGCGACGCAACCTCGCACCGGCGCGGTACCGCCACAGATTAGTTGTTACGTACCGCCTCCATGTACATGTTGTCGCGTCGCACTGCATCGCATCGCAACGCAATCGCTATCGCGTTAGTTCGCCCACTCAGGCAGACGTAGGGTTAGTGGTTGCTCACAATTGACAGGAAAATTAGTGTTATGAAATTATTGTGGTCGTCTGTTACTCATGTGGCCAAACTTGATTGCCGTTCATAACGTTCCCTAAAGTCGAATTTTAGGTCAGAATCGTACGACATGTAACTACGTGCGTGCGTAAAGCAAGTTGGGTGCAGAGTGCCTACTGAGGACCGTATACATAGAGCGTACTCACATTGCTTCATACGCTTTCCTCAGTAAAATCGTTCTCCAATCTTACTCACTCAATCGTATTAATTTTTATTTTTTTTGCAAATACTCATTGGTTAATATTAATAATGCACATGATGCGAACTTGGAACGCAAAGTTTACTTCGAGTCGTTGAACTTTGCTAAGTCGTGGTATTTCTAGACTTGGGTTCGACAGTATAGTCGTGAGCTAGTCTGAAGCATTGTCTATGTATGCCAAATTACGGCCGGGTTTTTGCCGAGCTAATGCTAAGCATCGTATATGTATACGGGCCTAAGTAGGTACCATCTACCAAACCTAGCGATGATTTTTGTGCAGTTTGATAAAAATACTTAATTCATTCATTTTAAGACTATTTTGTGATTGAGGAAATAAATATGAAACTTATTGTTGGATTACTTACTACATACTTAGTAGGTACCTATTTTTATGTAGGTAATGACTTTGTAACTAAACAAGCCGTGCTGCAGATAGGTGCGGAGAATGAACGTAATGCGACTTCTTGTATAAATACGTATTGTAGGATTGTAGGAGAGCCTAGCATAGAAAAAAGTTGACAAAGCAATGTTGTTTCGTAAGATTAATTGGACATGATGGAGGGCAGATATCCTCAAATGAGCATTTTTGTAAATAATTGTGTATAGTGTAATAAATGTTATATCAAACAAAATGTCTTATCAAAAAGAAAAAACATTATTGTTTTGGCATAGAAATACTTTATATTCTAGTCATTGGGATTATTCGGTGCAGTGTTACACTTCTCATGTTGATACATTAAACTAATTAAATTATAAGATTTTTTACGACATTTTGAGTATTGTTTATTATACCTGAGCTATGATACTCTTATTATCGGTCATATGACATTTTAATTTGTTTTTATAATACCTGCATACACTTACAGTGTTAGTTTACGGGAGATTCCGTCACCCACCATGCTCGCTGGACCTTGCTCTAACTGATCACCATTGTTTTTTTTTATTTCTTGAAATTATTACAAGGAATAAAAAAAATACTCCGAAGAGTAAAAAATGCCTTCATAGAATTTGTCGACTCCCGCCCACAGGACTTTTATATCAAGCAAAGGTATCAATCAACTACCTACCATCGGAATGGCAAAACTATGTAGATAATATGACTAAATATTTCTACTAACAATATATCATTAACATACAAAAATAATAATTATTATTACAAGGTGAAGGAATACAAAGGGAGGAGGAATACAAACATATAACATCAGTCAGCGTGTAAGCGCCCACTGCTGGACATAGCCTCTCCAATTTTCCCCGCAGCCTTCAGCGGTACAAAACCACTGCTCTCCGCCGACACACTTGATGTTGTATGTACCACCGGGAGGGTGGTGTTCGCACGCTCCGCTTCCCAGTCTACGGCCGCCAGTGTAGGTCCCGTTCATTCCAACAGCCGTCGTCTCGGCGGCTGACGTGCCCAGCCCACTGCTATTTTGAGCTTAAGTCACCCAGTGTCCAATATCTACTTTGTTGCGTCAGCAGTTGCCTCGTTACGCACCATATCACGTAGCGATATTGCTCGGCGGGCAACTTTTTGAACCTTCGGACAACAGAGAGCGTCAAAGTTCATGTTTCACACCCGTACCACATAACCGGAGGAGGACACACTCTAGAACAGGACACACTGGTACACATACATACACATGTACATAGAACATACATACTACATACAAACAATACATACTATACTATACCCATGTACTAAACTAATACTAATTCACAAGTGAATAAAAATAGGGAAAGTTAGTTTAGGTACCATTTCTTCAATTACTTTTTAAGAATTTAATGTTTAGAACTTAGTGCGGCAGCGAGTTTCACAGACAAGCAGAATGGTCAGAAAACGAATTGGTCTAAAAACCAGAAGCATGACGTGGAATCCCTAGACCTAGCATGTTATCATCACTAGAGCGAAGAAGGCCGTGTGAGCAGAGGTGGAGGAGGCGAGATAGAAGGTAGTCGGGAGCGACAAGATTGTATAATACCTACGCCAAATAAAAGACTAAGGATGTGACAGGTCCTACGGAGACGAATTGGGAGCCATTCGAGCCGAGCTCGGTACTGGAAGACGTGGTCGTATTGACGCAGACCAAACATGAAACAGATGCATACATTAAGCGTTAACGATGTCTTTATCCAAATAACAGATGAGGGTATATAAGCACCTTGTCGGATATTGTACTATTACCTACACACACATTCTAAAATTATTGCATTTCGTTAATGTTTATGGAAAATGTCAATATTTCGTCAATTATGCTTTGTAAAGGTGCTTTTATGTCTTTATTAAGCATAGTACAAAAAAACTCTAAAATTAACGCTGTGGCTACGCGCCCGTCTAGAAGTGCGTTTCTTCGGTGCCCGTCCATCCACTTTAATAGGTGAAGTGCAGAATTTCTGGAAAGGATGGGCGCGTCGGAGCGCACCACACTAAAAGAGGCAGGCCAAGACGGGGTAGTCTCCTGTTTCTCCTGTTTTATACAATAACGACATGCACCGCCTCAACATTAGGTTGGGTTAATAGCGACGCATCTTCTTTAAATTTATCCTGGTTATTTTTTTTTAACCACCAAAACATTCACCCATACTACTTTCCGGTTTTTACATTCATTTATACGTTCATTTTACATAGACGGGCGTCGAAGAAATGCACGTCTGGACGGGCGCGTAGCCACAGCCTAAAATTAATGCCATACGACCGATAATGATAAAATTACTAAACAAGATCCACAAAACGAAAGGAAAGAGCTTCGAAACGCTTCTTGAACTACTCCCAGTAAGATGTAAGACATGTTTGTAGCGCTGACTGACACATTCTGTAATGTTATACAGCGAGCTTAGAGCAAAGAGTTTGGAGCGAAGTTATTGTGACCCGAGTTGGCCGAATGGTGGCAAGCGGTAGAATAAAATGTTGTATGTGTGCGTTTTGAGCAAGTCTTCCATAGGTGAATCTCACGGTGTCCATATCGCAAGAGTCGTAGAGAAATGTTGTAAGAGCGAAGACAACCTGGCGGCCGGTTGGTCCACAGAACATAACACACGAGTAGAAGTAGCACAATGAGTTATGAGGATCAGTGCCTAGATTCTAGATATTCAATTTACGGCCAGTGTTATCAAATTCCTATGCAAAAAGTTATGCCTCCAAGTTCTAATTTAGCTTTAAGGTGAGACCGCACCTGTGGAGCGCACTGGCTGCAGCATGCGAACAGCTTGCCACACTGTGCAGCGCTGCTGCCGCTAGTGCGGTTTACTTCGTACAAACAATATTTTAACATACGAGAGTCTCACCTAAGATACATTCTTTGTGCGGACATCGTGTTTGCACTGTATATACAGGCTGTTCGGCACATCGACCGACAAAACTTTTTTGTACGTATGTGGGGTCATTTGCAACATTTTGACCCATGATACCTTTTGTCAGATGTCACGTGGTATAAAGATACGATTTTTTTTTCTTTATTTTTGAAAATTGCCATAATCCCAGCTTTAAACCCTTGTAACTTTTTGGTTTATGATTGTATCAGCACGAAATAAACTTTATTGAATTTTACGGTGTATTCTTGTTCTAGAAAAAAATATTATTTGATGAAGTTAATACCATGAAAAGGTTTTATGACGTCCCAAAGTCCCGAGAATGAGTAAAAATGTGACAGAATCTTAATTTCTTAATTCATAAAAAAAAACCGACAGCAATGAGCGCTTCATTTTCTTTTAAAAAGTTCACTAATTTACGCCCTTTCCAACGGTATACCACATGTCATACAAATAATTCAATATGTGGTCAAAATTGGGCACAGAGAGAACAGAACGACAACACGGGCACTCGCTTCCCGTATTGAGAGCTTCTTCGGGAGCATTTTCAAATTTAGAATATGTACCGGTCGCGCGGGCACTCTTGCAAATTATCCCAAATTTTTTCGTTCTCTTCAAACTTCAAAACAGCTCTGACAAATTTCCAAACATCAGTCTATTCATGTTAATCATGTTAGAACCCTTTCCGCTGACAAACTGTGTAGGTAGATGAAGTATTGATTACACGCAATACATCTCACATCACATCGTCATCATGGAAAGATATAATGGTATACGAGCAGAAGAGACGGAAATCTGCTGCATTTGAAAAAACCAACAATATTTATTCAGAGGTGATCGAGCATACGAGATGTTCGTTGTACATTCAATATACTGTAATGTGAAATATTACAATGTGAGCGATGCAATAACATTAAAATACATTTGTGTTCATTCAGACTGTTTCATTTCACCGTCACATTAATTAACCACCATGTACCTATATTATGCTTTCTTTAATCTGTGTAGGTGGACTGGTGAGAGATACAAATAGTCCTCGTTTCAGCTGATATGCTTTTAAATCTCTCCAAAATGCATTAAAACTCATATATATTTCTAAAGATCGTATATTATTTAAATTAATATCAAATATTCACAATAGAAAATCTTAAATGTAGGTAAACCGCCTGCATTCCCCTTATTTACATGTTTCTCACAGCCGAAGCTAGAATATCTTATATATGACTCATTTAACGTCAAAAGTTTTATCGAAGCAAACCTTCCGGTTGTTCACAATGTTGTGAACATAGCTGGACAAAGTTAATATATGTAAATGTTAACTTAGAATATTTATTCAACTAGTTAAAAAATAAACATAACCCTTGGAGTTTCCACTTATTAATTAATAATTCATTCAGTATTTTGTTGAAAAAGTAACATCTCTCCCCGTGCATGTCGCAAAAGCCGACTAAGGGATGAGGTGCCGTGCTCTAGGGCGACAGGCAAACCACCTCTCACCTTGGCATGGTCCTTCCACCGAGTCATTCAGCTGGTGGGTCTTAGCTGGTGCCTTAGTTGCTGCTTGATAGTTATCTTGTGTGGGGGTCGTTGTTGTGCTGTAATTTACCAGAGTTCTTGTAGCACAACACCGATTACTCTGCTTACCCCGACTGTCGGGATACAGCGTGTGTTATGTATGTATATAAGGTCTTTCATTAGTAGGTAACTTCACGCTAAGGGGTGTATGTGTATCAGATACTGATCACGTTCCCATACCATTTTTTTTACGATATAACAAACCTACTCACTCCTCAAATTTAAATTAAAATAACCCCTTAGCGTGAAGTTACCTACTAATGAAAGACCTTATATGTGTATTTGTGTTTTTCTTTTATTTACAGACATATCAGCACAGAGCTAATCTCGGTGTGCTGATGATATGGTGTGCATACTTAAAGAATATGGAGAAAGTGCTCATCGTTCAAGCACAGCTCTAGTTCAACGATGATAATTCTAGAACTAAAGATTGAGTAGAGCTGGCACCAGTGGAACCATTCTTAAAGAACCATGTTATATGTGTGTGCCCCCCTTGTGTTAAAGTGTGTTCTTTCAACTCACACGCACGCTACCTGCACTACGCTCTCACTTGCATACGTTCGCCGCTGCGATGACGCGACAATAGTGCACGGGCACGGCGCGCATCACCGTACCTGAGTAACGGACTTAAGTTAAACAAAGTTAAATTTAACCAAAGTGAATAACGCTGTAAATAGTTTTAGTTAATTAGTTTAACAATCTGTTTATTTTGTTTATTCACAGATTAAGGTGTTTCCCAGCTTTCATTATAAAATTAGTTTGAACTGATTAAGCAAAACATATGGAACCGAGACTGAGTTAATACTAAAAAACGATTAAATTAAAAATGGAACATGAGGTTCCTCCAGTTGGATAGTGGCTTCTTCAGTGTGAATGGTGGGTGGGATGCAGTCGTAACACAAGGTCGTTATTCTAGAAGAAGAGGCCGCGCATCCTACGGCCCATGGCCTGTCGGTCGTAAAGCATGTTGAACTTGATGACTAGCTGGTTGATGTCGTTGCAACCCTTGGTGATGGTGCCCAGGTAGGTCATGAGCGCCACGTCGTTGCATTGCTGAGACACACAACAAACAACTCAACTCAACTATACAATATATTGTTCAATTGTAATGTCCCTAATATAGTCATGAGAACTCATGGAACTAGTTACCTTTTAAGTTATATGGAAACACAGTAAACTCTATTGGCATAATAAAGTCATGAGATTACCTATAAAACAATGTGAAACCAGAGAGGATTCACTTATTTAGATTTTTTTTTTTTTTGTTATTTTGAAGACTTTTTTAACTCCAGGAAAAGCAAATGACAAACAGTGGCTAAAAGTGACAATCTTCAGAATATTTTTTTTTACTTTATGACGCCGGAGTGTTACTAGCAGCGTGTGTTTTATGAAAATCCGAAGGGTTTTTAACCATAAATCGGAGATTCTCACTCGTTCTAAAGAAAAATTCACTGAAATCGCTATTAGCGACATCTAGGACGCTGCCCATCAGAGGTCGATTGGCCTCTGCGGCGCAGTCAACTAGTAAATGTTCGGGGGCCGATCGGCCATTCCGGAACACAAGGGGTCAACCAATCTAAAACAGACTTTATATCAAATATTATTAGAGGATAAATAATACATGCTAATGAAAATTTTAGAAAATGGACTAGAAAATTAAGAAAATGAAGTTGAGCAAACTGTGAATCCAAACAGGCTGGCTAACTGCCACTTTGCTCTTAGAACCGAAGCCGTTAATTAAAGCAACCACAACATGTAGCACTCTATCACATACCTACTACATTTTGAAAATTAATACAAGCAGAAGTGAGGCCGTAGGCTTATCAGCACCTCTTCATTCATCTCGAGGTAGAAGACATCGGCATAGGCTGATAGGAAGGAAATTGTGCAAACGATTGAGAGATTGATACTGGCGAATGCTTTCCGGCTAACCTCACCGACTTGTACATTCCATGATAGTGTCCCGGCAATGTATAGGCCAAGGTTTTATTGCCACCTTAACAAGAGAAACTGCAACACCATCAAAGACAACAGGCGTTAAAGACGATTGTCAAGTTCGCCTAAGAGTTTAGTAGAACCAATAATAATCACCTAGTAAGCCAGATTGAAGGCTCTAACCATGTGAGTACTGAGTGATGGTCGATGTTCATAAGAGTACTGAGTATTGGTCGATGTTCATGAGAGTACGGAGTAATGGTCGATGTTCATGAGAGTACAGAGTGATTGTCGATGTTCATGAGAGTACAGAGTGATAGTCGATACTCATGAAAATACTCAGTGATGGTCGATATTCATTTGAGTACAGAGTGATCGTCGATGTTCATGAAAGTACGGAGTGATGGTCGAGAGTATGTACCTTGTTACTGTGGGAACTAGGTGCCATATTAATAGTTGCGTTTGGTCGTGTCGGTCGATTGGATTGAAAACACTTACATTGTAGAAGTCTGTACGGAACTGTGTTGAGGTGAGTAGAGGGAGCCGGTTGGCGAGGGCGCGCGCGTCGCGTAGCAGGGCGGGACGCGGGGGCAGCGTGCCGTCCCGCACGGCTCGCACGCACGCCAGCACCGCCCGCACCCGCGACACCAGCATCTTGATAGCCGAGCGCTGCGCGGACAGGTGCTCCGCCACTGCAACGCCGTGCCAGTACATTGCAAAAGTGTGTACGTAACCACAGATTACTTAATAGTTACTTCGTAACAGATAAATCACTCCATAGAAAATCTTCCTACCTTCAGGCTTTAATAGCCTACTGTTTCACGTCGCCAATCGCTGCGTGCGAAAATGTACCTTAACGATCGAGTGTAAAGTGGTTATAGCTTTGCAGCTGCGCGCACTTGCGTGGGCGAGCGTCTATGTATGCTTCGCGCGGCCGCCGCCGCCGGCGGCCCGTCGGGCGGTAGGTAGTTAGCGCGCGCAAGTATATAGAGTGCGTGAGGCCTGACGTAACTCAATGAAAATGCATGAGGATAACAGACAGTCGATTGTGCCCTGCTGGGCGACGTAAAGCCCGAGATACTTGCATGTATGCACCTAGATGCTCAGTCCCACTTCAGATATCTGGTAAGAGCTAAAATGTTTTATTTCGCAATCTTTCTACTCTGATAAAATGCAAAATGTAGATGTTTGTACATAAAGCAAGAAGTATAAATAAATAATAATGAAAAAAAAAATACATATTTAGGGATTAAATTACAGACAAACTATGCTACCTGCACGCATTCAGCACACAAAGTAACGTTTCTACTAGGGACAGCTACCGATGTTCTGTGGTCTGAATTGTTGTAGGAATGAAAGTGGATACCGAGGCTGTTGAGTGCGGCGTCGCCGGCGGAGACGCGCGCGACGTGGTCCACGCCGATGCGCTCCGCCTCCTCCGCCGCCAGCGTGTACGTGAGCGGCGCCAGCAGCATCGTCGCACGCCCGTTCACCACATCTATCACTGACTCGTACACCCCCACCGGCAGTTGCTGTACATCAACAAACACCAATTTCATTGGATAAAAGCAAAAATGTATATTTTTTTAGCTAGAACATTTTTTTTTTATGGAAAATGACACGGTTGGCTACATCACCTACAACATCCGTTGTGATGTCATGTAACACCTGGTGAACTAGGTGCCATGTGAGTGCTTCCCTTCATTTCATGTCTGGACTGGACGGAAAACGCGAACTATTTACATAGCCGTTTCGACCAACGTTTCATTCAGTGTGGTTGTACCAACCCGGGTGGGATAAACACTTATACAATGAATGAGAGGCAGGTCGCTTCACCCGAATTATGAACAAAAGTAGGCTCACAACTCCAAGGGACGACCTATACCCTGTAAAAAATAATGAAGTATAGCCAAGCGTCACTAAGGCCCTTAAACATGTGTACAGTGCTAAAACCATAGTCGTACAAATAATTTGTCTACAGTTGGCATTTTGTTGCAGGTATAACAACTGACAAATGTTATAATGGGAGTTTGGTTACACTAGCTAGTCTCAATGCAAATAAGTCATCTCCGAGGTCATCTCACTACTTTAACTATGTAGTTATTTGTGTTCTGTGCTTCCGGCGACTAGTCCCTCGACCCTCTCACACCTCTCCCATCCTGACGAGCAATACAAAGGTATTAGTGAAAACGCACTCTGTCTGTCAATATGAAAAAGACAAGGGTAGTTATTGTATAGTATAGTGAACATAAGGGCTACGGTAGGTCACTGTAACGCTCCTAAATTGTAGGGTGCTCCTACAAAGTTAGTTTTAAAATGTTTTATGGGAAAACGGATGGATCACCTGCTACATCCTTACCTTTATAAAATCCAACGTCTGCTTTCTGTCTGTCTGTCTGTCTGTCTGTCCGCTTATAACTCGAGAACCACTGAACTGATTTTAATAAAAAAAAATATTCTACGGATAGCTTGATTCTTCCCATCAACTATAGGCTACTTATTATCATGTTAAATGGCTTATGAGGTTAGCAGAGAAGTCAAATATGAGAGCGGGCGGAGCCGCAGGCACGGCTAGTATTGTATGTGATGGAACTGGGTGTCATGTCAATGATAATCTTTGGTTACTCAAAAGAGAGAAGGGTTTAGTAAATGCGAGGTTGTGGTGGTAGACTCACGTCACCGTTGCGGCCGTGCGGGTTGAGCTGCAGCATGACGGGGCACTCGTTGATGTCGCAGATCTGTCGGTGCACGGCAATGTCGCGCTCCGTCGGCGCCTCTCCCGTCGTGTACCAACCCAGGAAGTCCATATCCGAAAACACCTGCTTGACTGCACACAAGCACACAATTACTAACGTACCATATTCCTACAACAAGGAAAGCAATGGAGATTAAAACCAAAAGCTATTCGGTAAGCATAGTTTGATACACAGAGAATGATACTGCAAAGTACAATACAAAATGTTAAGTTTGCACTCAATAGTTGGGGCAGCAGTGCTTGGTCAAACAGTTTCGCTGCCGGACTAATGAGGCCAAATCCATGAAAAAACCCGAGCTTGTTTTTACAATATAAATTTACCTTCTTAGGCATTTTGCATGATTTTTTTTTTTATTTATTCGGAAAGTCTGAAAAAGTATCACTCCGTGTATGTCAGATTGAAAATTGAAAATTGCATACCCAGTGAAGGGCCCGCGCACATATGCAGGTTACCCTTTTCAAGTGGAAAAACGGATTTAATAAAAAAACTAATTAAATTTATTAAAAACCTATAATATTTGTCTTTCACTAAGTAGGTAAGAATAAAACAATTAAGAATGCTAGTGTTTACTACATCAATAATAATAAGTCTAGTAGCACCACCTATCGCTCTAAGCTCGCCTCGCAGCGTTCCGCAGAGCTCCGTAGGCACGGTCTTCACCTCCCTCCAGGCCTCCCATTAAGGTGATATTACCGTTTTTTTTTTGTATATTTGTATTAATTTTCGGATTGGTTTTACAATTGCAGAGAACAGAATTAATATAAATATACACAATAGAAAATGTGATATTAAATATATAGAATAATAATAATAATAAAACCATCCACCCTAGTCGAGTGGGCGGATGGTAAACTGACTCAGTTCACGCCATCCCGCGTGTTCGCGCAGTCGGCAATGATCCTGTAAATCTCAACTTTTGTAGCCATAAGCAAATGATATAAATTGCAAAAGCATTTAACAAATAATGTTTCATCTCTTTGCCAATAGAATGAAACCCTTCGACTGAAGCAAATATAGTTGAGGAGGGACAGCAGGAAGTGTGGCGGGTGGTGAGTTCACATGCGGATACATACATTGTTCCTCTTTAGCGTTGTAGTAGTCGCGGTCGATGATGATGTCGCCGTCTATGCAGCTGAACACCAGCTCGAACGAGTTCATCACCTCGATATTGCGCCCCTTCTGCTTCCCAATCAGCGCGCCCACCACTGCGAAGCAATATCACTTTAACAGCTACGTACCTATCTCCAGGTCCAAGGGGGCAAAATGGGGGCTGCAGCGCCAGGACTTGACCTGTGAGGGGCCTCAACAAGTAAGAATGAAGACAGTTTTGGCACAAATCACAATGCATGCCTGGTGCGGATACAGACTGCTTTTCCAATACAAGTCCTAAGGCTGGAAATAGTAGCAAGCGGACGTCCGTTGCGGATGGCTGTATGTATATTATATATATACAGGATGTTTGATGACTATAGGTCATAAAGCAAACCAGGTACTCCTGAGCCTATTTGGAGCAAAAAAGTTACATGACATTTGTTCTACGGTGATTTTTTTTTTCCATACAAAACTAAATATTTTTTATTTGAGTGTTGAATTCTTTATGTGTTATATCAATAGGAAAAGGGTCTTTTAATCATCTATCTAAAGTGCTCTCTCGTTCTAATAAGAAAAAGTCACTGAAATAATATTAGCGGTGCGGCCATAATATCTGCTCCGCGTGGCGCAGTTGGGAGCCGGCAGGTTAAAAAAGCTAAATACTACTGTACCGCAGCTAACTCTGCCCGACATTTCCCATACGGATCAGCTAGCTGTACGATATTATCTACACAAAAGTGTAAATGAAAGATTTTTGTGTTTGCTGCCGATTCATACATAGATTTATTACGAAAACATATGTTTTTCACATAGGTTTCATACAAAAAATTCTAGAAATGTTTTTAAGAACGCCGCTATGTAGATAGTTTCGCTTTTCGGCCGCGCCCGCAAGATAGCACTCACATTTGCGAATGTTGCCTAGTCTTGTACTTGTTTGTTCACTCAGCTGAGCTGGCTCATTTTGGCTCGTTCAGCTAAATGAGCCAGCTCGATCATTTGGCTCAGTGGCTCGTTTTGGCCCAGTGATGGATTCGTGTCTTGTATAGTGAGCGAACGAACGCATACGGAGTGACCCGGAGCCACGAGGGAGCAACCCGGAGCCACGAGTTAGCGACCGCCAGCTGGCGTACACAATTACAACTTTGTTTCCTTCAATAATCAGAATTTTTGGTAATTATTAGTTTGAATTTCATAACTATGATCATAAACAATTCGATACAGTTTGTGCATACTTTATTAAAATTTATTATTAAGATACCTAGGTATCTCTGTCTTTACTTAACACTTTAAAAGCTAATCACGTATCTTATACGGCACAACGCTGTCGTGCCAGGACACGGATCACGCACACCCTACGTGACTGACTTTAATATTGATTATTATAAAATCCCGCTCGTGGAACGTGTTCTGCGTGTAACCCTCTTGTAGTGTATTTAATTAGCTACACACACATGTATAATTCACCGACATGCGGTGCGCGATATAGGCGGGGGAAGGAGTTTAGCCAGGTGTGGCGCGTAGCGCTCCCCCGCCCCACCAGTACTCCGCACGCCGCTAAAGAGAGTCCGTTTGCGGTTTGTCCGTTTTTGGCACGAAATGACGTATGCTCGTCGGAGTTAGGGCTCGTACCCATACTACTTGACCGATTTAGGGGGGGAGGGGGGTTCGAAAATTACCACGGTCAGTCACGGGGGGGGGGGGGGGGGGGGGGGGGGGATTAGTGCCAAGTCACTTAGTTACAGTTATATTTTACAATATATTTCATTGTTTATAAAATAAAGTTATTTTAACGTTCAATATGGGAATATCTTGTCCAAAGTTGTTGGAAAGTGTATTGTTATTTTAAATCAATGAATAAAACCATAAATACCTAGCTGTACATGTGAGCATAGTTTTCATTTCCTGCCGATTTACTACCTTGTACTGTTTACACCACACTAAATCTCAAATATTGATTAAATAGGCTAAAAATAGCCATTTCTATATAAAGAAATAGCTATTTTATAATATTTAAAATACTACGTGAAAATGGGGGAGGGGGCGGGGGTCTGAGCACATACCACGGTAGGTCACAAGGGGGGAGGGGGGGGGGGGGAGGGGGTCAAAAAGTGGGTAAAATCGGTCACGTAGTATGGGTACGAGCCCTTATCGTCTCGATTCGAGAGAAATCGTTGACGTTGGTGGGAAGACACTTTCTGGAGACATATTAGAAAAAGATATACTAGATTATAACATAAAAAAAAATTATGTAAGGGTTTTTTGTTTCGCTTTCAGACAGTATTTGGACGTTCATTTAAAAATATAAATAAATAATTTTAATATGTCTTTTATTTTTATTCTCAAAATATATATAAAACCATCCTATAAATAAAAAAATTATTATGCACGTAACACTGATAAATCTTACAATATCTCCAAAAATCGCCGGCGTACCAGAGAAAGCGCGCTTTAAAACGCTTGGCTGTTAAAGTGTTAATAAATATAAACATTAACAAAGAAAACCTTGCCCAGTGGAAAGGCTGATAATTTTTATACATATTCTGATAACCCTTCATACTTTTTCCAGGCTTAGGACTGGCATTTGAACTGTGAACAAAACACCTAACTAAAGTATCGAGCGCACTCACTCGAGCGAGGCTCGAATCGGACTGAACTGATTGAAATAACAAACTGACTGAGCGAGCGAGCAAGCGGACCTGATGGACTGACTGCCTGAGCGGACGGAATGACCGACTGAGCCGCGAAGAGTGAGCGCAACGGAGCCTGAGCGATCTAGATGAACTAAAAAGAGCCGAATCAGTAAAGTGAAGCGACTCTGTTGGCTCGTCACTCACTCATTCGCCAAGACTAATGTTGGCTCAATCGCAGGCCCCAGCGATGTAGAAGTTATTGCAATTTTATATCAAAGTACCTAATATAAAATCGAAAGGGGGGCCTCAGAATGGCCCAGATCAGGATCCAGGGTAGAACCCTACATCTGGGAGTGCCTAACTCAACAACATATTTTCAACATTTCACCATTAAAAATAGAATTAATGCTGTAATAATTTTAAGCTGTTGGCTTCCACAGTCATATAAAACACTAGGTATTACCTGTCTGTGGTGAACCTTCCTGGGCGCGCAAGCGAGTCCAGTGTTCGGACACGTTCATGATGACTAGAGGGTGAAGTGACATGGTAACTGAGCCCGCAGTCGTCGTCGTCACCACCACCGACCTGGCAGCGCCGGCGCCCGGCGGCGCCCCGACCCCCGGCGGTGACGCCGGCGTCGGCGGCTCCAGCGCCGGGCCGGCGCTAGCAGACTCCACTTCCACCTCCATTTCGATTTCTATCCTGTCGGCACTTGCCATTATTGCCTTATAATTGCTTCAGTCACAAAACTTTGGTAAAGCATTAAAATTATAAACAATTTCCTAGTCCGTTCCAAAGAGAATAGGTTTATCCACAGGTATAGTCACTTCTTTTTTTTTCGTTCTGTCTGTCTGGTCTGCTGAAGATAATCTATGACGGAGGTTACACACTAGGTTTTGCATCAGTTCAGTCCATCAGTCTGGTTAAACCAAAGAATATAATACTGGTTAAACCATGGTCCAGTCCAGACTGGTCTACTTTCATGGATGGATGGTTTGGAATGATGGATGGACCAGACTGATGGGTTTTTAAAATATTTTGATACTAGACTGATGGCAGACTGATAGTGCGAATGCATTTTACGTCTGGCGCAAAGAATGCCTGGCGGTCAGTCTGGCTGGCGTCAATCTGGTCGTGATCAAGGTCACGGTCACGGACTGAACCAAAGAGTAAAGTAATTGGACTGAACTGGTGGAAAACCTAGCGTGTAACCTCCGACAGATTGTTTTTTTTTTATCGCTTTTTTGGGATAGGCAAAGGTTTTATTTATTCGTTCCTTTTCGGGACAGTCAACACTAATTAGCCTTTTCAGTTGTACTTCTTAAATAATGTTTGTTGTTTTCTTCTCGTATTGCGGGAATCTCAAAAAATAATACTTTTTATTTACGACGACGCGGCAAAGAAACTTGTTCAGCCGCCATCTTTTTTCAAGTGCACAGAGAATATGATTTTTTACGGCAAGCGGCACGTGAAAGAACAAAATTGACTCTTGCGCTATAAATCAGCTGATTGTAAATGCGAAGTGGCAGAAACGAAACGTAACAAAAACGACATGCACCGCCTCAACATTAGGTTAGGGTTAATATAGAAGATGCGTCTTCTTTATATTAACCCTGGTTTTTTTTTTAACCTCCGAAACATCACAGCTGATTTATAGCGCAAGAGTCAATTTTGTTCTCTCATGTGCCAGACCCTTTTTTAAGTTAGAGCAAAAAACAAAGAAATTTTTTTTACCCTAGAGCAAAAAATAAAACAAAAACGGTAAAGGCCGTCCATGCTATACCGAGAGTTGTTACGTCATACATAACTGTCAGCGGTGGCATTCTGGAAACAGACGAGTAGTAGTTTTGCCTGTCCCGAAAAAGGACGAATAAAAAAAATTCAATAACAATAATTATTTCATAATATCTGTTATCTATCAGTAATCATCGATTACTGATCGTGATCATCAATGAATCATTGATCAGTAATCATTGATGAGAGTTTTAATAAAATATAAAAGAATATTTTTGTTTTTTTATTTCTTTAAAATGAGCCAAAACAGTTTTGGGTTTTTTTTTCAAAAAGCGAGTTTTCGGGGGGATTTTTTATAAAGTTGGGGGGAAAATCATATGGCTATCTGGCAACACTGGTTATGTTTATACTCTTTGGGAAGTGGTGCTCTTTGATCGGGTTGGGTTATGTATGTTCTTTCCGTGTTTTTCCGTATTTTATTTAGTGCGTGTAATAATATAATAATGTTGCTGCAATTGAGCATATAAGTTTATGCACGCATCTTCACGTCGAGATAGCTGCGGAGGGAGAAGCAGTTGAAAGGTGGTGCGGCTGGGCGTGACGTCACACTGCAGGTCAGCTCCACTCCAGTCCAGTCTCCAATCCTCAGAGTGCAGCAAGAGTGTCGACGGTCACGAGTGTGCTGTGCTCGCTATGGCTGCAACCGTGGGCGCGACAGTGATGCGCGCGGCAGTGGGCGTCGGCAAAGATGTTTCCCCGCTGTACTATCGTATCCTGTCGCATTTCCCTCAGAACTTCACCTTCTGCTTCGCGTACGGGTCGGCCGTGAAGCCGCAGGCGGGGCACGACGGTCGACGCAGCATGATCGACCTTATCTACTGTGTGGAGAACTCTCACCGATGGCACGGCGCCAACATCGAGCGCAACCCCTCGCACTACTCGGCGCTGCGCTTTCTCGGGCGTAACTTCGTGGCGAGGTTTCAGGAGAAATGGGGTGCGCACGTGTACTTCAACACGCTGGTGGACATAAAGGAGGAGAATGTGACCATCAAGTACGGGGTGGTGTCGCAGAGGGACCTCGCGGCGGACCTGCTAGACTGGAGCGACCTTTACCTGGCCGGGCGCCTGCACAAGCCCGTGGAGATCATCAAGCAGACGAGCAGTGCGCAGCTGCAGACGGCACTGCAGGCCAACCTGCGCTCCGCCGTGCACACCGCCCTCCTCGTGCTGCCCGAAACTTTCTCAGAGTATGAGTTCTACTTCGCTATATCCAACCTGAGCTACGCGGGCGACTTCCGCATGACCTTCGGAGAGAACAAGAACAAAGTAAGGAACATCGTCCAGCCGCAGCTGAGCAACTTCCGCGAGCTGTACGGACCCATCCTTCAGCAGTTCCACTTGTACGTGGACATGCCGACGGGCGGGAGCGCAGCGGAAGGCGCCGCTTGCCATCAGGACCAGCGGCCAGAGACCAAGTTGCACCACCTCATGCAGTTGCCGATGTACCCGCAGGAGCGGCTTGTGCGCTTCTGGAACCGCAGCGGCCTGCAGCAGGATACGGAGGATGTACTGCGCGCCATCGCACACGACATAGACTGCGGACTTCTCATCCAGCAGATCCTCAAGGATATCGTCTGGCAGTCCAGCGTTAGGCAGTCATTGAAGGGCATTTTGACGGCAGGCTTTCTAAAATCGGTGCGATATAGCGCTAAAAAGATTGCAAAAATGTTTTGAAATGCTGCAATATTAGTGTGAACTATTATTTTAATTGCAATAATTAATTAGGTTGTAAATAAACTAATTTACGTTTCTATTAAATGTTTCATATTTCCCCCGTAATGATAAGAAGTTGAAGATAAGGCGATGATAAAATAAACATTGTATTATTGCTTTATCTGCTCTCCATTGCAGTTAAGATTAATGTAAAGTTATTTTCTTACATTTTAGGTAACATCATGTTATCGGATGACTCGAGCACAGATTCCGAGTCCGGTAGATTCAAATCACATTCAAAAGCTGAAAGAAAAGAAACCAATAGAGATTCCTCTCGAGTCCCGCGGGGAGGTCTACCGGATTTAGCTAGAAGTAGAAACACTGAGCGATCCTTTGGACGAGATTCGGACAGACGTCATGAAGACAGAGGACGATTCGGCAGGAGGCGCTCCCCAGACCGATTTCATTTGCTGCAGCGTCACAGCCCTCCGAGACGCAGATGCTCACGAGATAGGAGCCCAGGCCCGAAAAAGTCACCGGACCGATCCCGAGCCCCTAGAGAGAATCCAGAACCCTCAAGATCCAGAGACTTTAGAGGTTACAAGGATTGGAGGGACGGTAAAGAGATTAAGAGATCTGATGATAGAGAAAACAGACACAGCAAAAGGACAAATGATAAAAACTTAAAGAAATCCATCTCTCCAAAACCCCAACAAGAGGGCAAAAGAAACTTCAGGGAGGAGATCCGAAAAAATATCATTGCAAATATATCTGTAGAGATGGGCCAGGAGCGACACAGGACAGAAGAAAGAAGTCGAACGACAAGAGACAGGCACAACGAACGTTGTGAAAGTCATCGGAGAGACATCTCTTTGGAGGTCCCTAGAGGCAGTCGCGATAAATCTAATAGGTCTGAATTACATTCACCCATTGAAAGAGCTCACAACAGATACAAGAGTAGGAGTCCTATAAAAGAAACATCAGTAAGTGTTTCAAAAGAAACAATTAATCTTAAAAGCAGGAGATACTTGGAAGAAGATGTCTCCGAACTGCAACATCCTGCTTCTTACTACAATCTAGTGCCAGTTACAGCAAATGTAAGCACTAACGCCGACATCATACATTCCGTTACTGATTCCTCGGAGGACGAGGAAAAGCTCCGAGCTAAACTCTTAAATCTCGAGAAGGAACTGGACAAATCTAAAAAAAAAAAGTCCAAAAAGTCAAAGAAAAAATCTAAATCAAAGCACAGAGAAAGTGATGATCCGGTCGAAGTGAGCAGCACCACTGATATACAAGGGAAAGTGTCAGACAACGAACATAATTTGGAACATATGCAGGCACCGGAAGTCAGTTCCACGCAGCAACGGGGCAGGAAGGACTCTAGCGAAGAAGGTGAAATTTCTACAGACGATGAAAGTGCCCAAGTCTCAATTCATCCTACAGACCTGCGTCACCGGCTGAAGCGGTCAGGGACGGTGCCGGACACATCAGGCTCCCCCGATCTGAGGGAGAAGTTGAAACTGAGGACAGACTCGGCGGGTTCAGCTCCCACGGCCTCCACGGATAAGAGGCCACGGCGCAGCCAGTCCGCTGAAGTGGAAGGGCCTCAGCTTCCACCACACTTGCGGAGAGATCGCAATATTGGTAAGGTTTTCAAAACTTGGCATAGTCATACAGCGTATGTGTTTTGTAAATGTAGATATAGTTGATTTTTGTAACCCTAGTATTAATTAAATTTTTAGGTCCAACATTACCTGGTGACATGCGTAAAGTATTGGCAGAGGCTTCGCACGACCGAACCGTAATCCATTACGCCAGTTCCGAGGATGAAGGCATTGGTCCTCTGCCGGACGGCGCTGAAGAAAAATGGACCTCCGCCCACAGGAAACTTGAGGAGCGGGCTTTGGATATGAAAATCAGAAATCTGGAGGGTGGGTCGAGCAGGTCTGATGCGAAGGCAAGAGAGGAATGGATGCTGGAACTGCCTGAAGGGAAAGCCAAGCATCTGGGACTCGGACCAAGACAGTTCAGGAGTAAGGAGGCACCCGACATGTCTGACCGGTAAGATGATTTTGTATTGCTGAAAGAAACGACATTGTCCTAGTTTTCATGTAATTTCCCGACCTGCCCGCCCGTCTGACCTAATCACTGCCTGACCTCGTGAACAAAGTTTTCACCTTGCGTTGCATAACCTTCCCTTGCCCCTTACTATGTCGTAGGCTCAAATTGTAGCCGACGTCACTATGTCTAAAGGTCAAGCTGTACAGAGATTCTGCAGCAGAAGGAGCTGAAGGTGGCGGGGCTGGTACTGAAGAAGGAGGCGGCCAGCGCAGCGCTGCGGCGCAACGCTCACAAGGGTTGCATCGCTGTGTGTGTGTGTACAGGTCAAGCTGGACGGACAATCCACAGCAGGAGCCGAAGGCGGCGGGGCTGGTACTGGTGGACAAGGCGAACAGCGCAGCGGCGCAACGCTCACAAGGGTTGCATCGCTGTGAGTGTGTGTACAGGTCAAGCTGGACGGACAATCCACAGCAGGAGCCGAAGGCGACGGGGCTGGTACTGGTGGACAAGGCGAGCAGCGCAGCGGCGCAACGCTCACAAGGGTTGCATCGCTGTGAGTGTGTGTACAGGTCAAGCTGGACGGACAATCAACAGCAGGAGTCGAAGGCGGTTGGGCTGGTACTGGTGGACAAGGCGAGCAGCGCAGCGGCGCAACGCTCACAAGGGTTGCATCGCTGTGTGTGTGTACAGGTCAAGCTGGACGGACAATCCATAGCAGGAGCCAAGACGGCGGGGCTGGTACTGGTGGGCAAGGGGAGCAGCGCAGCGTTGCAGCGCAACACTCGCAAGGGTTGCATCGCTGTGTGTGTGTGTGTACAGGTCAAGCTGGATGGATATTCCACAGCAGGAGCCGAAGGCAGCGGGGCTGGTACCGGTGGACAAGATGAGCAACGCAGCGCTGCGGCGCAACGCTTACAAAGGCTGCATCGCTGTTTGTGTGTACAGATCAAGCTGGACGGACACTCCGCAGCAGAAGGAACTGAAGGCGGCGGGGTTGGTACCGATGGAGGAGGCGAGCAGTGCAACGTTGCAGCGCGATGCTCACCAACGCTACATCGCTGATCGTGACCTTCACCAGGAGAAGGCTGTCAAGTATGTCATCCGAACTACTATACTATAGCCTGTTTTATATTATACATTTTTATGGACCCTTTGCCAGCAAACACTGGCATATTATTATAAAATCAAGTGTCTGACCGTTCGTCTGTCTCTAAGGCCCACTTGCACCAACACGAGTTTAAAGTTAAGTAGCGAGTTATGGATTTAAACGCGGTTCCCACAGTCAACGGTGCTAGCTTAACGAGTTAAACTGGTTTATATATTAAATTTGTGTTGGTGCAAGTGGGCCTAAGTCTATCACAGCCTGTAGCTCCAAAACGACTTGAGCGATCTTCATGAAACTTAGAATGTGTATAGATATCCGGGAGGCAACAAAATTTAGGGCATAAGCATAGTTGACATCTTCAACTATAATTAGTATGGGCCACAGAGTTTTAAATTTTGCCTCTAAAAATATTTTAATCCTTGGCATTGAATATTTGTGCTTTGTTTGTGTGTTTTTGTTATTTTTGGAGCAATTAAAAAGCATCTATCTACTTTTATTTGACAGAAAGCATAAGAAGAAGCATAAACGGGAAGAGAGCTTGCTCGACATGCATCAGAAGAAATTGAAGAAGAAGAAAAAGGTACAATACCTTATTATCAAGTTTTTTACTTCTCTTGTATGGTAGTATGATGGACTGCATTGATTTTTTTTTTATGGAAACACACGGTTTGCTACTCCGGATACCTACAACATCCGTGATGTCAGCCCATAACACCGGGTGAACTAGGTGCAATGTCAGTGTTACCCTTCGATCGTGCCGGCTACACTGGACTGGACGGAAAACACAAATTACATAGCTGTTTCGACCGACGTTTCATTCGGTGCGGTGGTATCAACCCGGGCGGGTTGAACCCTACCACCGAGTAAGGTAGGAAGGCAAGGGACCTACAGTATTACGTGGAATCCGAACCACGCTCAGCCTCCCAACGGTCGAGCGGTCACCCATCCAAGTACTGACCGCGCCCAGCAGTGCTTAACAATCAATAGCAACAGTCAACTGTCTGCAACACTGAGCTATCGAGGCTGACAAAATTGATGTAGTAAAACACGCAATTAGTTATGTGATACGTTTTGACATACTGCGAGCTGTGTGTCATCTCTTTATTGCATAATGTGTAAAGAAAGAGTGCGAATCATTTGTTTCTCAACAGCGTATTTTCTTTTGTTTCTTCTAGTAGGAGCGCAGCGACATATTCACACTCTTTGTTATAGGGATATCCTGTTTATCAGCCCCAGCAGTACTCTGTTAACCGAACTATTTATTAAATATGTTTTGGAGTAACAAAACACATGGATTTTTATTTAATACTGAATTATGATTCCTACTGATACTTTAAAATTCATATTACATATATGTTATACTTATAACTTATAAGCATTACATATGTACTAGATCAGTCTTTCCCAAAGTATGGGTCGCGACCCACCGATGGGTCGTGCGTGAGCGGATATTGGGTGGGCCCCGAAACTGACAAGACGACAGTCGCAACGCAACACGTCGTCAGACGGGACGTAAGTAAGTAATTAAAAATGTCATTAACAACTGGATGTTTTCAGTCCTACACATAGTTACAATATGTATTAACGAAAAAATTCTGCAGCAGCAATATAACACTGCTTTTCTTTCATGTGAGGTAAGGGTTGGGGCCCGAATAAATATTTTTTTTTTTAGATTGGTCGCGATCCAGGCAACTTTGGGAATCACTGTACTAGATAATATATAGGTATTAAAGTATTTCTGTAGTATTTGCTTGTAGTCTGTTATTTGATCTGAACATTCAAACCTTTTACATAGTTTTATTATATGACTAAACAGAGTGAAATAAATAACAAAAGAAAATATTGAACTGTCTTAAATACAAACTAAAATATAAGCAAATAACAAACAAATTGTGACAAGTTAGAGAGTAGTAAAACTGCCGCATGAATGCTCAATAAACAATATTCAAAAAGTGTTAAATAAAATTTCCTTCATACTAAACCGTTTAAATTAATATCCGAAACATTGAGAATGATAAAAACTAACGAATGACTTACTGTACATATTTGACACAGAAGGAAGAGAAGGAAGACGGTGTGAAGGTGCGACGGCCGTTCGACCGCGACCTGGACTTGCAGGTGAACCGTTTCGACGAAGCGCAGAAGAAGGCTGTCATCAAGAAGGCTCAGCACCTCGACTCGCGCTTCTCTCGCGGAGAGGCCAAGTACCTCTGAACTCACCCACAACTATACAAACTCTCCCTACAATATTATATCCAGCCATCTCACTTTCATTTTGGCTTTAACTGCAAAAGTACAATGTCTAAAATTGTAAAAAAAATGGGAATATAATTAGACTAGTCAAAATTACTGCAAAACTATAAGTCAAATTTTTTTATTTACATTTTAAGATATTGATCCAAAACTGAACCACCGATATATAGGAAATTTATTCATACTGCGAAATGAATATGTTTTGAAAATGATTGTATTTTGAACCTAAGCTCAGGTCCAATTGACTAAAATATTCATTGGTGTGTATCTCCTCTTCTCACCAATATGTATAATATTAAATATAAAATAAACATATAAAGCGCAACATGTGTCTGTCTGGATGTCGGTACAACACTGTCGTTTTATGGGTAAACTCTAAAACTTCACGTCGTATGACGTCAAGTTTTACAGTGCAAATGCGAGCTGCTAGTTATACAATCTGAGAAATCCACTAGATTTGTCCTTAGAATGCATTCTAATAACTGCTATTATATAACATTAGGTACGTACGTACGTGCGCCCCTTCAACCACATTATTCCTGGCCCAAACTGTTCATACAAAAGCCTATACATACATATATGCGTATCTACTTATTATACTGTTATGGAGTCTTTAGGTACGAAACATATGGAGCGCAGGACAAAGAAGGAAATAAATCAAAGCCAGATAAAAACCAATGAAAGGTGTGATGTTGGGGAGAGTTTTGAATTTTAGGAGATTTTTCATCAACCCTCCTTTAAAAATTTCATTTGCTCACAAGGCTAGGCAAGCCGGGCTTTTTGGCCTAACTATATGAAGGGTTCACCAGTGACACGGCAGACATCTATGACAGAGATATAATTTATTCCGTTGGACTGGGTAAACAAAAACATTGTGTATGCACACACAAATGTGTATGGCCACGCTCCAATGTTTCGATGTTTCTGTGTAATGTTTCGAAAAAACATTGGCAGGAGACACGGCTTAAGAGTGAGGTGGAAACATTCATTCGTGTTTGTAAACAATATACTTTTAACAAAGAAAGTAAATCACTTGAGTATGTTCAGACAAAATATTGTCCTTTCTTTTATTCTTATTTATGAAACATAGCATACATGCCCATTATGTTTATGTCATACATAACAGAAAAACTTTATATTTTATTAGTCATTGAGAGCAGGTTTTTATTTATAATTGTGACTCATGTGAATGTGTTTAAAATGTTAGCCTTAAAACACATCTATTCAGGGTGTATATCAATCTATGTCACAGATATCAAAACAAAATGCACTGTTAATACAGGCTGTTCGGCACATCGACGGACAAATTTTTTTTGTTGGTAAATGGGGTCATTTGCAACGTTTTGACCCTTGATACCTTTTGTCAGATGTCACGTGGTATCGAGATGCGATTTTTTTTCTTTATTTTTGAAAATTACCAAAATCCCAGCTATAAACCCTTGTAACTTTTTTGTTTATGATTGTATCAGCACGAAATAAAATTTATTGTATTTTACGATGTTCCCTTGTTCTAGAAAAAATATTATTTGATGAAGTTAATACCATGAAAAGGTTTTATGACCTCCCAAAGTCCCGAGAACGAGTAAAAATGTGACAGAATCTTAATTTCTTAATTCATTTATAAAAAAACTAACAGCAATTGAGTGCTTCATTTTCTTTTAAAAAGTTCACTAGTTTACGCCCTTTCGAACGGTATACCACATGTGATACAAATAATTCACTATGTGGTCAAAATTAGGCACAGAGACAGAACAGAACGACAACACGGGCACTAATCGGCGGTCGCTTCCCGTATTGAGAGCGTTTTCGGGAGCATTTTCAAATTTAGAACATGTACCGGTCGCGCGGGCACTCTTGCAAATTATCCCTAATTTTTTCGTTCTGTTCTAAATTTAACGCTATATTGTAGCCCTCACCGAGACGCATCTTTTGACACCCCAGTCATCCACGTAGCTGTAAAATTCACGACACCAGGGCGATGTCGCACTTTTCCTTGAAATGGGTGCCCTACCAACGCGATCGAAAAAACATTCTCAATGTTAAAAATTTTGTCGGTCGATGTGCCGAACACCCTGTATAATAGCAACCTCAGGCGCATTTTTGTTAGAAGATTTCTTTGCAGCAATGGGATAATGAAACATGTCCTCGATAATGTTGAAACCTAAACCTGCGTTTCATTGAGGTTTTTTACACATCATGCGTTAAAATTAAATCTTTTAAATGTTATAAATAATGGGAGCAAGGAGTTAGAGATTTAGAATTTTTTTAGCAAATTCAGTCTTTAATTTTATAAATATTATACTTGTGAAATCCTTGTCAGTGGTTGTGTTGTTTTACCGCAATATATCTCTTCAAATTCAGATTACCTACCTAGATCTATTTACTTTGCTATATGAACACTTGCTCTATGGAAGCTTCCATACCATTTTAACATTATGTATATAAGACAGGTTCAAACAAGTGTTTCAGCTTTCAAAATGTTTATGGTTCAGTACTTCAGTCTATGTTAACTTTTAGTCTAGTATCTTTAGTAAGTAATGAGATTTTCCTTTCAACTATAAATGTGACCTACAGAGTAGGTATTATTTAGATTTATTTTACTGTATGAATTTCCAAAATGCACCTTAATACATTGAAAAATGTATAGTTTAATATATTTTAATACCGGCATGCCACGGCAATAGCAATGTTGAAACCGACCAATCTGTTTCATGTTTTATTTTTTACTACAGTTTTTAACATTTGAAGTCAAAGTTGTAGCACACTACATTAATCAAAAAATATCTCATTAAACTGTGGAAGGAAGGCTAAACAGGTTTCATGTTGTCGGTTTGTGTTATAGTCGCGGCAGGCACGGGAGGCGCTAAGTTTGTTGCAAGGGAGCCAATGTCCTTTTTTTCCCCATACCCTGGAAACTTTAGTTGTGTAAGATTCCTACTTGTTATTGAAATATGTGGAATATAGATTACAGTTTATTGATCAATTATATGCACATTTCTGGTACATTCTTATCTTATTCACTATAAGCGAATTGGCTTTGCCAATACAGAAAGTGTAACAAAGTGTTTCCTACAAACATTGATGGCATGTGCCCATTAAATAGGTTAGCCATATATTTCTTGAAAGGAGGACGAACAGACTAAAGATCCCCTGACTTTTCGTACAAAATCCTGGACACAAATGAGACTGCAAGGTCTAGTATTAAAACAAATGTTATTTTTGAAAGAAAAAAAAGGTAGGTACACAATTTGGCCTTCCTGGACTTTGGAAAACCCTAACCATGTCCGGGAAAACCCGGACGAATGCCCCTATCTCTAGATTAACTTCTTTTGACCTACCATTGAAATTGCATTGAAATTTTCCAAAATTGAAACTTCAAACTTCAGAACTCAAAGTGCATACCTAAGTATTTCTGCACCCATAATTTTTTTCTGTGGCATTGGCAGTTCATACTCAACAGTTCTTTGAATTTAGAATTTTATTAATGGGAGCAACCTTCAGTACCTACACCTAAACATTATGAAAAAAGTACAGCTAAAAGTGATTGAGTAAATGCTATTCAGCAGCGGTGGAAGTAGTCATCAGTGCAGAGGGACAGGGCCTGACCTGAGAGTCCTCACAACACAGCGGCTCCTCACTCTTCAGCCCGCTGTAGGTCCAGGGCTGGTCACATGTCTTGTAAAATGCAGCCAACTGTGGACAATTAAGGAAAGGAGTTTTAGCACCAGGTTCATATCAGTATTACCATTTTTCTGACAGACTAGCTGACGTGAACGCAATTATTTGGCTAAGCGTAGACCAGGACAGGCCAATTGTGATTTTGGAGTGATTTTGCTTCAGAAACGAAAAATCTGCTCGCATAAAAACTGCACGGACAGATCTGTCAATGCAACACGCCCTGCCCTGCTGCGGCAGCTGTGCGATGCTTTATTGAAAATGTATGGGGGTGCATTTCCTGATGCAGCCCGTCCATATGCGTATCCTTGAAAAGAGGCAGGGCCAGTTAACTTAAGCATAAAACCTGATTAAAATAATTTAGTCCATCTTTTATTTGGCAAGTATATAAGAGTAAATATGACAAAGTAACCATATAAATAAACCTTCAAATTAGAAGCCGTGCCAAGCCGAGCGCAGAAGACGTCGGGTCCCTTGGCGTGACTGGTGGCGGCGAGTGCCACGCATAGACTGCAGCAGGTATGTTCACCAGCAGTGCCACACGGCACCTCCAACACGGTGTGTGCGAGCAGCGGTGTTGCGTCCCTCTCTGGTGTATCCGTAGGGAAACCGCCGCAGGAACAGTTGCCCATCACTACAGAAATCTTTCCTGTGTCGCTACAATCAATCCGACCAAGTGCATGTTATGATCATACATTTTTTTATCGTAATGTTTTCGGTTACGCGGTATGTTACAAAGGAACTTACATTTGTCGATGTTTCGTCCCTTGCTCTGGGGACATCCTCCCTCAGGACTCGCGGAACTGCGATGACCTGGAGGACACCCGACACGTCGTCCAGTCAGATGTCAGTTGACCTTCAGGTCGCAGTTCGAGTCCTGAGGAAATCCCCAGTGTGAGGGACGACACATCGACGAATGTAAGTCGCTTTGTAATATATCGCGTAACCGAAAACATTACGATAATGTGTAGCAGATGTAAAAGCCTAAAAGAAGATATTAATTATTTCAAAAATATAAGTAGGTAAGTAACATATTTAACCAAGTCACTAGAAGAAAAAAGTAAACATGAAAATGTTCCTACTGTAGGAACAGTGATCGGATCGCTCACAGAACAGAGAGCATCAATCCTACTCACATTCAATACTCACTTTTTGATAACCTCTCCAATTTCCGCCTGATTTACCATGATCATAGTAAAAAGAATTATCAATACTTTCAAGCTAAAATCCTTGAAGTACGCCATTTTGTTTCAAGCTCAGACGACTACTCTTTTGGTTCACAACACTACGCTCAAAGTTATTATCTGTCGTTGATGCTCACAATTTTATACCTTAGCCCTGTACAATATGAGATGATTAGGGTGACCACAATCAACCCAGAATCGATACTTGCTAAAATTATGTTCCGTTACTCCCAAACATTATTTTAAAAAGTAGTTGAAAAATGTCTACCTTATTTAATTTTATGTATTATTATAGTGTGGTATAGAATAGTATCCATTGTTTGTGTTGTGTGTAGTATATTGGCTATCCATCTAAAAATATTGCACAGATTTAAATGTTATCTGCTAATTCTGTCCTGATTCTGTATAAGTGTAGTGTCACCCTGGCCATCGTTACTGTTTCAATAGCAGACGGCTGGGAATGTTTAGTGTTATGCATTGATATCTCACGTTACCGGTGGCTCCAGACTTCACAGAAGCCATACTATTGTCAGTTATTGACAGTACTCTCATATGTTTCCGCACCTTTATGAGCATAATGATAGTGTGTGACATGATTCCTTTTCCGTCCATTGAATTTTTCCAGTTCAATTAAATTCTAGACCACAAGTTCTGTCAGTTAACCACAAAAATATTCTTCACAAATATAATTGGAAGGCTATAGCTTAACTTAATTTCATTTTTGTCTAGACTGGACTCACATTGAGGTCCCATCATACCTGGATAGGATACTAGTTAGCTACACAGCTACAACTGTTGAACCAAAAATATTTAGTTCCTTAGATAAATAAAACCATGATTTAATATTAACTGTTTTATTTCATATTTCTTTATCAGTTACTTAATTCCTCATTCACTGCACTTTAGGTGATATCCATTAATCACGTGAGCAAATTTTTTGGATTTTTTGACCCCCACCCTTGGTGAGATTTATAGGACCCCCCCCCCCCCCCCCCCCCCCCCCCCTCCCCAAATCTCACGTGAGATTTCATCTGTGTGTAAGGTGCGTCTATGGCGCGCAAATTCGAATTTTATTGCACATAATTTTTTGATGAATGCACACTAGTCAGATTCGCATTTTTTTTTTATGTAATCCGGTATAGTTGGCTGAGTCGGAGGGGCCAAAGCACATGCTCCGACCAGCCAATATCACCTCCGAGAAGGTAGGTGCCATACCAGAGACTTCCCTGGATTGCTGGCTATACTGGACTAGAGGAGAACACAACCGAGGCTGCTATGCGGCCATCTTACATCCAGTACGGTGGTACCAATCCAGTCGGCTACAATTATTTGAGCCTACCACCTAGTAAGGGGCAAGGGATATTACGCTAGTGTCACGTTTTCTGAGCATCGACACTCAAAATAAAGTGAAAACTTCTTTTGTATCACTACATAAAGTGTTTACCAAATACGAGGTTAGGATACAATATCCCGTTTTAGATTGTAAAGTGACCGTTGTCGGTGTTGGATATTCGGTCCAGTCCGATCTGTCAAAGTCACAAACTGGACGGGTTATAGTACGACGGGAATAACCGTCTGCAAAACAATGTTGCACTGTTCAGTGGCAAAAATCACTAGTTTTGCCGCTGCCGCCGCTGTACTGTAGGACTTTGCGCAAAGATATACAAACAATGGTAGGAAACGAGCTCCAAAGAACGTCGCGGTCTCTCAAAAACACGCTCCAGCTCAAGCTGTTAGTGTTTAAAATAAATAATAAAAAAAAAGATGACGTGAGATTGTTATAGACCCCCCCCCCCCCCCCCCCCCTCTCCCCCTAGTGAGATTTGGTAAGATTTTGCCAGACCCAGATTTTTTTTTGCTCACGTGATTAATGGATGTCCCCTTACTCAAATGATGATAAGCAAATTAGGACCACCCTCCAACAGCAATAAGATATATGTCGTTGGATAGGTCTTTTCAATTAGAACAACAATTGTTATGACAGCTTTGTCGTTACAACTGTGCCTTTGGTATTAGACTTTATATTACTAAAGAAAAATATAAAAAAACTATTTTATATAAACAAAGGACATACAATTGTTATATTTTAATAAACAAAGACCAAAATGAAGACAACAATATTATAATAGAACATTATTGTACATGCCTTTTAGGACGGCGAACGATGGGCACATGTGCACACATAATATCAATTGTCTCGTATTTAGGGTATGCGATTCATGCAGGATTTAATGCACCAGCAATATTTTTAAATGATGTCATTATAGATAAACCATAAAGCACGATTGAAATAATGAACAATTAAATAATTATTGTGTTCTTATTATTTTCCCATCCAAAAAAAAATGTGTTTTTAACTTTATATCTGAACTTATAAGTCTCATAACTCCGAACGCACAGTTGTAACAACAAAGCTGTCATAACAATTTTATTGTTGTTCTAATTGAAAAGACCTATCCAACGACATATATATCTTATTGCTGTTGGAGGGTGGTCCCAGGTTCTATACATTTTTGCCCATTCTCCTTTCTGCACTTCTTCGACAAAGTAGTTCTTGTTACAGTAGAACCCCGATTATGCAAGCTCGCATTAACCGAGGTCGTGTTGAACCGAGATACAACATTTTAGATTTTTGGAGGAACAATATTTAAAAAAATTCAATAAAAAATCGACCATCGGCGTCAACCCAGACTAGATGACGAGGGCTTGACGAGAGCCGAAACGTTTAGCGCGCCGTAAGAGAACAAGAGTGGCCTCGCTGGTCTCTTGCTCCATTGAAATTTTCTCCCCTACTTGCGCAGGACCCGGCTGTGTTCGGTGAAGCCGTGGAGTGCTGTGTTCGTCACCAGATTTTAGAATGTGGATAGCACAGATATGTATATACACAGTTACATTGACTTTAGAAGGTGTAATCTCAGCTTGCAATGGCTTAACCGAACATATCCAGGCTCATTGACAGCAGAAGAGGGTTTTAATAGAGGTCGGGACTAGCAAGTGGTCACTTTGTGTAGTTCACCAGCATGCGTTATGTTTTGGCACACGGCAAGCCCTCTTCAGCTAGTCTGCGGGGAACCGCCAGTCCCGCTCTCGACCTCCCTCTATCTACCTATCCATGTTCTGTAGGATACCTCCAGTGCCGGTTTCGAAGCTCTCCATAAATGAGCTTAGCGTTGATCTTGGCAGGCCTAGATTCTTGAAAATACTGTAGAGCGACTTCGCTGGTAGTCCTCTTGCTCCGACTTCCACAGCGAAGAAAGAGATCAGTCTTGAATTCGATAATAAACTTTATAGATGTTAGATATGTTTATAGATTCTATAATTAAATAAAGTCTGTATTATCCAGGTAGGCCTGGTGACAATAGCTCGTATAATCGAAGTTCTACTGTATTTATTTGCACCCAAGACAGATCAGTTCAGCCAGTGATCTAGACACGACGCTAGGAAGTGCCTCAATGCTCGTATTATCTTTGAGGAGCAGGTTTCGGTTTTGGCATCTTGCCCAACAGCATTTGAATGTCTTTCTTTTCATCATAGGTTTTCCACATTTCATACAAGTTAATAACTGCCCTGACAATTTCTTGGATCTGCAAAAGAAATAAATTTATTAAATGGATGGTTGAAACAGCTTGTTAATTCTCTGCATCTGATCACAACTCAACAGTCACGCAGGAAGTATCCCGTAACACAAGAGAATTAGAGAACTATATAAGGTATGTGGTTGCAGACTGACTATTTCAGTTCAATAATAATAATGAAACTATAGGTACATTAGGGGTTTGAATATTTACTATTGTTTTTAAGGGTTAGAATAGCATCATACAAACAAAGTTTACCTTATCTAGATCTACATTGATTTCAGCAAACCACCCCTTGTGATTCTCCTTGCCCAGCATCACGCATGCGATGTGCAGGCAGCCAATGGCAATCTGAAATGATCAATGGATTTCAACTTCTCTATGTCCACAAGTGCTTGTTCATGGTTTCATAGGACACACTTCTGTATCCGCACGGGTTTTTATCTAGTACTATTTATGTGAATTTTTCTTATTAGAACGAGAGAGCACTTTAGATAGAATCTATCTAAAGTGCTCTCTCGTTCTAATAAGAAAAATTCACATAAATAGTTTCTGTTTGAGTGCGGAATTCTTGAGTGTGTTTCATATCATCAGATATATATAGTCCAGAATAGCCAACAATCTAGGGAAGTCTCCGGTATGGCACCTATCTTTTCGGAGGTGATATTGGCTAGTCAGAGCATGTGCTTTGGCCCCTCTGACTCAGCCATCCATACCGGATTACATAAAAAAAAAAAGATGATAAAAGACCTTTTCATAGATATGAAACACACTGAAGAATTCCGCACTCAAACAGAAAAGATCTATTCTGATGCCTCTTTTTTTGTTGTCTTTGTTTTTCTTAATTTTTTTTGTGGATAAGATTCAATGGCCACGTATGTACGTTTTTTCGGCATTTTAGTGGCAGTCTTCTTCACCTAAAATTTGGTATATGATATGTAAAGGGGAATTGTCAATTTTAGTTAACATTTCAGAAAAAATTTCGGGTGTATTTTGTTTTTCCTGGAATTCAAAAAATCCATCTGTGGCTTCTAAATAAGTGTATCCTCACTTATTTTACAGTTTTAAGGATAATTTCATTAGCTATAAAGTGGAAATAAAGTTTATTGCGGTATGGCTTTATACAGGGTAGCCAAGGTCGCAAATTGCTGTAAACTTAATGTGTAGGCTGAGTTAAAAGACAAATTTTAGTGAAATATTTTTTTTGGCAGACGCGTAGTTTCAGAGAAAAAAAAAATAAAGAAACAGATTTTCCATACAAAACTAAAACTTTTTTTTAAAGCAGCAAAACATTGATTCTGATTAGAAATGTACGCAAAAACGACATGGCCCGCCTCCACATAGGATAAATTAATCCTGGTTATGTTTTTTTTAACCACTAAAACATTCACCCAGCCGACCCCACTCCCCCTCTGCTCCCCTCTTCTAAGCCACCCCTATTAAACTATTATAAAAAATACAACAAAATCTTTTCCATACAAAATTAATTTCCCAAACAAAAAAAACACCTCTCCCATCCCCTGGTCCCTCCGGCAGAGGGGGTGAGGGTAAATCAATACCCGCCTCCTGCCCCTACCTCGGCTCCCCCCGTATAAAGCCACCCCCGTTTATTGATCGTCACTATTTTACTTAAATATTTGAGTTTATGTGTGCGAATTCTCAGCGCGGCACAGCCAACGGCCCGGGAGTCGGAGAAGCATTATTATAACCTGTGGGAGCCAACAGGTTAAGCTACTGTATGCAAAACTGGTAGTGAAGCCTGCAGTTCATATAAATCCCAAAATGTGTGTGTTTATATGGTAATTTCAATAGTAAAATTTCCCAATTTCCTATAGGAGTACACGGACACCCCATCATTGTGTTGTGGTGAAGAGGACAACACGAGCGCGCACCATGTACGGAGGGTAGAGCAGGCTGACGTCAGTGCGGAGGGAGTCGTTGATGATGCGCCAGGCATAGGTGAGGAGCTGTTCGTCCTGCCCCCATGTCCTGCACGTACAGCATGAGCGGTCGGTACGGCTGGTACACAATCAGGCAGCAGTCCAGGTTCTCCAGCAGGTAGAACTCGCACTCGAGGATGTGGTTGGTGCGGTACGGGAACTCGTGCTGTCCGTACGCGTAGTTGAACTTGTTCTTTATCACCGTCTGACACGTCGTGATGAGCCGCGAGTTCGAGATGACGCCGAACTCCTCCACCTTGGACGCGAGGAAGATGCACGTCGGCGCCAGCAGCAGCGGGTCGATACACTTGAGCGAGTTGCGCGCGTAGAATCGTTTGAAGTAGACGGTGGCGGTCGCGATCACCTGCTGGCGCAGCTTCAGCTGCTCCCCGAGCACCTGGATGATGCTCGCGAAGAAGTTAAATATTTTCTGGTACTCCTCCTCGCTGAGAATGCCGAGGTCGTGTTGCCGGTCGCGCACGAGATCCTGCTTGTCCAGGATCCACTGATGGTGGTGGGAGCTTTGCCAAAAATTACCCGCCATGCTGTACCGGCTCAGGGTTCAGTAAACATGTCATGCAAACATGTTCCTTGGAAAAAATTTAAGTGTGGTATCTACGTAA
This sequence comes from Nematopogon swammerdamellus, assembly GCA_946902875.1. Lineage (NCBI taxonomy): Eukaryota > Metazoa > Arthropoda > Insecta > Lepidoptera > Adelidae > Nematopogon > Nematopogon swammerdamellus. The sequence continues at coordinate 15,267,974 of OX336336.1, forward strand.
TTGAAAACCGTTTCAATGGTGTAACGTTTAATTGAATTCGATTGATAAAACTGCTTTGAAATGACCCACAAATTCGAAAACGATTACATTTCGAGTATACGTACACAACCAACCAAAGAGAATATAACCGCAACCAACAGTCCAACACTAAAAAAAAAGTATCTGCGGCTGTCAGCCAGTGTTGCCAGATGGCCATATGAATTTCCCCTTAACTTTATCAACTCTTTATTTGAAAAAAAAACCCCAAAACAGTTTTGGCTTATTTTAGAGAAATAAAAAAACAAAAATATTATTTTAGATTTTATTCAAACTCTCCCATGGCAATTTCTAAACAATTATTTTCACCTTCACTATCATTTTTATCCGTTTCATTTAGCAATGCCTACAACAGGTATCGTTTCGTTCGTTCGTAGGTACCAAGTAGTAAGACAACTAAATAACATGAAGCTAGTTACCACATCACATTATCAAAGAGTTGAAGTTCGCATTTTTAATTTTTTATGTATATATCTCTTCTTTTCGTTCAGTTAGGTACTTTTTTTTAAACCATTTAACCTTTCGGATAGGCTAAGGTCTTTTGACCATACTGCCTTTGAATATTAATAGGTATTACGTACAAAAACATTTTACTCCTCTCCTCTTCGTTCATCAGAATGAATGATAGTAAGTAAGTAGTAGTAACTAGTAATGCGAATTGTGTTTGGAGTTGAATGAGTGAGGTACTCAAAAATCTCCAAAATTTCCTCCAAGTTCATTTCTCCCCCCGAAAATCCTCCAAAAGAACCTTTCCCCCGAATCTCCCCCAAAGACGATAAAACCCCGAATTTGCAAGGAATCCCCCCCATCTGGCCACACTGCTCTCAGCTGTCTGACAATACTGACAATGACAATACAGTGACAGTTTTTTTTTAAAAGCTTTACGGCTCTGGATTGTGTCATTTGAAGCCTACAGCCACGCCCTAGTAGTATTATATTCTTTGCCTACAGCATTTCAATGGATTGCCAGTAAACGTGAATATTGAATTCCAAACGATTCGTTCGTGTGACCATTTGGATACAGCTTTGGTGGGTTAAAATGCACAGATGACACGTGCAGTGCCCGGCGGCATATTTCCAAAGTCTATAGGGTGAGTTGCTCTGATTGGTTGATGCCAGTTTAGCGGGAAATTTAAATTTCGGAAGTATTTGAACTGCATTAAGCGAGTTTTCTCCGTTTTGGTGGTTTAAAAAAAAATAACCAGGGGTAAATTATAGAAGATGCGTCTTCTATAATTTAACCCTAACCTAATGTTGAGGCGGCGCATGTCGTTTTTGTTACGTTTGTATTTCCGAAAATAAAGCTTTTAGGTGGTTATAAAAAAAACTAAACACCCTAAAAAAATTTAAACACCCTAACATTGCTTAAAAAAAATTAACAAAAAACGTTTGTGGGACTCGAACCCATGGTCAAAAAATACAAACCCTACACCGTACCAATGCGCCACGAAATCACTTAGACGACTTAACGAATATCGGGTTCAGTAGGTTCAGGTAATCTGTGAGTAGGTTCGCTAGGAGTGCCGGAGGCGGAGCCAGACGAAATTTAAATTTCCCGCAAAACTGGCATCGACCAATCAGCATAACTCATCCTATAGATTATGGATATATGCTGTCCGGCGCGTCGAGCTTTAAAAAGTTACAAATGACAATCATTTCGTGCATGCCTTGCCTGTTGCACAGAAACGTACGAGTTCGTGCATCAGGAACGACGCTCTACAACCGAATGGTTCGACAAGCACAATTTGCTGCCTGGCACTGTACACTACTCACTAACCTACAAAGTTCTGTTTGTGGTCTAAGTGCGGAGAATCGGCCCCAACAAAAACAAAGGACAGAAATAATAATTGGAAAACGCCAATAAGGCATTTTGAAAATATGGCTTATTATTATTTAGACTTTTCTACATTTTATATTTCCCGCGATCAATGGTTATCTAGAAATCAACGAGACCCAAGAATAAATCACCTAAGATGTAACCAAGGCATTGTTGTTGGTGTTATTAATATTAAAATAACTTGTAACAAAGAACCTACTGAAAATATGCTTACTTGCTAAAAATAAAAATAAATAACATATTGAAAAATGTTTATTTCAAGCTTATTTACATTCCTATAAAGGTAAAATCTTATAAAATAGTATAAATACAATCGATCACACGTAAAACTAATAGATACCCCTTCAGAGCGACACACCATGCAAACGACCATACCATATCTTTTATCCTTGTTGAATTAAGTGTTTCCGTTGTAACATTTTAATTACGTATTCGCCATTTTCGATTATACAGGGCATTCGGCACATCGACCGACAATTTTTTTTTTTTGTAGGTAAGTGGGGTCATTTGCAACGTTTTGACCCATGATACCTTTTTTCAGATGTTACGTGGTATCGAGATACGATTTTTTTTCCTTTATTTTTGAAAATTACCAAAATCCCAGCTACAAACCCTTGTAACTTTTTTGTTTATGATTTATCAGCACGAAATAAAATTTATTGAATTTTACGATGTACCCTTGTTCTAGAAAAAATACTATTTGATGAAGTTAATACCATGAAAAGGTTTTATGGCTTCCCAAAGTCCCGAGAACGAGTAAAAATGTAACAGAATCTTAATTTCTTAATTAATTTATAAAAAAACTAACAGCAATTGAGTGTTTTATTTTCTTTTAAAAAGTTTGCTAGTTTACGCCTTTTCCAACGGTATACCACATTTCATACAAATAATTCACTATGTGGTCAAAATTAGGCACAGAGACAGAACAAAGACGAACGCCAAGGGTTAAATACTACCTTCCCTCACACACAATGTACTTTTTTATCTTGCAACAACAAGAGAGCATATGACAGACAAGTGCCCACTGACAGTAGAAACGAGGCATAACCATGCTCAGGGTATGCTGCGGTGTCACGCCGGGTAAGGCAATCGCTCCATCTAGATATTAGTTTTAGGTGAGATCGTTGATAAATATCTACTTACAACCATCTCAAGCGTAAAAAAAATATACATAATAGCTATAGTTAGCATGTTTGTAGTGAAAAGCAAGCACAATAAATAATCAATGAAACAAGGAATCAGATTGAAATACTTAAAGTAGGTACTTGCTTTACTACCTATGTATTGTGCACGAGTCAGTAAGCCTGGATGCGCTATACATAGGAGGACAGGGGTAGCCGCGCGTCGGCGCACACGCGCCAGCGCGTCAGTCTAGCGCCGGCGACCGATCTTAGTCTCCGTCCGCCGCTCAGGCGGAGCGATCGTGCGCGTCTGTCACAAAATGCCTCATTGTGCAGTGCTTTGGTGCAAAAAGTCGTCGAAAAATTCAAACTTGAACACAGATGGAGTCACCTTTCACGAGTAAGTACTTTCATTCAATTTGATAGCATTTTTCGCTTGAATTTCAGTAACAAACATCGGCGTAAATATGTATGGAGAGCTCTTTTCTGCTTACCCACCATAGGTCGACTATCGTGTTGGATGCAGTTAGCTCTTGTAATTTTTTTTGTTTATTGATAAATATGTATGTTAAATGTATACAGATATTTCATGCATTCTGCCTTATTGCCAAAGGACATTTCTTCTAGTCAACCTCAATATTCGTTTATCGCGCTTTTTTCATTCAACCAGTACCTACCGGTTTTTACTTTTGAGCGACTCTAAAGGAATTAATTTCTTTAGGTCATGCGTCTACCGGGAATTAGTCTTGTTATGCTTAGCATTAACAAAATTAATTCATAATGAATACCCCGTTAGCATTTAGCACTGCTAAGCGCCCTGATGAATAAAAATTAATGCTAAATGCTAAGCAATAATCACATTTAATTTTAGTTAGCATTGCTGTTTCGTTCGTAAAACTTTGTTGGTTCGTTTGTTTTGGAACGCACAAAGCAATGAAGTATGTGCTATTTATCTGTGGTACTGCTAAATGCTAAATGCTATATAGCGCCTGCGCTCCGCTGCTAGCTAGCTAGCTAGCATCTAAATGCGAAATGCGATGCGATCATGCGAGTGAGGGGTCGGAATTATCATCTGTCACGTGATCATTAGTTTTGGTCATATCTACAGAACCACTGGACTTAGACCCATCGTGTTGGTACTCAAACTGAACGTCTCGGTGAGATCTACCCATCTGTCACGTGATAATTTGTTTTGGTCATATCTCGAGAACCAATGGACTTAGACCCATCGTGTTGGTACTCAATCTGAACGTCTCGATGAGATCTATCCATCTGTCACATTAACTATTGTTTTGGTCATAACTCGAGAACCACTGGTGCTAGACCCATCGTGTTGGTACTCAAACTTCAGGTCTCGGTGAGATCTATCCATCTGTCACATGAACTTTTGTTTTGGTCATAACTCGAGAACCACTGGTGCTAGATCCATCGTGTTGGTACTCAAACTTTAGGTCTCGGTGAGATCTATCCATCTGTCACATGAACTTTTGTTTTGGTCATAACTCGAGAACCACTGGTGCTAGACCCATCGTGTTGGTACTCAAACTTCAGGTCTCGGTGAGATCTATCCATCTGTCACATGAACTTTTGTTTTGGTCATAACTCGAGAACCACTGGTGCTGGTACTCAACCATCGTGTTGGTACTCAAACTTTAGGTCTCGGTGAGATCTATCCATCTGTTGCGCGACCATCTCTCGAGACACATGTTAGTTCTTTAGTTCTTTAGTTCAACAATAACAATGTAAATGTCAACAATGTAAACAGTAACAATGTAAATGTCGTAAATTGTGCTTTTAAATTTAATTCAATTGTTCAAAAGTTACCAAATGAAAATTTTAATATAGATACCGATCTATAAATAAATAATTAAGTAAATTATTGTTCTGTTTCAAATATATGTTTCTATTACAGACTACACAGCCTTTCATTTGTTATTTTATTAACCCTTATATAACGAATTCACACCGTGAAACTGACAGAGAGACGCATGGTACATTTTATAAGGCTCTAGCTGCATGGCTGGTTAGTTTGTTAAAAAAGGCAAAGCCTGGAAAACCTCATTTTACCGTAAAAAAATTAAATATCCAGGTGGGTATGGCTGGTTAGTTTGTTAAAAAAGGCAAAGCCTGGAAAACCTCATTTTACCGTAAAAAAATTAAATATCCAGGTGGGTATGGCTGGTTAGTTTGTTAAAAAAGGCAAAGCCTGGAAAACCTCATTTTACCGTAAAAAAATTAAATATCGAGGTGGGTACTCATAATTTTTTTATGGTAGGGTAGATTTTCGCGAATTTTTCGCGAAGTCATATTGCAATATAATTTGTCATATCGTTGGCTAAGTAATTAGCAAATAGTTGTTAATAATATAATTATTATTTTTTTTTGGTTACAAAACTTTTCGACTAACAATAACTCTTCAATAACAAATACTCCAATAAGATAATACCAATGTACGAGGTCTTACATATCATTGTTTTGGAAATTTTATGTAGATTTATAATAAAGTATCCGAGGTATCTCAGAACTTAGAACTATTATCGTGTTTATGCGAAAATCTGCAAATTCGCAAAATTGTGAAAGGGGCGTTGCCTTTGTTCATTTAAGAGAAAGTTATATTCTTCCCTTGATGTAAAGAAGGGTTAAATATTGTTAAATCCGTTTCATCTTTTCATCGCGAATCGACACAATGAGCGACTTATTGTATGAATCCCGTTCAAACGTATGGAAGACTGGCGGCACTTGGCTACCTACTCGCTCGGCCAATCACGGCGTTCCATGCGCCGCTCCCGCCTCAGACTTCACACCCCTTTGGCGGCTACCTCGGTTCTCATACAAACGATGCCGTATTTCGTATCCAGGCTTACTGACTCGTGGTATTGTGTATATTACAAATTAATTAACTAACTAAACTACAATAATTAATGAAGTCAAAATAAATATAAATAGCCTACACACATTCTTACTTTGTGCACTTTAGCCATTGTAAAAGAATGGAGATAACATATTAAGTCAATTTCTGATTTAGTATTTTTGGCGTCACATAGTTCTATGAAAGGTATAAAAATATTCCGGCAGGTCCCAGTAGTTCCATTGCCTAGTTCCATCATGAAACTAGTGGAAAAAAATAAATCCCACCTGTTTCATGGAACTCAAATCACTTGAATATGATGGAACTAGGGGGAAAAAACATTCCCAACTGTTCCATGGAACACATGGAGCACATGAACACGGATGATATCTAAAGAGATTTCAGTATTTCGAATTGCGAACACGAACAGACGGCGCAGAGTGAACACAGCCGTTCCGAATTTCACTGCTCATATCAGTACTTAAACGTAGTTATCAATTCGGAATACTGAATGTTTGTCAGTGGTCAGCAGCGAGGCGACAAACGATTAAATTCTTACTGTAGATGCGAGATTAGGCCGAAGTACTAGTCGACAACTCTATCGTCTTTCCACTGTCTCTAAGTGCAGCACCATACGCTGAAGAATCTAAAAAATGCCAGCATACACAGCGATCAACCTCCTGAGCGGGCGCGCTGTGTACGCTATCGAGTGACATCACACACCGTTCACAAAGGTAATAATTTGAAAAGGTTGTGTGCGATGTGTTCGCATATTATATTATAATTTTTTATTATTATTTTTAGGGCTTTTAACAATGATTTGATAATATCAGCCCCATAGTACTCATCTTTCCTATCACCTAGGGCCCAGAGTCCCTAAGGGATAGAGAACGCTCAACGCATATATTTGCTGTGTACGCATTTCGGAACGTGCCCACAGATAACTTTTGAGGCGACTGAACCATGTTCAGAGGTTTCACAGTGATAAAGTATAGTCTAACTGATTTGCACCTACATGTCATAATAAAACCAAAAACTTTAAATTTTAAATAAACATTATCCATAACAATATCAAGATACAATGTTTACGGCTATTGATGTGTCAAACAGTAGCCTTAGGTAACTGAAATCCATAGTGCATATTGACAATATTTGAGATATGGTAAGCAGGCTAGCGGCTTTTAAGCTTATGGGAATAAATAAAATATGTTCAGGCATAAGATAAAAATCAAGTGATAGACTACTAGAAATACTAGTTCTTAGGTGGAAACATGTACACATTGATTGAAGCTTGGGAAATTAGAGCAGAAACATTGCGAAAGAAAAAATTTAGCCTCGACCAAATTATTATCTATGGGCTCCTTTGGGAGGATGTATCTCATTAGACAGTCACTGTACGTACACAGCCTAACTATTCAAGATTCATTTCATAAGTCCGGCCCCGGGCCCGCCACGCACCGGCAACTATTGTATCCGGCGACTGTAGTCCTTTCGCTACAACTATGATTTTATTTTAGGAAACTGTCACGGTGTGTCACGGTTTGCTATATCACCTACAATCTGTGATGTCAGCCCATAATACCTTGGTGAACTAGGTGACATGTCAGTACTTCCATTTCCTTGTGCGGGCTTCACTAACTGGACGAAAACACAAACTATTTACATAGCCGTTTCAACCGACCTTTCATTTTCACCTAGTAAGGTGAGAAGGGAAGGGGCCTACAGTTTTACGTGGAATCCGAACCACAGTAGTCATTAATTTCATACTGACTCGTGCATATGGTCAGAGAGTAAATAATAATTGGGAAATGGCTATAGTCACCGAAGACGAAAGGTGCTCGTGCGTGCGCCGTTTACTCCGAACCTTAGGGTGATTGGTTGCACTTAATTAACCATGGACACATGGATATTGGATTGAATTGCTTATTTTACATGTACTTTTATTAGTATTCCGTACAAAAATCTAATAAAAAATAAGCAGAACACTTATTGCCTGATATGCAGTCTAGCAGTTCAAAATTAAAAAAAGAACCAAGGTCAAATAAATATTTGTTTTTATTCTCCATACTACCATCAGCAATTAGACGAGTATGGAGTCAGAAAGTATCGGTCAGTAAATAACTTGTGTTGATCTTTTGCTCCGCCATTTTGAATATACAGAGACAATAAGCGTTCCAGCAGATGTTTCGGAATTTACGAGCAGAATTCTCCGGCCGAAGCTTATTTTTACATTATAAGGACAGTAACAGTAGCTACATATTATGTGCAGTGTATACATACTCGTACACCGCACATATGTACTGTTGCTAAACTGCTTTATTGTGAATAAAATATCGCAGAAATTAGGCTCTGGCAATTTACGGCACAAATTCCAGTGAGTGTGCTTGCACGCTAAAGTCACGTGTGGCTAATTTGCTTTCAGCGACCTATACGCACGATAATGCCTGCCCGTCACGTGCCTGTCTTAGCATTAGCACTCAACCGACCAGCCATTCAACTAATTCAATGTCAACTGCATTCTCCGTTCAAACTTATCAATAAAAACAATTAAGTTAATATCTTGCTAATATAATCTGCTTTCTCACAATAGAACTGTAGTAGAATTTAATTTAAAAACTGTATTGTTGAAGAGTTGATCGGTTGAGTGAGTGGGCGGTGCTAGTAGGGCGGCGGCTGGTACTGCTGGCGCTGCAGGTGCTGCACGAGGCTGCCGGGCTGCTGCTGCTGCTGCTGCTGCTGCATCGCCAGCATCTGCTGCCGCATCCGCTGCTGGTTCATTTGCTGCATGACACGCACACAACATTCCCCTTGTATAATTTTCTATCTGACATCTGGACAGTAAAATAATAAGCTCCTCTTTCGTTTGAGCAGCCCATGTCCGAGAAATGAATGAATGAATGCGGCACCTGGGTTGCGAGACGTGTCTGCCACAAGTGAGGGTGCAGGTTTCTTCAAGTGCATAGGTACTATCTATCACAAACAGAATCGCTTCCAGTTTTTGTACAATCTAATCTAAGAGGCAATATTCATATTCATATTCATCAGCAGTACCTAATCTGCTAGTGTGTATCTAAACATCCCAAGAGAATGAGCAAGTTAATACGCAGGCAGCCTTGTAAGTCATATTGTTTTGCAAATTTCTTGCAATTAATAAAAAAAAATAAATTGAAACATTTTGAATTTAGAAGCCGTAAACAAAAGAACTGATATTGATAAGCAAACCCTGACTCAAGACGACGTATGATACCGCACCATGACAACGCAAGCTTGCACACCGCTCGGCAAACAATTACGTTTTTAAATGGGCAAAATGTGGAAATTCAGAAGCGGTTGAAGCATACAAATATACTATTTTGGCAACCCCAACTTGGAATAAGTGGACTTTAAGAAGTGTTTCCAAAACTGGTTCGAGCAAATGAAGAATTGTATCAAATATTGCGGCGAGTTCTTTGAAAAACAATAAATAAATACCATTATAATAAATTGTTTATGGTTTTTTTTTTAAACAACATGACTTAAAAGGCAGCCCACGTAGTACGAGTAGGTAATACCTGCTGGTACTGAGGGTTCTGCTGTGGCGGGAGTGCTCCTCGAGGATAGGGCGGTGCTGGTCCACCCATCGCACCCATCGTCACGTTCGGTGCTTGCTGTGCACACAACGTCACTTCTCAATAGTGTAATTGGTAAGATCCAATTATAGATATGCTGATCAGATCAATGACATCTTAACAGTTATTTCCCTTCATATAAACCTTATTGGTCCAATATGCCATAATTATACCTGATTACTCAGGTCATGATAACCTGAGACGTGCGTACTAATGTTTCTACCTACCGAGCTGAAATGCATTTCAGGCGAGTTTTCTTGCCTGTAGTTGTACCGCTCTTATAATTTAAGGATGGGATAAAAATAAATAAGAATTTTCATAAAAAGAAATTTCGCAACAAAATACACATGGGGCAATAAAATAGTTTTAAAAATATCATAAAAATACTTTTAAAAATACAATAATTAATGAAATCTAAATGCAAATGGAATAATTCTCTGTACAACTGCGCTTGTCCAATGTATTTAAGTGGCCAGGAAATATTATAAAAAATATAATGCAAGACTGAAATATTCTCAAGCAACATACACAATGGTGCTTGTTCTTGGCACCGAAGGCGCCGGCAAAAATAATGCAAAATTAAATACGGGATAGAAAGGAAAAGCAAATAATTCTCTGTACAACTGCGCTTGTTCAAGGTGGCGAAGGCCCACAAAAAAGTTGCTCTGCTTGCATCGGATCCCACCGGGTTTTTGATGATGATGCATCCATGATAATAACAATATGTTGTACAATTACATTACATGATGTCTTGACATTGATCTATCTGGAGACTATTTATTACTTCTATTTCATGAAGTCAGTACAGCTTGAAACAGCAGTTAATTCGTTCCTTTGTACGATTATTTTCGTACAACCCTAAAAACACTATCAGTAAACAGCGTTAAAAGGCAATATCAGTAAATTCGCAAAGAATTCAATTGGTAGAGACATCCTCAAAATCCAACCTGCATGTACGGCGGGCGAGCTCCCTGCCGCTGCTGCTGGAGGTAGGCCTCCTGTCCCCCGCGCCCGCTCAGCATGCTCTGTGCCACACAACATGTTCGTTATCCAACCTTCACCACCTCTCGAGCCTCGCGGGTCGGCATAGCTTCAGCGGACGCAAGGCGGAGCGTCGTCATTACCTGTTCTTGACAGTCAGCTAATGTGTGGTGGATTATGGACGAAAATGTATATTTCTCAAGCATGCAGGATAGCGCAGAGGAAATAACTCACCTGTTGGAATGACTGTTGCGGTGGGAAGCCACTCATGGAACCCGCACTCTGCGGTCCCATAGGCCCGGACTGACTGGTCATGGGCCCCATAGGACCGCCGCCGCCTGCTTGACCCATTCCCTGCCCCATCTGGCTCATCTGACCCATCTGGCCTCCTCCTTGCCCCATCTGGGCCATCCCTTGACCCATTTGGCCCATGCCACCTTGGCTAACAGCTTGACTCATTTGGCTTACGCCCTGACTCATCGGGTTAACGGCTTGACCCATCTGATTGACTTGTTGGCCCATTTGGTTGACACCTTGACCCATTCCCTGCAATGTTTTCAATTTCATTTAATTTGATATAATATGTACCTACATTAAAATTTTATTCAAGTGAATTAAGAGTACTATAAGAGGAATGTCCTGTGTATAGAAAATTTGCATCTGCACTTGATCGTAGAAGATAAGACCGGGCGCAGTCTGACTCTGAATGGGTGACCGTTCGACCGTTGAGGCTGGTCGTGGTTCGAATTCCACGCAAACTTGTAGGTTTCCTCCTGTAAATACTAGGTGGTAAATACTAGCAACAGATCCGTCGTAAAGGTATGAAAAAAATAGTGTTTTTCATCCAGTTTAGCGTAACTGGTACAACAAAAGGGAAGCACTGACATGGCAACTAGTTCACCAATGTGTGAGTTACGTAGCCAACCATGTCACATAACATAAAGAAATTATTGAAGGTCATAATCATACAGTTTTATTTTGCACATTAGCTTTTTTTGTCCATGCCGTATACCTGGTTGATGGGTTGTCCCATGAGCGGTCCCTGCTGGCCCATGCCCGGCTGCTGGCCCTGCATCATCTGCTGCTGGTAGCCGTATTGCTGCTGCATGCCGGCGTACTGCGCGCCGGGGAACATGCCGCCCATCTGCCCGCCCGGCACCATCCCGCTCATCTGAACGTTGCCCATCTGGCCCATCGCACCCATTTGGCCCATGGCACTCATTGCGTTCATTTGGGGGCTGAAAAGAACATTTATATTCAGTATACAGACACAGGCGCACCAACATATTTGATATTGCTCAATCATTGGGAAAGCCCAAAAGGCAAACAGACACCTCTATGTAATTGGAGTAACGGACAATCCACTGTGCAGAGCAAGCCTGCAGGCGGACGAGACACCCACCCACGTGCTGCTGGAGTGCGAGGAGGTGGCAGACCTAAGGGCGAAGAAGCTGGGAGGTCCTTCTACACTTCAAGAGGCGTGCCGGGCCGGGCCGGGCCAAAGAGAGTGTGCCGCTTCCTTGAAGAACTCAGCTGGTTGGAGTAAGGCCGCAGGACGCGCAAAATGCCCAAAATCGAGTGGGCTTAAGCGCGGAGAACGAGTCCGAACAACAACAACAGCCCAAAAGGCAATGGGTGGGGCACATCTGCCGCAGAGACGACGAACATTATATTTATGGGTATTTTACGGGCGGCTATGGACCTGCTGCCCGCCAGTAGTATCGGGAAGCAGAAGGAACTGGTGTGGTCCGGAGGAGCAGTAGATAACAGCAGGTCCATGAAGAAGAAGAATAGTTTTACAAATGAGCAGGTTTCTACTGTTCGAGATTAAAAAGACTTTATATCACAAAAATGTTACAACCATTAACCATAATAAGCAATCCCAAGCAAAATAACTATTGGAAGAGAAATGTCTCTTCAGTATTCCTTGGAGAAGGAGAGTTGACTTTTCCCTGAGCACGGCCAGGGTCAAAGGTGTGGAACGGAGCCGAGCGGCATTTGGGTAGGTGCGGTGTGTGTAATGTTGGATCAGTTCATTGTTCATGTACATGTATACTCACTTGGGCTGCATCTGGCTCATCTGGCCGGGCTGCACTTGCCGCATGCCGGGACGCGGGTAGGGTCCGCGTGGGTGCCCCGCCCCCGCAGGGAAACCGCCCTGCACCCATACACCATTATTTACAACTTTCACTCCTGACTCTCAGGTTGCATCACACCCTAGGCCTTGCAGCACAATGTCAAAAGCTTTGAATATAGTAATTCCACATTCACAAATTATACCAGCGGCGCTACGCCAGCCCACTCGGGTGGGATGCACAGACACAAGAGAGGAGAAATGTAAACACTAAATTTAGATAAAAAAAAAGCAAATAAAATTAGAGATCTTTTTAACATAGAGATACGCAAACGCATAAAATGTATGTAAAGATTTAAAGCTGAGAGCGCTTAGTGGCTTCCCGGGACGCACTGCACTCGCGTACTGTCGCGAGTGCAGTCGACGTCATGCAATTTCATAATGTCGCACCACTCCGCAGCAGTGCAGTACCGCGTGTGCGCGGCCGCACAGGTATAAAGAATGTTTTAATTTGAATTTTAACACTGCCTAAAGCGTGTATCACTAAACTATAAGTTAGAATGAAAGAAAGGTGAGTATAATAGATGATACCTGCGGCACCTGCTGCATGGCGGCGAGGGGGAGCCGCTGGCGCAGCATCTGGCTGAGCGCCTGCTTGGACTGGGTGTTGAGTGCGGGCCCGGGCGCCACGCCGCGCGCCGCGCCAACACCTGCCCACGTACATCTTTGTCAACACAAACTCATCACACCCTACACTACACTATATGGCGGCGAGGGGGAGCCGCTGGCGCAGCATCTGGCTGAGCGCCTGCTTGGACTGGGTGTTGAGTGCGGGCCCGGGCGCCACGCCGCGCGCCGCGCCAACACCTGCCCACGTACATCTTTGTCAACACAAACTCATCACACCCTACACTACACTATATGGCGGCGAGGGGGAGCCGCTGGCGCAGCATCTGGCTGAGCGCCTGCTTGGACTGGGTGTTGAGAGCGGGCCCGGGCGCCACGCCGCGCGCCGCGCCAACACCTGCCCACGTACATCTTTGTCAACACAAACTCATCACACCCTACACTACACTATATGGCGGCGAGGGGGAGCCGCTGGCGCAGCATCTGGCTGAGCGCCTGCTTGGACTGGGTGTTGAGTGCGGGCCCGGGCGCCACGCCGCGCGCCGCGCCAACACCTGCCCACGCACATCTTTGTCAACACAAACTCATCACACCCTACACTACACTATATGGCGGCGAGGGGGAGCCGCTGGCGCAGCATCTGGCTGAGCGCCTGCTTGGACTGGGTGTTGAGTGCGGGCCCGGGCGCCACGCCGCGCGCCGCGCCAACACCTGCCCACGTACATCTTTGTCAACACAAACTCATCACACCCTACACTACACTATATGGCGGCGACGGGGGAGCCGCTGCCGCAGCATCTGGCTGAGCGCCTGCTTGGACTGGGTGTTGAGTGCGGGCCCGGGCGCCACGCCGCGCGCCGCGCCAACACCTGCCCACGTACAACTTTGTCAACACAAACTCATCACACCCTACACTACATTATATGGCGGCGAGGGGGAGCCGCTGGCGCAGCATCTGGCTGAGCGCCTGCTTGGACTGGGTGTTGAGTGCGGGCCCGGGCGCCACGCCGCGCGCCGCGCCAACACCTGCCCACGTACATCTTTGTCAACACAAACTCATCACACCCTACACTACACTATATGGCGGCGAGGGGTAGCCGCTGGCGCAGCATCTGGCTGAGCGCCTGCTTGGACTGGGTGTTGAGTGCGGGCCCGGGCGCCACGCCGCGCGCCGCGCCAACACCTGCCCACGTACATCTTTGTCAACACAAACTCATCACACCCTACACTACACTATATGGCGGCGAGGGGGAGCCGCTGGCGCAGCATCCTGCTTGGACTGGGTGTTGAGTGCGGGCCCGGGCGCCACGCCGCGCGCCGCGCCAACACCTGCCCACGTACATCTTTGTCAACACAAACTCATCACACCCTACACTACACTATATGGCGGCGAGGGGGAGCCGCTGGCGCAGCATCTGGCTGAGCGCCTGCTTGGACTGGGTGTTGAGTGCGGGCCCGGGCGCCACGCCGCGCGCCGCGCCAACACCTGCCCACGTACATCTTTGTCAACACAAACTCATCACACCCTACACTACACTATATGGCGGCGAGGGGGAGCCGCTGGCGCAGCATCTGGCTGAGCGCCTGCTTGGACTGGGTGTTGAGTGCGGGCCCGGGCGCCACGCCGCGCGCCGCGCCAACACCTGCCCACGTACATCTTTGTCAACACAAACTCATCACACCCTACACTACACTATATGGCGGCGAGGGGGAGCCGCTGGCGCAGCATCTGGCTGAGCGCCTGCTTGGACTGGGTGTTGAGTGCGGGCCCGGGCGCCACGCCGCGCGCCGCGCCAACACCTGCCCACGCACATCTTTGTCAACACAAACTCATCACACCCTACACTACACTATATGGCGGCGAGGGGGAGCCGCTGGCGCAGCATCTGGCTGAGCGCCTGCTTGGACTGGGTGTTGAGTGCGGGCCCGGGCGCCACGCCGCGCGCCGCGCCAACACCTGCCCACGCACATCTTTGTCAACACAAACTCATCACACCCTACACTACACTATAATACCATTTTTGAATGATCATCATATACCAATGTAGGATCATAAAATTTTAATTCGCGTCAAATGTTTGAATTTAATACTGCACTCTAGTAGTTTAAGGCGGAAATAGGAGTGAATGCGGCCTTCAATTTCGAACACGTCGGTGGGGAATCCCCGCGAAACTATAGGTAGCTGTGAGTCGAGCTTCAGCAACAAATACGGAAATTTGGGCGGGTTATTAAACTCGCTTGTAGCTCAGCGCTAACGGGCATGCTTACGACCCGATGGGTCGTCGGTTTCCGGTCTCCGGTTTCTTTGTGTATTTATTTTCCCCAATTTCGCCATATGAAAAGCATCCAATGGGTTTATATAAATTTTTTCTTCAATGGAAGTAGAAAGCAATAGTAATTTTAACTCGCGTGCTTATTTTTAACTCTTGGCGCAATTTTTTTGTTCAAATTAACTTCTGAATGTTGCGAAACCAAACCATACATCAAAAACCATTTTACTGTCGATTAAATATACATATTTCCTCTTCTCAAAGATTTCAACATGTTTCGTTTTTAAATTGTACTTTTGATTTCACAGCATCCTGCCACTATTCCAAATTTTCATCAGAGATAATCATCTCATAATCCAAGTGTGGTCCAAAGTGATTTGCTTGCCCTTATTCACTTCGGCATTGTTTTCCACATTTAATTTTATATTTTATGGAAACTGACACGTTCCATTACATCGCCTACAATATGGCATGCCTTATTATTTTAAGAAGAAATTCTTTTGACCTTGAATAATAATTGTTGTTTTCTTTCGTACAAGCTTTCAGATACATATTAAAATAGAAGTAAAATAATAAAAAAAAAACAGAATTTAAAACTATTAAATTATACACGAAAAACATGAAAAAAAAAATTGCAAGTCTTGTAATCTTAATTTCCGGACAGATCAGCATTTGGACTGTATCCACTATTCCCGAGAGGAATTACCTGACAGCATTGTATTGTATTGTTATCATTCATATGGCAGTTAGACTGCACTCGAACTTGTCACAATTTGTTATATCCGGTTTGATTACACCCACTAAGAAGAATCAGCAAGAAACTTCACAGGGTATTTTTTATATACATATTTTTACAAGTATTTAGTGACTAGCCACATAATAACACCGCCTACAGTCTATCGAAAACACAGCTTGAGAGGAAGATTAACAATTTTAATGAGAGTTCTGACTACAAAGACTTATTAATTAAGTGAATCAGGTGTAAATAGCCTTTGTCAAACTTTGATACGTATACAACATAATTATGTTAGTATAAACATACTACAATGTAGTATAATTGTCAATAATTGATTATGATTATGATTTAAAGTATGAACGTTAGGGCCCCTGAGCTCTGTTGTCACTGCGACCAAGGAAGATCTATTGTGATCACTCAAAAGTTTATAGCTCACCCCCGATTTCCGCTATGAACCGAGTAATATTTTTGGGGTCGAGTGCCTGTATTTGGCATGGGTTAAAAATATTTACCTTTGGCATAATTTACCTTGGGGATAGTAGTTGGGATGGTGCTGCGGCTGGAACCACTGCTGCTGCTGCGGCAGGAACTGCGGCTGCTGGTGCAGCGCCGGCCCCGCCCCGCCGCCCGCGCCGCCGCCCGCGCCGCCCGCCGCGCCGCCGCCGCCCGCCGCGCACGCTCCGCCCACCCCGCCCCCGCCGCCGCCCATCCCCCCTGTCTGCGCATGCACACACATCTCATTTATTTTATTTAGTCTGCGGAGAAAACAGTACAAACATAATTATGACCATAAAAAAAACTAAATACACAACTACCAACAATCCTGGACAGAGCATGAAGACACACAAAAGCAAAAACATCATACAACTAATAAACAAACAAATAATTCATTGTTCGTTTAGTAGCTAAAATTAAAAGAATAAATAAAAACCGGCCAAGTGTGAGCCGGACTCACGCACCGAGGGTTCCATACCACCACGTATTTGGCCCGTTTTTATTTTGTTGTTTTACTTTGGAATTTGCACCAAGTTTAAAGCTTTTATGTATTACCGTTTTTACAATAAAGCAAATATATTGAGTCCTTTGTTCTCTCGCTCACGCCATCTATCGGTGGTCATTTCATACTTTTTGGTTCATATTTTTAGTTAAATGGCCATTAGGTAGATGGCGCTGGCTCTTCCACATATTATGGTAAGTGTATGTATGGGGACCCTCCTTAACCCCTTGACTTCCCAAATATTTAATATGCTTACAATATAAGCCTTACATCCCTTAGCTTCCACGCCATGCCATTCTCGCCGTGCGAAAATTCGCAAGTTTTGGCGCGCCCGCACGTAAACTCAGATATTTCGTCAGAGCATTAGGCTAAGTCTAATGCTCTGGAGTGTAATAGACTCTATGGGCTCTTTAAAATTTTTGAAATTATCCACAATACTGTATACATCAAAATATGAGGATTTACTTATTTAGAAGGACAGACTGAGAAGTGAGAGACTGAGTAGAGGAAGTGAATCCTTACTTGTTGTACACCATGTTGTGGAGAATTTCATTGGTTTCAAGTGCCAATAAAGGTTATTGAAATATTTGAGCCAAAAGGTGTAAGCATATTTAATAAATTAAGGTTAATAAAGGAGCGTTTTGTGACATATATTCTGTCACAAGAGCGGAAGACCGCGTGTGGTGGCGTGCCTTTGGAGAGGCCTATGCCCAGCAGTGGATCGGTCCAGGCTGATGATGATGATGATTCTGTCACATTAATTGTTGAATGGCTTAAATAAATGAAGTTACCGGTGCTGCAGCCTTCGGCTTCCTCTGGCGTCGGCCGCGTCCGCGCCCGCGACCCGCGCCCGTCGGGCTCTGATCCATGCTGTCCGCTCCCTGACAACACCACACAACTCAATGGCGACAACTCTTCAAGAAATATACGCGCTGAAACTTATACCGTAGTAGTATTAACACAATAGAAAATTAGATCTTTATGGATTTATTCATAGTGAATTAAATTATTATCACTTCTATAGAAGTATCTGCTGTATGTGACGAGCACGCTACACACAAGCTAATCATATTTAGTAGAAGAAGGTACCTGTTTGCTGTCATTTGCCTCAAGGTCCTCCGGGGGGAGGGGCAGTGGCTCCAAGAAGTAGCTGAGCGGCTTCACCATGCTGTGCGTGTGGTACTTGAGCAGTCTGCAACCAACATTCTATTGGTAACAGTTATTGTTATTTATTTTTTAATTAGAAAAATGCAAATCAAAAATCATTGGAAAAAAATACATCCCGACCAGGATTCGAACCTGGGTCTCTGGCTTGAGCTGCCAACGCGATAACCAACTACGCAACCGGGCCGTGACGTATTATCTCCAAATGTTCGATCTTATTATCGCGTTGGCAGCTCAAGCCAGAGACCCAGGTTCGAATCCTGGTCGGGATGTATTTTTTCCAATGATTTTCGATTTGGATTTCCGAGTCGGAGCAAGAGGACTACCAGCAAAGTCGCTCTACAGTCTCTTCAAGAATCTAGGGCTGCCAAGATTGATGCTAAGCTCATACATGGAGAGAGCTTCAAAAACGTCACTGGAAGCATCATACAGAATATGGATAGGTAGAGAGAGGGAGGTCGAGAGCGGGACTGGTGTTTCCCCGCGTCCTAGTCAACCCAGACTAGCTGACGAGGGCTTGATGCGAGCCGAAACGTGAAGCATGCGCGGGAAATTTAGAGTGGCCACTCGCTAGTCCCGACCTCGATTAATACCCTCCTCTACTGCCGATGGGCCCGGATATGTTCGGTGAAGCCATCGCAAGCTTAGATCCACACCTTCATAAAAAGTTATTGTTATTGTTCGTGTGGGCTGAGCACGTCAGCCGAAGAGACGACAACAGTCCGAGTGACCGTGTCCAACACTAGCGGCCGTGGAGAGATAAATTGAGTGTGGGAAGACAGCCAGCCAAGTGGGACCACGGCATAAAGTATGTCGGCGGAAAACACTGGTTGCATACTCCTGAAGGCTGGAAGGACTGGAGGAAAATTGGAGAGGTGTATGTTCATCAGTGGACGCTTACATACACACTGACTGACTGACATGTGGGGTGGTTGCTGCATATGTGCAGGTGTTGTAAACATACCGGTGAGCATTTTCATAGGTGAGGGGTTTGCGCTCCACCTTGGTGGCGGCGAACCACGCCCACGAAAGCGGTGCGGGACTCTTGCCACCCTCCACCAGCTCCCACGCGGACACGCGCTGCTTGTCCGTCAGTCTCAGTCCCTGTGCACAATCACACAAACGTTTGGGCACTACTCTATGTTGGTCCTTGTCCAGTTCGCACATATCCATCTTTTACACTCCGCCAAGCAATATCTTATATGGCTTATGTTAGATATTATCATTTCACTACTTAGTTTTTTTTAATGTAATCTGGTAAAGTGGCCGAGTCAGAGGGACCAGAGTATGTGCTCGACATACAATCGTGAAATTAAGCACACCTGCACACCGTCAGAACTTGGGTGGTAATCGTTCGACCGCTGGCATTGAATGTGGTTCGGATCCCATGTTTTCCGTACCTACTTCGTTAGGCCTTAATCCAAACCGGATTGATACCACCGCACTGAATGAAAGATTGGTCGAAGCGGCTATGTAAATATGTAGTTCATGTTTTTCGTTCAGTTCAATGCAACCGGCACGACCAAAGAAAGGCACTGACATTGCACCTACTTTACCCAGGTGTTATGCACTGACATCGCAGTATAAGGGTGGGTTGCACCATCTAACTTTTACCATAACCAATCAGTCAAATCTCCGGTTAAGCGAAAATTGGGTTGCACCAGTTAACGGCAGTTAAATTTACGTCATAACTTAACCTTAAACCTAAGCGCTCGAGTAGTGACCAGTTAAAGTAATAGTTACTGTCAATTTACGCATATTATAACCTCAAATGCCAAACTATGTCTCTTCTCCTCCGTGAAATACTTTCTGAAAGTAGTTCTTCCGAAGATGAAATGGATTTGGAGTATGCAGTAAATGTGCGTGCTAGAAAACCCAGTAAATGTGCGTGCTAGAAAAGCAAAGGTGTATTTTCCCAGAACGGACAGGTTCACAGGGTGGGATGATAAGTCCTTCTTGGCTAGATTTCGAGTATCGAAAAATCTGGCGAAGGCATTGGACGAATACCTGGAGGAGTAATTACTCGCATATAACTGTTTGTGACCTCACATGGGACCATTGCAATATAGCAGTCGAGTCAATTATAATTAGGTTAGTATGATAGTGAGTGACCGACTCGTATACCTAGGTACCTATTTTTAACCGACTTCCAAAAAAGGAGGAGGTTCTCAATTCGAGTGTATGTTTTTTTTTCGTATATAAAATGCACCATAGCGTATAATTTGATCATAGAACCATAGGCTTTTATTTTACTATGTTAACAATTTATTCATTGTTTTGAATGCAAAAAATTTCCTGCACGTTCTGCATCATACATAAGAAAATCTGCGAAGTACGATTACACGAAGAGAATATAACCCGCTGCGCTTTTCGATTACGAATGAACACATAGATATATATTTTTTTAATTTATTCGTCCCTTTCCGGGACAGTCAAACTAAGTATACAGCCTTTTCTGTTGTACTTCTGATGTCTGTTGTTTTCTTTTCGTATTGCAAGAATCTCAAAAATATATACGTTTTATTTGCGACGACGCGGTAAACAAACTTATTCGGTCAGCCGCCATCGGCCAACCGGTTCAACCTTGCCATAAATATGAGTATTAAGCAACAGACAGTGACAGCACAGCTGTTAAATGACGTTAGTTTGGATTGTTGCCATTGAAAAAAACGTTTCCCTCAATAACTTTGGGTCAAATTATGCTTCATTAGGCTAGCAACACTATTAACTTTAACTATAACCAGTAGTTTCGTGGTGCAACCCATAGTAGAGAATAGTCAAAGTTAACCATCTGGTCATGGTTATAGTTAATTTTAGCTATTACTATAACCAGGCTATTTGGTGCAACCCACCCTAAGTGTAGGTGATGACATCAGGTTTCATAAAAAAAGCAGATGGTGATTTGTCTATACAGGCAGTTTGAGAACAATGACAAGACTAATATTAATGGCGTGGGCGCCGTCGGACTACACCTCTGCGTTAGTCTGACGCGCGCCATTTGTCGTGCTCCCCATAAAAAAAAAAAAAAAAAATTTATATGGGCAACATAGTTTAATAAACATTACTTCAAAAAACTAAAACTATCTGAAGAATCCGGCTCGAAGGACCAACACATGAAATGACTCGAGACTGAACAGGGTAGAGCTTCTAAAGAGGTGTAGAAATTAAGGTGGGTAAGAAAAATTACCTGTTTCTTGTCGCTGTCGAACCCGGTAATCTTGTTCCCCTTCTGGTCGACCAAACAGCCAAGTGGCTCACACGCTATCACCTGAATCCATAACAAAACCACATGCAGTACTCGGCAGTTAATAATGAACTAGGAGCTTTAGAAAGAGAGAATCCGGTTGTAGAGCGTCGTCCCTGTTGCACGAACTAACACGTCTCTGTGCGACAGGGACGACGCTCTACAACCGGATTGTCTCTTTCTAAAGCTCCATGTTCATTATTTACTGCCGAGTACTGTACAACCATACAGCTGTTTAAATTGCAGTGGTTAATGCGATATATCGTGAGTAGAGCCGTTGAATTTTTAATAACATAATATAGAGTAACATATAGGCCACATAATTGACGCGACACATGCACAAAGCTTAGAATAAACCTGTGATTATTGATGTTTATAGCCTTCATGAAAGAATAAAATGTTATTATTATTTAATAGATACCTCAATGATGGTGTTCTTAGCGAGAGGCAAGAGTTGGCGCACGCACTGCACGGAGGGCCCGTGCCGGTCGCCGATCTCCTTCTTCAGCTTCTTCATGAGGTTCTGGTAGTGCTTGCGGTTGTTGTCGTCCCCTCCTCCCTCCGACGCCAGCGTCGAGTGGATCAGCGTCGCCAGCATGTCCAGTAGAGTTGTGAATAGGTTGCTGTAAGCCCACACACATAATTCACATAATCTCTTCAAGTGAACATACCTACACTTAATGCTAACAGCACTGTAGTTAGTTATATAGTTATACTGTAGGTAAGAACCTGTTGTTGTAGGTGTCGACGAGCTGATGCGCGACGAGCTGGGTGAGGAGCACGGCCCAGTCGGAGGTGAGCTGGTGCGAGCGGCGCACGGCGTCGAACATTCCGCCCGCGAGCGAGAAGCGCAGGTGGAGGGCGGCGGGCGCGGCATCGTCCTGCGCGGACTCGCTGCACGCCGCGCGCTCGTGCTCGCGCGCGTGCGTCAGGTAGTGCTGCAGCTGCGCGTGGATCGCGCTCAGCAACGCCTCCTGCACACAATACCGCGCATGTGTCGACAAGTTATCACCCTCGAGCCTCAATCAAAATATAATAATGCGTGTATTTTAGGACGGCCAAAGAGAAGCACTGGCACTGTACCACAACAGACATCACGCGAGTATAGCAGGTGACCATACAAGATTTCAAGATGTAAAAAATATAAGAGTAAGGAAAGCTGTTCCCTGGCAGCCTGTTCCGCTGTTTCCATGAACAAAGAAGTCTTCCGCAATACTGCAAAGGGTTTCACTATTATTATACGTGGGATATTTTAGTGCTAGGGTATTTTCAATATTCAATATTCAAGAAGATATATTAAGAGTGTTTCACCTTCTGCTCATCCTGGTTGCGCAGGCAGGTGAGCACCAATGACAGGAGAGGCTCGTGCGCGAGGCGCGGCGCGGTGCCGGCGCCGCCCCACGCGCACCCGCAGCTCCCGCCGCAACCGCCCCCCGCGCTCACCCCGCCCCCGCGCTTCCCGCCAGACCCGCCGCCCGCCGACCTTCACACCACACAAACAACTTCATCTATATTTTTAATTAGAAAAATGCAAATCGAAAATCATTGGAAAAAATACATCCCGACCACGATTTGAACCTGGGTCTCTGGCTTTAGCCGCCAACGCGATAACCAACTACACCACCGGGCCGTTACATATTATCTCCAAATTTTCGATCTATTGCCACTGCATCTTCATGAATGATGTCGCATAATTTTTGCGATCCAATGATTTTCGATTTGCATTTTTCTAATTAAAAATATATATAAAGCGAGTACGTGCTTAGTACTAACATAAAAACTTCATCTAGTTGTACTGTTCGTTCATTCCGATAATCACAGAAACTGGTGTGAAGCAAGTACTTAAAGATGTTAAACATTCATGTATATCCATCTACCTACACAATACACACATCTACCTATATAGCTTGTGTTCAAGGCGATGTGGTTAACCTCTGATCAATATAAATTGCAGACGTGTATACATGTTATGTTAGGTGTAACTCACCCCTTGTAGCTGGGACTCTGGTGACTCTTGCAGTCCCGGTGTGAGTTACCCCCGCTGCTGCTGGTGCAGTTCCCGCTGCATCCCGATCCCCAGCCGCTCTCCAACACCTGTGCTAGACCGCTAGTATTATAATTCATTGCTCAGACAACCAAATCAATAATACTATTTACAGATATTGTTTCGAGATCATAAATCGCAGTTATGAAAAGACTATTTAAGAGTGAGTAAGAGGTTAAACAGAAGTAGTGTAAGAGATGTGACCTGGCCGGCAACTTTGAGAACTCGACCCTGCACGGCGGCAGGCAGCTTGGCCACCAGCGGTGCCACTAGCCACACCGACTCCGCCCACTTGCTCCAGTTCACTCTGCAAACACATCACAACTGTAATCCCCCACCTACGACACAAACAGAAAGCGCGACCGGATTCTCCACTAAAGAAATTCTCGAAGAGCCAGCAATATTGCAGAATTTTTCGTCTCAAAATATTAGTACGTAACGTATATGGCACGCACGACGCACTTCACAAGTTCTACATGTCGACACATTTTAAATTGTATGGTAAACTTAAAGTGAAAAACTTCTATGATGGACTTGGCGATTACGTTTGACAGTCATTTATTTCATATGGAGATTATGTGTATAACATGTATGATGAAGTTGACAGGTTAGGTTTGCCATGTCAATTTATATTCATGACACATTCTTTATTGCAGGAGGAGACTGGAATACAAAACATACTACATGAAGCTCTAGTCTAGGCTGATCCCGCCGAGGTAGACCATTCTATTCTGCGATTATTGAAGAAAACTACTTTATTGTTCCTAAAACAACCCTACGTACTGGCTAACAGATACTATAAGATATAGAATATACACAAAATACGAAAAGTACTAGACTTCTTCATAACTAAGGGTATATCGCAAAATTATCTGAACTTAGAAAATGTTCCTGACTTATCCTCAGACCACTCACCTCTAATACTAACCATAAGTTAAAAAATAATTCTTAAAGAGGACCCCCCGTTTCTAACAAACAAATACAGGAACCTATTAGATAACTAGATGGAGCTAAATATACCGCTAAACTATTATGGGGGGAAAATCCAGAGAACGGCCGAGGTTGGGTTCGCAAATAACCTGAGCCTTTCGAGTGTCTTTCGAAAGGCTTCTGGGTCGAAAAACGTGTTTTAACATGCTGGATCTTTTATTCCCTCCTGTACCCAGAATGTAGCAAGACCCTAAATCAAATATAAGGAGCGATGGAAAACTTCAATGTATGCATACAACAGTTGGTTTAGGCTGCAACACCTGGCTAAAAACTTTCAACCAAACGTACCGACCTCTATCCTCTGCAAGTACCTACGTGAAATTATCAAGGAGAGGAGACGGCTAAGAAGACTCCCCGCCTCGCTCCCCTGATGACAAAGAGAAATTCAATCGATGCTCCCGACAGCTTACATGTCTCACAGAGGACATAAATAACGCGACCCTCCAAAATTACCTACAAGGTCTAATTCATAGGCAAGGTCAGATTACTTATGAAGGCCACAAAACACCTCAAAAGGTCGGCTCGGTTTCAAACGAACCCACTGAGGAGACTCTTCAACATTCCCTGTAACTGTGAAAAATAAAAATAAATGACACATTCAATTAGTTTCGTCTTTCCAAACCCACAAAACAAGTTTGCGGGTACCGCCGTAAGGACATGATGCTTGAAGCAACAAATAACTCTACTGTAAGTGCTTCACTTACAACTGCTGACTGGGTGTAAGTAGCTATCGTTGGACATACTTCGGTATGGACGATTATAAGAGAGGTGCTCACTTGTCTTTGTCCAGTGGCTGCTGAAAGACGTTGATGACGGCGCGCGCGACGGTGTCTAGCCACGCGTTGAGCTCCGAGGAGCCGCTCGGGAACTGCTTGAACATCAGCTGCAGGTCCAGCCACGACATGCGCAGCGACCACTGCTCCAGGTTCTGTGCAATGTTCCACAACAATATACCTACATTGTTAGTACCGGTGCATTGACGGCAGCTCATTCATCTATCTACTACTTAACACATTACCTCGAGAAGTCTCGTGATCATGGTCTTCTGGTCCAGGTCAGGATGAGTGTGGCTTGCTGAGTCCGGATAGCAGATCATGTGCAGGAGCCTGAAAACGCAACAAAACAGTTCAGTATTTTCAAACAATTGAGTGTGTTTACTTTTATAACTGAACCACATTAAATCTCCGCTGTGGTGACGTCACTGGCCGAAGTCACTATGCAGTCCAAAATTATTATTATGCAGTGCGAAGAGAGTGGCGTTCACACCGGCTCCTTCATTCCAAGGCACGTCGCTCAAAACAAGCGAGCACCTCGGGGTCCGCAGAGTCGTCCGCAACTGTCGCACGACTTGAACTTTCGTCGCCACATCGAGGGGAAGGTCAAGCTGGCTTCTAAAAAGCTGGGCATACTCAATAAGGTGCGACGGTACTTCACGGCGGACCAAAAGCTGCAAAGTATAAATCGCAGATCAGGTCTTGCTTGGAGTACTGCTCGCACCTGTGGGATGGCTCTGCCAAATACCAGCTTGCGCCTCTGGACTCGATCCAGCGTCGAGCCGTGCGACTAGTAGGTGACCCCGAAGTGTCCCGCGATCTAGAACCACTGCAACACCGTAGGGATGTCGGCTAAGTGTGTTCTATCGCTTATTCCATGGGGAGTGCTCGGAGGAGCTGTTTAACGCGATCCCGCCGTCCCCTTTCCACCTCCGCACCACGCGCACTGGGCAGGGATTGCATCCCTATACGCTGGACTTACCGCGCATGCGTACCAATCGATTCTGCAGATCTTTCCTTTACAGAACCGGTAAACTCTGGAACGCTCCCCCCAAGTACAGTCTCGGGTCCTTCAAGAGGGGCGTGAATGGGCACCTGTCAGGCCGGCATGGCATTCGCAACCCCCGAATACGACCGAATGTCCATGGGCGCCGTTAGACACCTCATGGGTGCCTCGGCACCATATGTCGAGCTAACAATAAAAAAAAATATATTCAGTTCACAAAATGTTTTCTGCATTGCAAAAGTTTTGTGAACATTGAATCAGTAACTTGAGGATAGGCTATGTTTTATCCCACTTCGCTCGCGCTAAATAGGGCCAGCTATAATGTGAGAAAAACCTAGGGGAAGCTATTTAATGAATAAAACTGCATTTGTAATGCCAATCTAACTCAACAACAAGTTCTATGTAATTATAAAATCTTTCTACACACGCTAGTTAATAGTATATGCACTGTATATTTTACGCGAACGAGCGTGTATATGGAGACGAGGGAAGCGGGGGAAGTCTACTTACTACGGATTGCGAGCCACTTGCGGCGATTTGACACACAGCATGCAACTAACAACACAAAGTTACATAACTAAACATTAAACAAGCTATGCAAGCCCATCGAATCTTCAGTCATTTCTTGAATGGAAATGCAATGTTCACCGGTCCCACATTTCCGATTGCTTACTTTTATAATCTTTAATTTATTTTATTTGGAAATAAAGTAAAAATTTTTATTTTAATAAATACCTAATTAATTACTCCAAAAGAATTTTCCTCTGGAGTTCCTCTCCTTGCTATGTTTAAATTGAGGTAATATTATGTATAAATAAACATATAGAACATATAAATTATGTTTCTGTCGAAAAAAGTTACTGACCCTTGGACCAGGGAAATATAATAATTTGTGAATGGACAATATTTCCTCTTGCAAACAAAAATGAGAGAAGAGTGAACCTCTGAGCCTGTTTAGGTGTGAGCATCGAGTCGAGCAGCATGTCCGAGTGGTAGAGCTCGTCGGGGTTCTGCAGACACTTCTGCAGCACCCACTCCTCCGAGCAGATCTCCGCGAGCACGCGCCGCGCCAGCCACGACAGCGACTGCGCCGAGTCGAGCAGCCCCGCGCCCACACCGCACCCGCCCCTACATTCAATATTAACTATGCACATGTTGTAATAATGCTAACTAATTGTGACCAAAACAATGATCCATACAAATTTTAAACATTACAAGACTGAAACCTGTTTCACACCCCTGATATATTATTTTCTAATAAAGTATCTTAATGGAACAAAAACCTCAATAACATAAATATAATTTGCTTACTGCTTTGCTTATAAACACACTGAAGCCTCTTAATCACACACCCTAGTCTTTGTCACGGTCAGGTGAGAATACACCTGTTAAGAATTTATATTAAAATCATGATCTGTAACCTAAATGTTATACAAAGTCCATCTAATGTCCTGGATAGAATATACTAACACCACTTTCAATGCTGCATAATTTCACCTAAAAAACTGTTGAAGAACTTTTTAATTGTTATACAGTAAATATTTACAAAGAGAGTTAGAGGGTAATTCTGACAATAAAAATTATATACACAAAGAATAATTACATTACATACAACGCGAATAGAAATTTCAAAATTTTGTATGTTGGTAGGTAAGGAACAGTACCAAAACCATAGACATTAGAAACAACAAACCTTAGGCTTAACTCACACGTGGCACAGAATTGTATGGAAACGCGTCGATGGACGGGAATGCAATATGTTGGACGGGAATGCAATATGTGGCATGTGCTATGACGTGTCTCCATACTCAACTCATTTCCTAAGTCCGCACAGACTGCGACCTGTGTGGTCCTGGTGTCGTTGGAATGTAGTGCGTTTTAGTTAAGCCTAAGACTTGCACAGTGAGTCAGAAGAATATGTACACCACAATGTTGCCGCCTCCTGGAAGAACTCGGCTGGTTGGAGTAAGGCCGTAGGACGCGCAAAAAGCCCGCAATGGAGCGGGCTTAAGCGCGGAGAACGAGTCCGAACAACAACAACAACACCACAATGTTTCATGTATATTGGAACAATAAATCTATTCCCAGAATATTTAGATAGATAGATAGATAGATAGAAATACTTCATAGCTCAAAAAACAATTTTAGAGAAATGCTATATTTCGCTTTCTGGAACAGCAATAACCTATTTAAAAAAAACTATTATTTCCTATGTCGCAGTAACACAATTTAAACCATAGTCGGGAAAAAACGAGCAATTGATGTTTGGAAAACATGGAATAAAATCATTGGTAAAATATTTTCTTTAAAACGAGAGTAAGGAGCAATAAACACCAGCATGCCAGTATAATTCCACTATTTGAGTTCATATGGTATCCCATTTGAAAGGAGTAAATGCATCCATTTAAACAATATGGCTAGTTCATTGCAATTTAATGATAAACATGTAATGAAAGATAGATTTTTTCTTTGTTCATTATTATTATAACAAAATTTTTAGTACATTATAATTGTCAATTCCTGTTATATTTTATTAGAATCATATTAAATTACTCCAACCCAAGTGTAAATTTATTTGTCATTGTCACAACTTTTGAGTGTGTATAGAAATCCTGCCATAACATGTCAGCGGGTAGTAAAGGCTACGGAACCTCCTCGTACGGAACTACAAATAGCGGAATATTTATAAATATTATTTGTGTATGTATTTTGATATTTAACAAGGATATTATTAATGCGGATATTACATATTTGTCAAGCCCCTACTTTAGTTACATTTTGGAAAAAATAACAAAGTATAGTTTAGAAAGGGAGTGTCCAGGCAAGACAGTACACAAGGTTCACGCAAACTCATATAGTATTAAGCAGCTAATAGAGTTGCGTTTAGCGTGTTGTGTTTGCCTCTTATAGTTTGTTGCGAGAAGTGAGAGTGATAAGCGAGAATTCATTATTTTGGTGCACATCCAATTCACAAGACTCATCCACACCAACCAATGTCAAATCTAGGGTCATTATTGTCAAAGCCTGTAAAAGTACTGAGAAACTGTATTTTTTTAAATAAATTTTTTAACATTATAAACCAACAAACTCATTACATTACAGTTCATTCATCATAGCAACTAATGCCGAGCGGTTTCTCTTTCTCTGTACTTCTCACTCTCGCAAAGGGTGATTGAAGTGACTGTGAACTGAGGTTATGAATATAGTTTAATTTAAAAAATGTATTGAATTATTGTTTATTTATTTGATGAATGAAAATTCTGCAATAAACCTGTTTATTTTTATTTTTTGCTTGGAATCAAGTTAAATATTTATATTTTCACTGTAAATAATTATTTAATATTAAAATTATATATTATTTAAATTTTGTGCCTAATCTACTTACTTCAGCTGTTCGTTCTATTGTAGGTGGATAAGTTAACCCACCAATACAAATAATATACAAAACTTCAAAATAACACGTGAAAAATATGCAAAACAATTAATACGTTATTATTATGACGCGTAGGAAAGGCTACTGATTGTAATGCGTCGACTGACCGGCCGACTGCACCTGGCTGCCTGAAACCTTATCAGAATAAAAACGCAAAACTAACTCCAGGCGCAGCGGCGCACGCGCAGTTATGGTTTTGAGATGACTTTCGCATACACCTATGACTCACAAACACAATGTTGTGTCCAGTGTAAAGAAGAGTAATAACCGTTGCGAGAGCGAGAAACCGCTCGGCATTAGTTCCTAGGATGAACGGGGTATAAGTTTGATGTGTGTTATATGATTGCATAATTTTGTTACGGGAAGTTAACATTACATATTTTTCACAACAATTTATTACATTTTACAACATTTAACAATGCCCTTGCGGTCCTTACACTGTAGTATTAGTATCGCCACCATTCTAAAAGGCTGAAAGATGGCAGCGACGCCCCTCCCTTGTGCTAAGATCAGATGCCTGAACATCCGTGGTGAGCGGTATGATAAAAATAGATTATTACTATTCATTCGATGGTATATTTTATGTATAAATCAATAAGACTATTTTCCATTCAAAACTCTTGTTCTGTAAGAGTACTCGTTCTTAATGATGAGTAGTGCCCTCTGCTGAGTATGGGCCGGGTATGGCGGTGGTATGTACAGGGCGTCAGTAAGGAGAGCAGGTATGACAGATATGACCCACCGGATGAAGGGTGAGCGGCGTGCGATGAGCGAGGCAAGCGCATGTGGGGAGGATGACAGCGAGTAGTGCGACAAACAAACCAAATAATAAATCAAAACAAACCTAGGAGTTTTATGGCCCGCATTGACCTCTGACTCTACCATCCTACGGATAAAAAGGTGACGTCAAACATTTTCATGTACAAAATACAATAAATAAACTGTAAGTTCACATTATTAAATTATTACAATGGGTATTAAAATTAAATAAAGACTAATAATAAATTATAAATAACACAGAAGTGCTTATAAAATTAAATGTAACTAAACTAAAAAATATAAAGAACATAGGTAAAAAAAGGCATAATGTTAGACATACGACATGAGGTCGAGGGGCGCGTCGGCGGGCGCGGCGTCGCTGGTGCCCAGGATGTGCGACAGCTCACACGACTTCTTCCCGCCCACCTTGCCGCCGTCGCGCGCCGTCGAGTCCCCCACCACTGAGCGACACAAGCATTGAACATTGTTTCGTGTCAATGGCAAATTCAATAGGAACAGAGCCAAGTCCAAATCAGAGAATAAGTCTACTTGAAAAGTGGAGACTTTTCTTTTTTTTATGTAAACCAACATGGGTGGCTGTGTCGAGAGATTAATGGTACAGTCGACAGAGCCAAAAACCCCTCTCCTCGCGAAACCACGCTCAGTGAGGCGTATGAATTGTATAATTTCATCCATAGGTTTATTTGGTGGTGTCTTAACTGGCCTGGTCAGGGGGCCGGGGCCAGTGAAATGCGGTTGCATTGGTATATTTATATTGTGTAGATACTTGTCAATAGAATACACATTGTCCGACTGACTGAAGAGGTGCAGCGCAGTGCACATACATATATATCAGCTAAGTATGTAGAGGCGGGTAGAGAGGGCAGGGCTTCAGTGCGATGACCAGTGAGCCAAGTCCCCTGCACTCCGTGTATGTAACCTACAGACTCGTGGATAGGCCGAAAATTCCGCCAGTTCTATTTCAATGCGAAGAAAAACTGATAAAAAAACTTGGCAAGTGTATGCATACTAACTGAGTATGGCCTTGAGTGTGGCGAGGACGGGTCCCACGCCGATGTTCTTGTGCGCGGCGGCGAGCAGGTGGCGGTCGCAGGAGAGCCGCACGCCCGCCGCCGCGCCGCCCGGCCCCGGCGACGTCGACACGCTGTACAGCCCTGCCGATTGATACAATCATGTCTTAAGTCCTCTTAAGCCTCCCTTGTGCAACACGAACTCCGCTAGGAATTCGACAATGAATCGGTGTATGGATGCCTACAATCTCACCTTTTGGGAGATAGATATATTTCACGACACCGAGACCTCTTTCATAAAGGAAGTGAATAGAATTATAGGGGGAAAAGAAAACAAAGCTTCTCACTGATTTAAGCGGATATAGGTAACAGTAGCAGGCGCAACTCACACACACATGTATATCACAATACACACATACACACACACACTCACACACACCCTCAGACATATCATCGCAAATAATCCTCTCACACACCCTCACCACACATGCACGGCGAATTGTATTTATTTGTTTATGAGTAAGGAGATTTTATTGAAATTTGTAATTCACAGATTATCATTGTTTTAATTTAATGTAGTTTTTTATAAATTTTCATTCACTGTTTCTTATTTTCTTATTTATTAATAATCGAATTTTAACTTTTAACTTTTGACTTGATACTTAGACTTTTAATTTTGTAATTAATTTCAATTTTATTTTAAATTTATTTAATCTTTTAATTTTGCAATTTTCTATCGTTTTTATTTACCATGTTTTATCAAATGCATGTAAACCGGAGGAATTCTATTCTTGGCTATTAAGTTTTATATTGTTCATTTTTAAATTTGTTGTATTAATATAAGCTGTGGAATTCTCTAATATATAAATAAATAAATAAATAAATAAAGTCCTACACAATAAATCATGGTGATTGTTCATGTAGAACTACATGTAAAGAAGTAAATACTAATACACACAAATTTAAATTATCCTATTACTTTCCAGTTCTTTATGTCTGCACAACCCTTCCTTCTATTGTTTTTTTTTACATTATTATATTCTCTAGGAAACGTGAATATTCTCCTGATGCCGGCACTTCACTTGGCTTAGCGTATTCGTGTATTTGGCAAAAATTTCCGTTTCGTCTCCCTTTAATGGCTTGTTTAGAGCGAGATAAAACTAAAATGTTTGCAACAAACACGAATACGCTAAGCCAAGTGAAGTGCCGGCATCACATATTGTTAAAAAAAAAAGAAAAAGAACAAAAATGTATAGACATTTTGGTGGAGCAAACAGAACTTGTTGTTTGGAACAAACACTCTCTTCCTGCGATGAACGTGGGTATTTTCAGTTGGGTATTTGGAAGGCAAGTTCTACAATGATTTTGAAAGTAAAGCTAACCAGGCTGTGGAGTCTCGACAGTCTTGAAGAGCCTCAGCAGGAGATGGCACGTGAGACGGGCGCCCGTGTCGGGCGAGGGGGCGTTGGGCGGAGGCGGGGGGCCCGTGGAGCCCCCGCACGCCTTCACCAGCGACGGCAGGGCCGCGTGCCTCACGAAATCCTCCAGCGAGAAGCAGTGACGAGCTAGGTGCATTGTAGAGGTATACAATTTTAGAGGAAATATCTTAAATCAGTGGAGGAATTATAGGGTGGGTGGATCACCAAGCCGTGATCTTGGATTAGAGAGAGAAAGAGAGAGAGTAATCTTAGATGATAGAACCAACAGTGTTCCTATACATTGGATGAACACAAATGCTGCTTATTGCTATAGCAATATGTAGTGACGGTTGCTTCGTTACTTTAAAGTTGGGTGCAATCTGCTTGACCTTCAGCTAACTCGGCCAGCCTATGTCTTCCATGAAGGTCAACAGACGGGTCGAGTGCAGGGCTCACCCACGAGAGTGCAAGCGAGCACGGCGAGGGAGTCATCGCCACCGCGCGGCGTCGTGCAGTTCTCGGTGGTGCAGCAGGTTGGGGTGGCGTCGTGCTGCGCTCCACCAGTACGTCGCTACACTCACCTACGAGGATGCAAGTGAAAACGGCGAGGGAGTCGTGCGCGGTGGCGTCGTGCAGGTCTCGGTGGTGCAGCAGGTCGGGGTAGAGGGGCGGGGTGGCGACGTGGGGCGCAGCGGGGTAGTGCTGCGCGCCGCACAGCGCCACCAGCGCGCCCAGCCACTCCGCCGCCAATCCCCCGCACCACGCCGTCATCTCCGCGCATAACACGCCCAGCTCGTTCACTCTGCAAACATGGGACCCATGTAGAAAGACAAAGGATTGGGACAACACTCATAGTGAAGAGTGCTGGCTCATACTGAAAACACATTGCAAAGCGATTACTCACCTATCATTATCGACTTCCCGGCAGACAGCCAGCATGGCCGAACAGACAAAACTATAACGATTCGCCGGAGACTCTGCCACTTGCCGCGCCCACGACATTTCAATTTTACCTGAAATACGGACAATGTATTGATGAGAAATCTGACCAAGCTGTTCAATAAAAAATTAAAAGAGGAAAAAGGAACATTACATGAGAGGATACCTCTTCGCGAATTCGTAAAGAATTCGCTGAGGAACTGGGGGTTGTAGACGTAATTGGACGGCGTGGGCTGTAGGGCAGAGTAGAGCGCTTGCCTGTTAACAAAACAATATTCAGTTTAGAATACAAACCAATACCTGGCCAAAAATATTACAACTGAAATGACGATGGGCAAATATGTTATTCTCAGAGTGTATTTTTTATTAGATGCTCTCAAGTACAGTCAGCAATAGATGTGAAGGTGTGAGTAGCCATGCTCGCTCAGTACGCATCTAGTGACACGCCGTAAGGAATTATTTTGTTTAGTATGTTAATTTGGCACGATGAATGTCTTGACCAGTAATAGATAGAATAATATTAGAAGGTGTAATGGTGTATACCGTATCTTGGGGTAGGCATTGGCGAATGTGTCTGCGTGTGGCGCGTGGCGGAGGTGGGCGGCGGCGGTGTAGAGGTCGTGCAGCTGCGCCAGCACGCAGCGCTCCGCCGAGCCGCAGTCCCCCGGGTTCACCACGCACTTCACCAGCCGGCACAGCTGCTCGAACACCGCCGACGTCTGCTCGTTGCACACTGCACCCACCCCACCCCAGCCCACACCATCAATCAATAGTACACTGCTCTCTCAACTGAGACTACAAGCTGTTTCATGTGCATACTGTAACGCAATGGCGAGTTGTGACGATGAATGATCATATAAACTAGATTTGTGGAAGTACATTGACAAATGAAGTGAAGGAAGTATCCATTCTAGAATATGCACATATTCTCATTCCTCCATTCCTTGTTTCCGTCTTCCTACATTTTCTTTCTTCATAGAGCTCAATTTAAATTGTTCAAATAATCATATTGCATATAGTAAGACTGCAATACTTGTTTAGTCAAGACAATGAGAGAGGATAAGAAGAGCAGTTTACACAGGAGACAGGAGTGGTAGCGGCGAAGCGCTCCGACAGTGTAGAGTGCGAGGGCGGAGGTGTAGGCGCGCGGCGCGGCCAGCCCCGCCCCGCCCGCGCCCCCGCGCGCCGTCAGCGCCGTCTCCACCTCTGACAACTCCTTCAGAATCTGCACACCACATAATACAAGTATTTCACTAGTGAGCAATTTAAAATAAAAATATGGCCCGTTACATCTCCCGCTAAACACTATTTCAGCCAATTATAGCATGTTCGCGCCAGATCTAAAGCCGCGTACAGACCTAGCGAGCGAGAGCGCGCGAAGGCCAACCAGCGAGACCGCGCGAACAGGTCTGGACGGTACAGCGACGCTAAGCGAATGCGAAGGCGCGCACTCGATTGCGTTCGGTGGCGTTCGGTCGTGCTCCGGAATCAGCCGTTCGGCCGTGCGCAGTGTGGGCGGTGTTTGCTTGCAGTCGCACTTGCGCGCGCGCTCCGAGCTGTTGAGTTCTTATACCTATGTACCTTTTTGAGTTTTGCTAAACAACGTACTAAATACTACAAAATGGAATGGCCAAACGATCGCTGGCTCTAGGGCGTTAAGTCTGTACGCGGACAAAGATAAAACATATTTAAAATTTTATCGACGGGTGAATTAATGTACGGGTTGAATGCCCTATTGAATTGAGTATTTGGCAGGAACACTAACGCGCGAGAGCGCGCGAACGATTGCGAATCAGTGTGGCCGTAACAGCGATAGCAAACGATGGCGAGCGAGGGTTCGCTTGCCATCGGCGATGGGCATTCGCTGGGCCTTGCTGGCTCTCGCTCGCTAGGTCTGTACGCGGCTTAAGAGGCATGCCAGTGATTCCTTTGTGTTCGCGTTGCACTTGGAATTATATTCAAAACCCAAAGAGATTATAGAATGTACCTATACAACGATAGAACATTGTATTGTTTAATTTGAACACATTTAAAAAAAAAACCTAAAATCCCTTTCTACATGCACTGGGTCCGAATAAGTTCAGTGGAGTTATTGATATTTAAATTGAGAGAAAAGCCTTCGAAAGAGATTTGAGCAAATAACAACATGTCCACAATAGGTTTGTTTTTTAGGGTTCCGTATGATCCAATCACAGATGTATAGTGTAAATGAAATAATTTCGATTTTGGGGGTAAATTTTAGGTGACAAATTAGAAGTTTAAAAATTTTTTTTTTTCAATTTCATCATGTGACACCTCAATGTAAAGGGTTTGTTATACACGGTGTTGCAACCCCAACCGTAAAACCCGAAAGGGGGTGATTCTGTACGTGAAATAGAAGAACTTTTGTTCTACGACTTTTTTATTTGAAGAAAAAAAAATTTTTTTCTCCTTACATTTTGAGAATAGGCATTTAAAATTTGTATGGAAAAAATAATTTTTTTTTTGTTTAAAAAAAAATTTTTTCTTCTCAGAAGTTGTTTACTTTCACATATAGAATATCCCCCTTATGTCAGTTAACAATATTACGGGGGCAACTGCAACACCGTGTATACATATTTATTACACAAATATATTTTTTTATAATTTGAAAATACATAGTTTAAAAGATATTAAAGAAAATATAAAAACCATCGAGCTACTTATCCCCGAAAGTACTGAGTCTAAAAGTTGAAAAAAAAAAATAGGGTATATAGGGCCTCTCTTCTAGTTTACAGGAAAATCTAAGCGAAAATACTAAGTCTTAAAGTTCTCACGGAAAATGGAATAGTACGGAACCCTGTACACGCGAGTTCGACTTGCACTTGACCCCCTTTTCTTTTAAACTGATCGCACCTTTACAGCACAACCCATAACGCCTTGGTGGTGGTTAATTAGGTGCCATTTCAGTGCTTCCCTTGAGTCATGCCGGCTACACTGAACTGGATAGAAAACATGAACTATTTACATGCCGCTTGTGCATGTGGTACCAATCCGGGCGGGTTGAGCCCTACTACTTAGTAAGGCAAGAAAAGTAGGGACCTACAGTTTTACGTGGAATCCGAACCACGGCAGCTAGCCGGTGGAACGGTCACTAATGCAAGTTCTGACCACGCTCAGGTGCATTTAAGATCACGAACGGCGGTCGATGCGGGTGTCGGTGTCGGAGGTGCTGGCAGAGCTAGTATCTACAATAAGGTGTTGTATGCAACGGACCTGTATGCAAGTATCGATGAGCCCGTGCACATTGAAGGCTATCTCCATGAGGTCAAGTGCGAAGGCGACGTGGTCGGGTTGCGGCAGGTAGGTGGTGGCGCCGGCCGCGTACGCCGCCAGCGCCTCGCACACCGCCCCGCCCACCGACCACGACACAGCCCCTTGCTCGTACATCGACATCGCCTGCACACACACACACATTGCATCTTAGCGCCTCCTCCGTGTAGACAGTCAGCGCATATGAATCCTTCCCCGCCACAACCTCAAGTTATGTTATTGTTTTTATTTTGTTGTTGTTGTGTTTCTTAGAGACAAAAGCATAACTGCACAAAAAGCTGCATAATAATATAAAGAAGCTCGTCTCCTTCGCAGCACAAGGATCACTCCACGCGGCGAGCGTGCGAGCATTTCACAAGGTTCCACTTCAGCTCAGCTAAATACCTAAGTACTTAGTACTTAGTCGATACAAATGCAAATGTTCCACAGCTCACAAAAGATGTCGATGAGATACAGAGATAGTGTGAAAAGCGAGTTCTGTGTGCTGATGTACTCGTGTGTATGTAGTAACTAGCTGTGCCCGCGGCTCCGCCCGCTCTCATATTTGACTTCACTGCTAACCTCATAAGCCATTTAGCGTGATAGTAAGTAGCCTATAGTTGATGGGAAGAATCAAGCTATCCGTAGAATTTTTTTTTATTAAAATCGGTTCAGTGATTCTTGAGTTATAAGCGGACAGACAGACATACATACACTCAGACAGAAAGCAGACGTTGGATTTTATTATAGGTAAGGAAGAAGTTAATTGGAAACAGATCAATGTAAACATTACCTGAAACTTGTGTGTGACGGATTCAAAGTTAAATTCACTGCGCGAGTGTTTCTTGATCTTGCCGCCCTCCGCCACGTCTATGGAGAACTTCTTGGAGAACAGCTTGCAGATCTCTATCACATCATCAGACATTTTAGTAATCGCTCACTCGTCGCACCCTGCACAACTTCCCGACCACTTCCCACCGTCCGTCTGAGATATTGGCATGCAAGCAAGTTTAGCATGGTTGTAATTTTAACAAAATTTCTTACAAAGTAATTTATTCCTTACAGTTTACTAACCTTTGTTTTGATTCCATATTGGTAGTTAAACATTGCACGATCATTTCACTTCAAAAATATAGCGAGGTTAAGTTTTTTTCCATTTCACACACTCGCGAATGGATAAAAATTGGATATTATTGGGTGAATAATAACTGATACACTTCAGTCATGTTGTAATCTTTTGAATTTACACACAAACACAAAAAACTAACGTCCAAAACAACAAAAATCTTGTTTATTTGTGGCAGCAGTGTGCCAAATTTGTGCACCAAAGTGAATCAGAACAAGTAGGGCATACCTTCACCTTTATTTATGATGATAATGATGCTTATCCCAATATTCAAAGAGCATGTATTTAAATGTCGAATGTCAGCCTCCCCACCTCCAAACCTTAATTTTCTTCCATTCTCAGACAAAATGCTGTCCTAAGTTTACAAAGGTAAATATTAAGTCTAAGTGAAAAAAAATTATATTCCAACTTGTGGTTGGTTGCTTCACCATTGGGAACCGGTGTAAAACTGTAGGTCCCTTCCCTTGCCCCTTACTAGGCGGTAGGCTCAAATTGTATCTGACTGGATTGATACCACCATACTGAATGTAAGATGGCAGCATAGCAGCCTCGGCTGTATTCTCCTCTAGTCCAATATAGCCAATAATCCATAGGGAAGTCTCCGGTATGGCGCCTACCTTCTCAGAGGTGATATTGGCTGGTTGGAGCATGTGCTCGGCTCCTCCCGTACCGATTTGCATTAAAAACTATAATAATCTGGATAAGTGCTAGATGCATGACAATAAAAAGCTTAGTGCATCACCTTTGCTCATCTTCTTGACAAGATGGCGGGCGTCGTCTCTCTGCCGGCCCACACCGTACAAGAGCACGTGCCGCTGGTTGGCGTCGTGCGCCGCGTGCTCAGACTCAGCAGGGGGGAGGGGCAGGTGCGTCGTGTAGTGCACGTGTCGCGACACAGACGTCGCGCCGCCCACACCGGCCGCGGCAGCCGCGCCCGCGCCGCCCCCGCTCCCGCCGCCGCCGCCGCCGCCCCCGCCGCACGCGCTGCTCGGCCCGGAGCTCACTGTCCTCATACCTGATATGTTATTTCACACACATCATATTCAAGTACAATTAATAGGAAGATCCTAGGTGGCAAACGGTGCCCATGGACACAGAAATATCGAAATTGTATAAATTTTAAAATCTATCCATTTAATTTTTCAGTCGAAAATTAAAAATTTTATGAAATCCGACTACGGAAAACAAAGCAAATAACAAACAAAAATTGTTCGAAAATGCTTCAGTCTAGTCGTATCCTTCTACACACCCGACTACAGCATTTTCCATCAACATTCGTTGTTATATCCTTCGTTTTTAGAGTCCCTCGCAATATGCGAAAAAAGGGGCAAAGGTAATTTTGACTCACCTAGACCGGGGACAGACATGGGGCCCATACTCATAGAGGGGATGCCGGGAATGCCGATACTGCCCGGTCCCATCATCGGTGAGTTTACTCTGGAACAATCAATAATCATCAGTCCTTACATTTGTCCCACTCACTGCTGAGTACATTTTACCTCAAATGTTGATCAACTTTCAAGGAGACAAGCAGTTTGCGATTTCGGTGTTCTTTGGTCTAACTTTTTTTTTTATGGAAACTGAAACGGTTGGCTACATCACCTACAACATCCGTGATGTCAGCCCATAACACCCGGTGTACTAGGTTCACGTCAGTGCTTCCCTGACACGGTCACCTACTTATATCCGTGATATCAGCCCATATTTTTTTAATTTTTTTTTTTTATTTTTTTTATTTATCTCTTTATTTCAGCCAACTAGGGCCATATTGAAATACATATAAAATGTCTTAACCTAAGAACTAAAATTACTTTTTCTCCACTTGTGTCTGTACGGGTCCCAATAGAGACCCATATAACATGTTGGTGAACTAGGTGCCACGCTTCTCTTCGGTCGTGCCGGCTACACTGAACTGGACGGAAAACACACAATATTTACATAACCGTTTTCGACCGACCTTTCATTCAGTGCATTGGTATCAACCCGGACGGGTTAAACCCTACCACCTAGTAATATAAGAAGGGAGTCATATCCCTTAGTCGCCTCTTACGACATACATGGGAAGCGATGCAGTGGGGCTACTATTTTAAAGTAGCGGCCCCACGCGGTACAAACGCTAACTGTTGAATACCAAGTACATTGTGATGTGATCGACAAAACTGCCAGCAAGCTAACCATAACCGGTCATGACGACCGACAATTGACAAAAACTATGGTTACCCGTGGGGGTTGTCGTCCTTGGGGCTGTCGGGGGCGTCCATGGAGTTCTGCTGATCCTCCTTGATGTGCTGCAGCAGTTTGTCCAGGTCGTCGTCGATCTTCGAGTCGTCCAGGTCCATCCGTACGTTCTCCTGCAACTGAAGCCCAGCTGTCAACGCTAGCCTCTGTTGTGCTAACCGATATGAAGGATTGTCAAAATACTATGGTTTGTTTACCAGGAAATGATGCAAGGTTAAAAAATACTATGGTTTGTTTACCAGGAAATGATGCAAGGTTAAAATTAAAATTCCTCTTTCCTTGAAGTAAAGCCTGGGTTTATTTTGAAAAGGGCGTGAAAAGGCTCCTGTCAGGCCGGCATGGCCTTCCGTGTCTCCGTGCATTCCAGTATGTCCACGGGCATCAATGGTGTGAATCATTGGCATCATCACCTGCTAGTAGGTGCAACAAGGCCACGTATCGCGCTTTCCGTAAAAATATATACCTATATACAGATTGAACCAGTTCGACCGGATTTACTTACCACTACAAGATTCCTCTTATATTCCTGCATTTATTTAGAGCAAAAATTATAAAAATTAAATGTTCTATGCCGAGTATTAAATTATTTTTCGCGCCAAAAATATCTCGGAAGTGTGTGCTGCGTCGTTGGCGTGTCACTGACCTTTGGACTACGACCGACAGGTGGCGGGCGACGCACGCGCGAGCGTGTAACCATATGCGTGTGCAAATTAATTATTTTTAAGTTTAGTATGAGGAAAAGTATATCACAGTAGAACTAAGTGTGGTTTAACTTTTTTGCTCCAAATAAGTCCAGGAATGTTAGTCACTAGGAATGTGAGTCTATGGTTAATGTGACCATTCGTCATGTAGTGTCTATTTTTTTTTTTTCATGTAATTCGGTATGCATGGCTGAGTCAGAGGTGCCAAAGCACAATCTCTGACCAGCCAATGTTATCTCCGAGAAGGTAGATGCCATACCGGAGACTTCTCTTTGGATTTCTGGCTATACTGGACTAGAGAAGTAGACAGTCAAGGCTGCTATGTGCCCAGTGTATATTGATTAGTGAGTGTATGTGAATGTGAGAGAGCTGGCAGATTACCTCCATCTTGGGCTTGAGGTCGATGCCGGCGAAGATGTCGTCGTCCATGTTGTGTGAGGTGCCGGCGCTGGTGGCAGGTGGCGCCACCGTGTTGCCACTGCTCGCCGGTTCCGTCGGCGAGATCAGATCACCTACACATTTAACGTTTCGTATACCTAAGCGCGGATCCGCGCACCCCCTCCAACTGCTTAAGCCCGGATCTGTGACAATGTCACTGGTGACTTTCTACATTTCAATACACACTCTCTCAATATAGGAATATGGTTCAATTTTACTTCTAAAAAAAGGTGAACTTATGACCTTCTCATATGATTCACTTTGTCGCCAAGCTAGGACATTGAGTGGGCCGCTCTCCGCACTGGGCGCACAAGCGGTCCATTTGATTGTGCTCGTAGTAGATGTTGATTGATGTAAGGTTGTGAGTGGACTCACCCCTGGAGATGAGGGTGCACATGTACGCGTCGTGCGAGAAGACGTCGCGCCGCACCAGCTCCCCGAACAGGTGCACGAGGTTCGCGAATTGCTGCCGGCTGCCCGCCGCCGCCGCCGAGCCGCTCTCCTCTGACACAACACACACGCACTATTCTAATTCTAATTCCTTTATTTGTAAACAATGTTTGGTATGCATATTTAGATTAGACACACACTTACAATTTATATATCGATTTGTTAATTTATTTAGCATATTTTAAGTGTGATACTCAATGGGTTAAGTATGTACCTTATTATTGCATATTTTTGTAAAAAAAAAAATCTAATTGACACCCACAAGTCTTGCTAATACCTACTTACATTTCACTACATGTGACTCAAACCTTCAAAGTTTCATTGGAAGAAATCTTGTTTCAGTAAAATGTGTAAGCATTTCTTATTATGTATATATATTTACATAATACTACACGGTAGGGTTAAACCGGGCCGGATTGATGCAACTGTACTCAATGAGGGTCGGTCTAGACGGCTACATATTATATGTTTTCCGCCCAGTTCAGTGTAATCGGCATGACCAAAGAGAGGCATTGCTATAGCGCCTAGTTCCGCGAAACAGGGTAATTGGCTGACAACACGGATGTAGCAGGTGAATGATATAGCCTCATATCAGCTTAAACAAAGTAAGGCAAATACAAACGTTGTTATCGTGTTATTTCTTCAAATGAACAAAAGTAAAAGATCTCCACTGAAGGAGAAGTAGACACACTCACCTAGAACTGGCGCGTCGTTGTCGAGGAAGCGCATCAACAGACTCTGGAAGACAGGCGGGCCGCCGTACACTCCCGCGCCCGAGCTCACAGACTCCTTATCGTCTGTTCCTAAACATCGCATCACATAATAATATCATGCTGACAAGCGGGAAACTGCTGGTGTACCAGTTTCCCGCCACAGACTCACCAAACATTAACAACGTTTTGCGAATGTGTTCTAAACAGATAAAGGAAATAGTATTCCAATATTGTTTTCACAATGATCAATACTCACCACGATGAGCAAAGGCTCACTATAATGAACAAAGACTCACCATAATAAACAAAGAAAACATGATAAACAGACTCACTACGAAGAACAAAGACTCACTATCATGAACAAAGAAAGACATCATGATGAACAAAGACTCTTCATAATGAACAAAGACTTAACATGATGAACAAAGACTCACCATGATGATCTGAATGCAGCAGCTGATGCTGACGGCGGTCGAGGAGCTGGGCGGCGGCCATGGCGCGGTGCTCGCCGCAGCGCGCGCCGCACACCGCCCACTCACACAGCACCTTCACCACCGCATACGAACACGCCCATTCCTGTGCCACACACATACACAAACATCAACAGACAGTTTCTGCAGGGGATGCAGCACTGTC
Organism: Nematopogon swammerdamellus; assembly: GCA_946902875.1. Taxonomy (NCBI): domain Eukaryota; kingdom Metazoa; phylum Arthropoda; class Insecta; order Lepidoptera; family Adelidae; genus Nematopogon; species Nematopogon swammerdamellus. The sequence goes on from OX336336.1 coordinate 15,311,482, forward strand.
CCTAAAGTGTGGAAGCGACCCAAGAGGTTGCTCTGCTTCATAGAAAATCTTAAGTGATTGGACTAGCACCACACTGATGAATTACCATACAATTAAACATTTCTTATCATCGAGAACCCAGAAGTCCAGACACTTCACCCTCTGGGTATACTGTCACGCTCTCGTGGCTGGATCGACACAGAAAAGTTTTATTTTTAAATTTTTTAGTCCCTTGGAATTGAACTTAAGAGCATAACAAATGTAAAAAAAATTACAACGACAATAAAGTAGTTATAAAAATTGTGTAAATAAAAAAGTGGTTAAAAAAATTATTTCATTTGTATTTATTTATTTGTGTACTCTTTTAATTATTCTGTAGGCAACCATACAAAAGTAAGATCCCTCCAGCACACACCACAAGGGTTTTTTTTTATATAAACACATAATTCCGAATGTTGCCTGGGTTTACACTGGAGTGATGTGAATGAGGCAGGCAATGTGTTAAAACATATTTTAGAATGCTCACCGGGTCTCTATTCTCAGGGTTACTGTCCTTCTGTGGCTGTGAGCAGTGTCCAAAGACTTTAGAATATAGCGTATCCATGTTGTTGGTCTGATCCACCCGGTCGAAGCAATGTCGGTCCAGAGCTTCCAGTACTGCCAGCACACGGGCTGGAAAACATAAGACATCATGTTAACTAAAACCCTTCCATAAAATGAGACCATTATTTTTTTTAACCCACCCTTTCTCTCGGTGTCTCTTTTATGACTGGGTTGCAATGTGAAAGTTGAGTTAGTTTCTTTGGAATACGATACAAGTAAATTGAAGGGTATACAAGGGATAGTGAACAGCAAAGTTGTAAAGTGGTGTAATACTCAGTGATTAAAGTGTGTTTTGCCGGGCTTTTTACAAATAAATTCGTAAAACATTTTCGAGTTGTGTTTAATTTCCTATCCGGCCCCAGTGCCGGAAAATAACAATACTCTGGAATTTTAATACAAATGTTTACCTTGTGAACTGGTTTGCCATTTATCCGTACACCATTTGCTCTCAGCTCTTTTACTGCGAGCTGCGATCTCTTGTTCCGCCTCATACACCTACAAACATTTAACAAACATTCAATATATTTCTTGTACACTGGCAACACAATGAGAGAGGTGGAGCCATTTCCCCTCTTTTTTAGTTTCTGGGTTAGTATAGCTGTCTTGCTCGCACCCAACACCACCACCATTACCACCTAAGGCAGTCGGGGATCGCACAGTCAAGATTTTGACATTGCGATATTGAATTAATGTCCGCCAAGCTGGACTTACTTGGCCAGAGTAGAAGAAAGGTAAGTAACTTAATATGTTTGTTTTTTTAGGTAAAACACCTTCATTATTCATGTTCAGGTCCATAACATAAAAAACAAATATAAAATAAATCACCAATGTGTGCGATAACTATCAGTCAAAAAGTGGATGCTAGAGTTTGGCAAAGCTATTTGTATTGTATTTGTTTATTTTCATAAAGACGTCAGTTTAATCATGTTGAAAAATCCTGAAAAGTCATCAGAGGTTCATTTTTACCCCTCAAAAATTGGTTGTCTGTAAAGTCGGTTTACGGACGATAGTTTTACGTGATAACGTCATAAACACAAAACACGTTGTCTCGTATTCAACACTTGTTATTGTAGAAGTTCTCGAAGAAGGTCGCGTGGCGGCGTTCAAGTAGCAGAACTATTCGAATTGCTAGCTCTGACGTCACGCGAGAAGAGAGATAAATGTGTCACGCTTAGGCCGATTGTGCCTCTCTATCGCTTGTTACGGGCTCTCGTTTGCACACACAGACTCAGATGGAACGTGACACTTTTTCGTGCGTGCAGCCGGTGTTCATCAATTTATAAGACGTGACGTTATCACGTCAAAAAACAGGCTATAGCAATGTTTGATAGTAGTAAGCCTGATGTCACTGCTGACTATTTACTTTTCTACACAATTTCGGGAATAATAGCATAGACTAATTTCTAAGTATATTCTGTAGCAATTCTATTACGCAGACGTATTAGTAGTGAGTAGTGTTGTGAGAGAATGACCGTCCGCCTGTGTTGAAGGGTGAGGGCGGAGTCCATGTGCGGCATGGGCAGCGCGGAGGGGGGGAGGGGCAGCACGTCCAGCGGCGAGCCGTGCAGCGACGAGTTGCACCCCGACCACACCATCGCCGATGGACACTCCACGCAGATTATCTGCAACATAACCACATCACTGTCTGTTGCTACACTCTGCATTCTATTCTCAATGTGATGTGTCTGAAGATGGAATAGGATAAAAGTTTGATCAAAACCCTTTAGTGAAATTGCAGGGATAAGTTAGTGTATATCTAGTGGGTTGTTTTGTAAAGACACTACAGGCTAACAGAAGTGGCTTAGTACGTGATACATGAGTCAAAACTCGAATAATCAAACTCAAAACTCAATAAAATTCGAAAGAATACAACATTTATGAAGTGAATGTATTATTATTGGAGGTTTGTATCCATTCGCGTGTGTGAAATCAAAGCTAACCTCACTTTATTTGTGAAGTGCAATGTTCAACTCACAATCTCATTTCATAATCAAAACAAAGGTCATTGCACTATACGTTGATAACTTTGTAAGTAATGCTGTCAATGCTGTTTTTCATACATATTTATAAAAAAACAATTAGTTTTCGTAGCTTTTACGCATACGAACCTATGATAATGAAACTCTCGGTGCTATGCAAAGGATAGCTGGCGCCCGGTGCTGGCGTGTGACAGGTTACGTACCTATATCTGTATGACTGAGCAGACAACTCACCTGCAGGACTGTAGCAAGCTGTATAATAACATCTCTGTGGTAAGGACAGTTCAATATCTCTCCAAAGCCCACTTGCACAGGGTTGAGAGCAGCCCTCACAACGGCGGCCATTGTCGGTTTCTGTTCGCCCGGCGTCCCTGCATTCTCTTCTTTCACCGTTCCTTCCATGGAATGTGTGGGTGTGTGCGTGGGATTCGGTGTCCCCATGGGGTTGGGTGTCCCCACCGGCTGCTGTGGGTTGGGCGTGCCGTGATTTTCGTTTGTCGGCGTGTTAGACCTCTTGATTTGTGAGATGTTGGGTTTGACGTCGGCGTTTGTATTTTCTGGCATCGGCGACATGGGCACAGCTCCTGCAGTGAGTCCTGGAGTGTCTGTCAAATAATATCAACTAAATTGTGATGAAACATTATGGAGTATGAAGTTTATGGAAGAGCGGATGTGGAGTGGCTGTGTGAATTTCCCTATGGATATTCATATAAAATTAAAATAGCACCCATCATTGTTAGGTTAGGTTAGGTTACCTATGGACCTATAAACTGGGTTTCTAGAGAATATACTGACTTAAAATAAATGCAAAAAAGCAAATAAAATCAGTCAGAAACTAGCTTCCATAATCAACATATAAAACTCTGTTTTATTTCAAGCTCACAAATAAGGCTAAGCACAGAAAGCAGACAATTTTCAGGCAAGGGCAATGAACGCCACATAGATATTTAATAAAAAAATGACATAGGTAGGATTAGAAGGGAGGCACGGTATTCGATGTGTAAGTGGGTACGTACCTCTCTCAGTGCGGAACAGGGCGGGCTGGTTGAGATGGCGCAACGTGTTGTCGGAGAGGGTGGAGCAGACGGCGGCCGCCTTGCGCGCGCACGCCGCTGCCAGCCGGCGCGACAGCGGCTCGCAGCACACGAACTCGCACATGTGCTGCAGCGCCAGCGGCAGCAACACTCTGCAAACAGTACGCCATTCTTACCGACTCCACTCACATTACCCAAGCTGCTGTGAAGATATAATCTATCTGCACCTATCTGCACAGCCTTGTCTCTCCTACATCTCCATCAGTTTAAATAAGAAAAAGTATATAATTTTCAGAGAGGTAGGTAGAAGGTTATTTTCAGTGTTGTTGGAAGCTGCCGGACAAGGCCACCGCCGCTCTTCCGGCAAATGTATATATTTTACTTACTGTCACAAATATAAAATAATTGTATCACCACTATGCTTTTTACAGAGACAATTTAATAGTAAGGCTCTTAGTGTGAACATAGAAGAACAGCAGATAGTCTTCCAACTTAAAGAAAATATGAAATATTGTATAGTTATCTCTAAGTTAAAAGTATTACTGTTTATGTACTGTTGGAATGTAAGCTAGCCCTATGGACAATATCAAGTGTTGGCCTGAATGGAACATCATCTCACTTCTATAGTAGCAGGGATATAGTATTGGTTGAATATGAATACCGGAGCAAGCCATCATCAGGCGGGCGCTTGTCGATGAGTTCCACGATCCATGTGAGGAAGTCGTGTCGGTCGAGGAGGCCTTCATCCAGCAGGTACTTGGCGAGTCGGCAGCAGTAGGTCCAGTACTTGAGGGCTTGCCGCCAGTCCGTCGCAGGCTCGCTAGATGGAGTCCCAGAACCTGGTGCTGACAATTATATATTTTTTTAGTTATTCTATTCACTGGGCTCAGTGCTAAACTTTAGTTGAATGGACAGCTGTAGTAAATAGGTTAAATGAAACATTAATACTTTTTCTTCCAGGGCTTTAGACAACATTTCACATTGTCAGCCCCGTTGGGACTGTTTAAATAAGTTGTCTTTTTATATTGCACAAGAACCATTAATACTTGGGTTTAGGAATACACAAGCTATCGTGAGTAAGTTACAAGATCAAATACTCACCGTTTGGATTTCCGGGTGAATGCATGGAATGAGGCACGGTATTGCCGTTAGGAGTGGAGCTGCCCGGTGGGTTTCCTGACGAGTTGTGGATCGGAGTTCCTGAACCTAAAATGAAGAATGCTTTTAGAAATACGATTACAATCATATAACATTTTTAAATGTTGCATAATCCCTTTTCATTTTATTAACTTAATTTTGTGTAATTGAATGCATTAGACAAAGTTTCAGTTCTAGAAAACATTTGCTAAGTAGAAAACACATTTGGTATTATCCACAAACATCAATGGTGTTATAAGATCTCGAGGAGTCCTTCTGTTGACATCACGCCTGTAGTCAGTACAGTTGGATGTTTTATTGAATCTCCTTTTTTTAATTATCCGAGTTTTTGTTCGTCTCTGACAGTGTATTTATCTAGGTGTTTGTTTGGCCTGGAGTTTGGAATATATCAGGGAACATTAGTTATAATTCAGATGATCTTAGTGTTTTATATTAAAAGGGTTTCTACGATAGAATTATCGGTGCAGAATGTGTTTAGTTGTATCCCATAGCTCCTTAGGGGATTTTAAGATACTTTTAGTAAAGTAGCATTCGTTTTCCAAACTGTGTAGTGATTTCTTATTAATGAGTAAAATCATTTTCCTCAGTTGTAAGCTATGTATTATATGTTGTATGTAAGCTGAGTCTATACCTCAACAGACACCTAAGATCGAGAACACTTAATTAATAAATGAAAAGTCTATCATATTCATAGCATACAACTATGTTAAATGTATTGGTATCATGAACACGAAATCGTAACTCAGCCAAGAAAAAAATTAAATATAATGTTTTAAGTTTAAATAGATTATAATCATAATCTATCATTTGCATTGTCATTTTGTACACAGGTGTTTCGTATAATTTTCAAATTGCCAAACAAAAGTAGTTCTAGGTTATGGCGTATGGTGCTAGTGAGAAATTAGTTAAAATGTTAATAAAGAGGAGACAGGGCGACACACGAACATACCTGAGTGTGAAGGTGGAGTCTTTTCAGGAAAACCGCCCGGTGTAGCGCTCTGGTAATGTTCAGACAACTTGGGAATCTGATCCTTCAGGAATTTTATGAGTGTAGTAGTCCACTCTGAAATTAATTATGTATGTTTAATATTAAAAAAACACTTGACGTACAACGGACCGTCTTGAGGTCTCAGTGCGGAGAATGGCCCACCCGCCTTCCCAAGAGGCTGGGAAAGCAAACAAACAAACAAATACGCCCTAGACAAATATACCTGGACCAGATCAGGCATGTACTCAAAAAGGGTCAAGTGGGTAGTACCCGTAACCGACGAGCATGCATGAAGAACATTATGGGAGTGGAAGGAGCAGCAGAGGTGTGTCAGGATCGTGGCACGTGGAGATCCGTTGCCTCTGCCTACCCCACCGGGAAACAGGTGTGACGCTATGTATGTATGTATGTATGTACCGGGTGCGGCGATTGAACTGTCCGTATGTGAAAATGAAATAGTTCTGTTAATGTTCAATATTTATTTATACACTTATGCCATGTGAAAATAGTAAGTTCAAAGTTTTATTATGACTTATTCCGAAGGAATAAAACCGCCTTTAGCCTTTACTACAAGCTGAAGTCTCTTTCTGAAAGAAGCGCAAGCTGCTCGAACGACGTTGTCACTCAAACAATTCCATTCTCTCGTAAGAGTAACTTTGAGCCCTGCCACCGAAGTGTGTTTTTTAGCACAAGCCCTGGCCTGTAAAACACCCCAAATACAAAAGTCCAGCGGATTCAAGTCGGGCGATGACGACGGCCACATATCTCGGTCGATCAGCACTGGAACGTTTGCTTTCAACCAATTTTGCGTTCCAATTGCTCTGTGCGATGATGCCGAGTCTTGCTGGAAAGTCCAACGCTCAGAACCGAATGTGTTGCGTGCCCACGGTATCAGCCCTGGTCGCAAGACTTTGTCTCGATAGATTTGTTGGTTTATTTTGACTTGGTCGCGACCCATTGGAAGAAAAACGAGCGGAGAACGGCCTTTTTCAGACACCGCCGCCCAGACCATAATTTGGTCGGCTCCTTGGCGTTGAGTGACTTGCAATTCGTCTGAATGGTCGCTGACACGTCCCTTCAACCAAACACGGTCATTTTGTTTGTTTAAAAACTGTTCAACGCAAAAAGTTTTCTCATCTGAAAAAACTGTTCAACGCAAAAAGTTTTCTCATCTGAAAACACCAAATTGGGAAGCTCGCCAGAGTCGAGCAAGCGAATCAGCTCTTTCGATCGATCCAACCGTTTGCTACGCTGTAAAGCAGTGAGTTCCTGAGAAAGGTTTTTTTTTAATGGTTTGACTTTAAGCTTTTCCTTCAATATGCGACAAACGCTGCGATCGCTCACCTTGAGATCCTGCGCGAGCTGGTTTGCTGAGCGCGCTGGATTTCTGTCTAATCGATGACGCACCTTTTCGACAACTGCTGGCGCCGTTGCAGTACAGCGTCGTCCGCCACCGTAGCGTTTCTTAACGCTACCAGTCTCATTATAACGTTGAATAGTGTGATGCACAAATTTCTCGTTCAATTGAAGATTTGGCAGCGCTCGACGTATTTCCATATTCGATTTTCCCTCCAAATGAAGAGCAATTACTGAATTTCGTTTTAAATCCATTGTTCTAAATTCGAACGTGTTTCTCTTACAACATAATCACTTCAAATGATGATAGAGAACATGTCAAAGACCAACATTTGAAATTTTGGCGGAGCCCATTCAGTGGTTCGAATTTTAAAACAGTTAGAGACGGACAGTTCAATCGCCGCACCCGGTATGTAAGAAAAAAAAAACAAAACAAAGTTTCTCGTCCATATGAGCACTCCAAGTCCACTGATAGACCAGTCTATGTCTAGCAATGTCAAAAAGTCAAGAGCAAGTTCTGACCAAGGCAGAGCACGCAGAGGTCGCTAAAAGGCTTACCAGTTGTGGGGTCGGAGAGCTGCCTCTTCTTGATCTTGGCCTCGGAAACAGCTACAGTGTATGCGGAGCTGAGCTTAATGAACCACGCGGCGCGCGGCATGGCAACGCTGTACTCCGTCAGCGTCATGAAGATCTCCTCCTTTTTGTTGAAGTTGGGTGCCTTCTTCGCCAGCTGCGACAATGGCTTATTACCTGCTCACACACAATTTGCACATTCACCTTTTATTTGTGTAAAATTTAAAAATTTACAAATTAAGGTACTTAGACCAGCCAAAATCCTGCATTTACAAAAAAAATATTTAATATAAATTTTTACATTTATAAAAAATATTAAAAATTATATTATTTTATTAACAAAGCACTTCGAAGGAGTTGGATAAGAGATGTAACCAATTGCAATATTTTAGTAAAAAATATATATTAAATTTCCATACTGATTATGACATTTACTTACAATGAACTTTTATATGTAAATGTCAGAGTCTGTTTGGAAATTTCATAAAAATATTGCAATTTGTTTTATCTATCGATCCAACTTTGTTCAAAGTGCTACTTCGTAAATAAATTTTTTTGGAGATATGTGTTTTGGCTGGCCTAAGTACCTTAATTTTTAAGTACACCATGTGCACTTTTTATTACACTTTGTCGGTCAGTGCACCATGTATGTCAGACCAAGATGGAAAATGGACACTGGGAAAAAAGAAAATATTGGAGTATCAGTGAAGACGGACAGACTGGATAACCATGAGCAAGGAGTAGCGGGCGGCAGCAGGTAATTCCCCCACCCCCTCTGGGATAGGCGATATAAACCCAGCATGTGGATCTGATCGAATTGATTTCATCAGTCCTCCCACCAAGAACTATATATCTATACATCGTTGTTCACGTCCGTGACACCTGAAAATCCTCAAGTCACACATGCCTCCTGGGTGATGACAAAATTAACAATAAATAGTCTGTAGCCGCCCTGGTCCTCTAGTGGTCTTCATGGAGGGCACACGCCAGCTGGAGAAGCTGGAGATCAAGGGGTTTTGAACGAAGGTCCCCGACCAAGAGGCACTATTTTGCAGGCTTAAAGCCAACTCCTAGTACTCCTCCTAGTACAACAACAAGGTAGATGAATAAATACTGTGGCGGACGTTAGACGTCAGTGTTTGGCGATCAACAACCTTTTACGTTTCCCCACTCCGGTGCTCACGTCAACGAGCGTGGTGTGGCGGCCACGTCGCGCCAGTCTTCTTGTGACCATGTAGCGTCTAGCTAGGTTGTTTGTGTTGCTATAAATACATCTCTATAGTTTCACGAATTCTCTCATTTAACGTCAACCAGGGTTAGCTACCCTGGAAACCGATAGAGGCTCACAGGAGCCTTGCGACAGCTAAAATACAATTAATCTTCAATTTACAATAACAAGAGTTTAATATTATGTTTTAATATTGTTTATATTATAATATGTAAATGCACAAACCTGCTAAATCTTTAAACCACGCCTCGATAGCACCCTTGGTGCGTGCGGTGGCCGGCCAGAAGTTGTCTTTAGGGTTGATCTGAGGTCGCTTGCGTCCACAGTCAGGCAGCGTGTTCAGCTCTTCCTTCTTTGTCAAAATTCCGGAGAAAAATTGTCCGATCTGGAATAATTATAATAGAATAGAATAGAATATAAACTCTTTATTGCACACAAAGGAAAGAAGAATAGTACACGAGTAGTACAAACCAATACAGAAGTGCGCAAAGGCGGACTTATCACTGCAAGTGATTTCTTGCAGTCAACCTTTGGGTGATGAGGAATAAAATACAGAGAAAGAAGTATGGGTAGTGCAAACGAAAGGAGGAGGAATATCTGTTTTATTTTTATGATGAATATACCTACATGTAACATACATACCTATTATTACAATACATAAAATACAAACAGCATAAACATACGTACAATGTATAGAACATAGATACTACATACAAATAATACATACTATACTATACTAATCCACAGGTTAATAATAAAAAAATAAAATTTAAGGTAAGTTAAGGTAGAATTTCTTCAATGATTTTTTAAAAGAATTTAAATTTAAAAGAAAAAAAATTTATAACATTAAGTATTATTTGTATTGCTCTTTCTCATTCGCTTGCGCTAACAGAAATGGATCATGGAGTGCATCTAGCAAACTGGAAACTAACTTCATTCGCTGTTCGGTATAGGACACATAAGCTTGTACATTTTGGATAAGAGCAGGAGGAAGGAGACCGACGAACGAAAATAAGCATTTAATCATAAACAAAATAATGCCACATAATTCTTTGCTAAACAATGTTTCAATTTTATCTAGGAAAGGGAGGTGTCGAACTCAGCTTGCAATGGCTTCACCGAACATATCCGGGCCCATTGGCAGGTAGAGGAGGGTGTCAATCGAGGTTGGGACCAGCGAGTGGCCACTCTGTAGATCTCTGAAGTTCTATTTATTTTGCATACAATAGCAGTTTCACACACCAATGTTGCATATTGTGTAGAGTTATACAAATGAGATATGTGATAGTAACCTTGGAAGCGGTGTAGTTGAAGTGTCGTGCCGTACCGAACTCGTCGCTGAGCTGCGGCGTGGTGGGGAAACCATGCTTGACGTTGCTAGAGGTGAGCTCGTCCTCCTTCTGCTTGGGCTCTTGCGGGTACACGTCCGGCGGACCCAGCTTGGGCCGCTTCAGCGGGCGCTTCTCGTACATTATACCCATCATTACAGGCGGGACTGCAACGTTCCCACTCTCACCTCGTACACTACTGCAAATATAACGCAAACTTAACCTCTTGGCTTCCAATGGGGCGGGCCGGCCCCCAAACCGCTTACAACTGTTGACATTCTGATGGGACCGGTCGGCCAAAAAAAGAAATGTAAACATATAGCAAGTTGTGACTTAAATGAATTTTTCTTTATTAGAACGAGTGAGAATGGTGGGATGTATGGATAAAAACCTTTGCCTTTCCTGTAGAAAATTAAAAGATTAAAATTGAAAAGGAATTAACTAAATACTAAAACTAAATTAACAAAATATACGTACTTTAAAAATATTCCCTGTTCTTGAGAAAATAAATTATTTGGACGGCTGGATGGTAAACTGGTTTCTAGTCTAACATTATTTAAATGTGTTACTCGAATAGTTAAATTCCTGATCTACACGTCGATATATGATTTGCATAGGGTAATCCAGCAATTTTCGGTTAGAAGAATTTGGAACAAAATCTTTGGCGTGTTTTGTTTTTCCTGGAGTTAAAAAAATATGTCCGTTTTTCTAAATAAGTGAATCCTCACTTATTGTATACCGTTTTGTGGAGAAATTAATTGGTTTCAAGTGCCAATAACGGTTATTGAAATATCGCCATTGTTATTTTCCATGGTTCCACTAATATTAGGATTGTAATCTCTCTCTCTCTCTCTCTATCTCTCTACTCTCATACACGCGTATTCATGCTCAATACATACTTGTTTTATATGTATTCATAAACATTTCGTAATTATTTTTGAGTTTGTGACTTAGATACATACAGTACGCGGCAGTAAATAATGCACATGGGGCTTTAGAAAGAGGCAATCTGGTTGTAGGTAGAGCATTGTCTCTGTCGCGCTCTACAACCTGTACCTACCTAGTTATTGTCTGCAGTTAATTTGTATTAAACAATAAGTAGGCATTCTTATTGATCAGTGTCTCTTAACACACAGCTGTCGCCGCGGCCACCACTTCGCCTGTGCTTCACGCCGCGTGGCGTCGCAAACATGCAAAAGATGAAGCGCGGAAAGTTGCCAGGCCACGACTCACTCAGTCCGGAGCACTTACTGACCACGGGTCCGGTGCTTCACGATAAATTATAGCAACTTTTTAACATGTTTATCACTCATGGATACCTACCGGACAATTTCATGAGAACTATTGTAGTGCGCATCGTGAAGAACAAAACCGGGGCCCAATCTGTCAAACTGTCCACTGTCGTGTCCGAGACGCTCGAGAGGCTAATACGACCGAAGCAGTTTGGTTTCCGTTCCGGTCTCTGAGCAGACACGGGTCAATTCTGATTTTAATGTAGTTGCATTATTCTATTATTTAATTTACTTTTGTTCCAACTAAATTAAAGGGTTTTTGGATGAAATATTTATTATTTTTACGATTGCTAAATATAAAACATTTCTATTGATTTGAGAATGAATAGCTGGCAGCCTCGGTAGCTCAGTGGTTCGGTCGGTCGACTGTTGATTGTGATCATAAGCACACCTGGGCGCAGTCAGTACTTGGATGGGTGACCGCTCGACCGTTGGAGGCTGACCGTGACCGTGGTTCGGATTCCACTTAAAACGTAGGTACCTTCCATTCTTACCTCTAGGATTAAGGTATGACCCGCCCGTTTTTTTTTTTTTATTTAATTGTTTATTTAGCCTCTATTGGCAGCACACTGGCCTCAGATTTTGTCATATTTACATTATAACATTCCACCAGTTTCATTATTACAGCAAAGAACTGACAAGAAACTTCACTGGAAATTTTTTTGTCACCACCAAAGTCGGTCGAAACGGATATGTAAACAGTTTGTGTTTTCCGTCCAGTTCAGTGTAGCCAGCACGACCAAAGGGAAGCACTGACATGGCGTGTAGTTCACCAAGGTGTTATGGGCTGACATCACGGATGTAGACCGTGTCCAACATGGACCAACGTGTCGAGCCGAAGCGATGACGAAAACGGACAGACGTGACATTTTTTCTGATCCTTCGTCGGCATTAGTTTTTAGGTCAACAAGTTTAGTCTACTGATCATCGCTTACCTCACTTCTGTTGGGCCCGAAAACTAATCATTATTTTGTTCTCGTTGACAAATAATAGCAACCCGTATAGTCATAAAAGAATCTCAACCATCTAAGTAAAACTCATGTTTCTGTTCCGTCTGACTGAAATACAAAATTTTTTGATGTGGATTTCTCTGGTCATTTCCTGAATTCTGACCAAAAAGTATCGCATCGCATTGATTTTGATGCTGTCAGACTGACACAAACACAACGAACGACACAACACAACACCACTCAAGACTTATTAAAAAATCAAGAGACCTACATATGTATATACGAATTTATAAGTAATACCATTGAAGATATATGATTTACGAACTGGAAATTACTGACTTGGAAAATTTAAATTACTGGGTTCTATAACTTAGTTTACTGAAGAAACAAATGAACAACACAAGAATTGGCTGTACGGTCAAACGACCCTTGCCTTTCCCTCAGGATAAAAAAGCAAAAAAAAAAAAAAAAAAAAAAAAACAACACCACAGATTAATCATAACAACACAGCCAACAGACGAGTGTCTCTTTGGAGTAAGCACCTGACAGTTGTCACTGACGCTGATGGGAAAAAATTGGTAGTCTGTAAAGTTGGTTTACGGACGATAGTTTTACGTGATGAAGTCATAAAGTAAATCAGTTCCGGCGGATATTTACCATGTAAAATTAATTTAAGTACATGATAAAGATGTGATAATAACTAATATAAAATTTTGTTTAATTTATATTAAAAAACCTACATAACGCCATCTACATGTTCAACGTTGCAACAATTACCTAACTGCTAAATCAAGTATACCGCTGGCTGAAGTATTTAATTTAATATTGACGCTAGATGTCGCTCCATGAAATTCGCTCCATGAAATTCACATACTGTTGAGAAAATTTGCAGCGATATGTACACGGTCGATAGCCCGCGTGGATAACACGTCTGGTCAGTGATGGTGGCAGGGACCGCGGGTTCGAGGCTCGCAAAAGACGGAGAAATATATTTTGTATTTCCTACTATATGCCTATGCCTCTCTATCGCGCTCTCGCTTGCACACACAGGTCTCTATCGCGCTCTCGCTTGCACACACAGGTTTAGATGGAACGTTACACTTCTTCGTGCGTGCAGCCGGTGGATCAATTTATAAGACGTGACATCATCACGTCAAAAAATCATCCTACACGCTTGCCTTGCCTTGCCACGCACTACGCATAAATTGTAACGAAAGTTGAGAAGCGAAGCAAGTTCGTCGTTAATCGTACAGAATAGTATATAGATAAGGTGTGTGTTGACAACATTTAAAAGGACAATGGAGGTAACTTTGCGGAAAAACTAAATCTACCGTCCCGAAATAACCTGTTAGTGTGGCTATTCCCTAGAGTGTTTTTATAAGCCCGAGAAGAGGCAATCCTAAGTCGCTATTGAAAATAAATTTCCGGAAGTCGCCATTTTGTATGAAATTTTTTTCGCGAAATTTAATTTTTCTTATTTTTGGCCCCAGTTTTGATTTCCGCAGGCTAAGTCTTTTCTAATAGCAGTGTTTTGTGGTCCTTTATGCTCCTGTATGTTTTATGAGGTGCAATAAATTCAAATGAGAAAAAGAATGAAAAAAAAAACAAATGGCTATACGGTCACAGTATCCTTCCCTTTCTCTAAGAAAAAAAAAGTTATCTATCAGGTGCCCTAGTAGTATTATATTCTTTGATCTTCTGTTCTGTCCCTCACCCAAAATATTGAAATTGCTTGCTAGATGCATAAATAGCAACAATATCAAACTTTAGTTAAGTCGGCTTGCTTTCCTTGTTTCTATGTGTATATAGAATTCCTACTTGTATATTTTCTGTTGTATTGTTTTTTTTTCTATTTTTGAGGTATAGGTAAGTTATAATGACTAATGTAATGATTGGAATTATTTATGACATGATTTAGAGTTTGATTATTTCTTTTCTTTTTATGTGTAATGTAAAGATTTCAGCATTTTCTTTGCCCGATAATCAAAATTTTGCACAATATCATTTGACGTTTGACAATGACGTTTATAAAAATAAATAACGTGGATATCTTAAACGTGACACTGGCAGTATTTAGATCTCAAATAAAAAAAGAGATCAGTTGCCATTACGGCTCAAGGACCGCTCTGAACATCTTGCGGTTGCAAGTCGGAAAAAAAGAAGAAGAAGAAGGTGCTTACTACAAAGAGACGCTCGTAACTCGCCTTTCCATGAAATATGAAAAGAATTTTTATTACCCAAAAAAAAATCTATAGTAAAAAAATCTTGGTCTAAGGCTTGGCATAGGACAAGTAAATATAAAGGAGCATTTTATGCTAATATCCAGCCTGAGATCCCATCCAAGCCATGGTTTTTCAAATTAAATGTGAATAAAACAGTTGCTTCAGTAATATGTAGGCTTCGAATTGGTCATGTTTGTTCTCCTTTTCACCTAGCTAAATTGCATATTAAGGACTCTTCGCTATGTGAGTGTGGTCTGGACGAGGGTACAGTCGAGCATATTCTACTTGCTTGCCGGCTGCATACGCCTCCTCTTTATGATTCTCTCCCTAGGCTTAAGGTTCCTCTTCCCACTAATGTTTCATCCCTTCTTTGTTCAAATAATTTCAAAATTCTTAAACTATTAGCCTCTTTTATTAGAACTCATGATATTAAGTTATAAACTTACTGATTTAGATCTATTTGTATAATTATATATATTCTTTGTATTTGATATAGTGAATATAAAAGTATATACATTTTCCCTTTTAATTTTCTCCTTCATCTGAGTGCAAATTATTCATTGTTTATATCAAAATTATTTGTTTTCTCTATGTGAGAAGTAGTACTTATTTATTACCGTGGATCTTTCAAGACTTGATATTGGCGCAATAAGTCGAACGTATATCGGCTAATCGCCAGAAATAAAAAGAAGAAGAAGATTGATAGGTGGATACATGTCTCTTTGAAGAAAAAAAATCTGCGTTAAAAAACTGGCGGAAAACCGTACGCTTATATTTTTATTTGAAAAATCATAACATGCCGCCCAAGAAAACGCCCGGTAAAGATGCTAAGTCTGGCGGTGCAAAAGCTAAGAGCGGGGGAGACACTAAAGCTGAATCAAAAGGTACTGTTTAGGTTATTTCATGGGTAACTAATTTGTCAATTAAGTATCAATTTATTTTAGAAATAATTTATTGGCTGTAATTTCTTTGATTGGCTCATGGCGCATTGTGTACTTCAAGAACTCTTTTATTTACTCATATTTGACAGAAAACTACTCTTTGAAATTCAAAATTCGATTATATCCAAAAGCATACCTAACCCAAATAACCGAAAACCACTGATTGATTTAAAATACCTAGGTCATAAGATCAGTAGGTATAACCCCTTGAAAAGGAAAAGGTTGAATTGCCAATCATATAAGACTCATCAGAAATGGCTTAGGTAGGTTGATGTGTCCATCAATTTAGCCTTGCCGCACACCTTGTGTGCGGCATTTAGCTCTTGTCCCAATCTCCAGGGACGTATTTATAGATTCCACGTGGGGGGTGTTCTGACGAAATAGGGATCGGCTCAACTCAATAAGATTCTAGTGTTCCTGTTGAGTCGTTCTGTATTTCGGCCTAGAGGGGTACCGATACTGAAAGTTCTAAAATTGTGTGGCAGGCAGGTTGAATTCGACAGAAAAAATTGTATACAGGGTTACTGGTAATTCGATGCATTCCTTTCAGGGGGTTATAGTAGAGGTAATTTGTGGTTTTTTTTAACCATATAATTCCTATTCCGAAAATGCTTGGTTTACGAGTTATTTAAAATTTTGTGTTTTTTTCGAAAACGTCAACCTTGCTAAAATGTTTTCTTAATTAAAAAAAACCATGGCAATTTTTTTTTTAGATTTGTTATTATTTTGTAAACTACATAGCATAGCAATGCTTGATTGTACAAAATTAATAAAATGCCACAAATAAAAACCGTACATGTTTAAACATGGAAAATACCAGAAATAAAAGCTTGATTTCCTAATTGTATAATTTTTATTTCGAAAAATTTATACTATTTGAAGTGTACAAATCAGTGTAAAAACATTAGCATTTAAGCAGCTTTTAAATAAGGTATTACATAATACAATTAAGCATTTGGTTTCATAAATAATAACTAAATACTAATGTTGCAACGAATATTCGGCAACTATTAGGTATTCGGCCTAATCGGCCACTTTTTCACTATTCGGCCGAACACCGAATAGTGGAATTGTGGCCGAATATTCGGCCAACCCAATACCTACTTAAATTAAAAGAAATATGAAAGAAAAAATCACTTCTAATTTCTTGTCATGTCATGTATTTTTGTAATTTAGAAGGTTTCTGCAGGCATAGTGAGTGAAATAAATTCACTAGTGATGTAGTAGAAATTGATGCTCTCTCCATTAACTGAACATGGATTTCTTTAAAATTAAAAAAACTGCATAATTTTTTGAATGAATCTTAAATCTATAGGCTATAAAAACAATTAGAGATTAAGTAAGAGTTGTTTATTTCGTGTATTTTTCAATTTAGTTTCATTTTATTTTATCTCTTTTTAATTTTACATATTATTTATTATGTGCCCATAAAAACATTTTAAATAAAAAAAAAAATATTTTAAAAAGTTACTCTTTCATTTCTTTCTTACCTCTACTAATATTTGAAATCCAATAGAGGCAGGTTGTGATGGAGAAAGACAATTTTCTCAGCAGTATCTGGAAGCTGGCGATTAGGCTTTTCTTCATAAACGTTTAACGTTTAATAAACGGCACAAATAGTATTGCTTAAAAAACGTAAAAATAAGGCCGAATAATTTGCCGAATATTCGACTATTCGGCCGGACTTTGGGCCGAATATTCGGTATTCGGCCATCGGCCGAATACACTATTCGTTGCAACACTACTAAATACATTTTAAAAAAGGCTTTAGGAGCATTACTCTACTGAATGAAGATACTTAAAAAAATTACATATTTATTATTTCTTTATTTTCACATTTTTACATTAATTTTACATATTTTATATTATAAAAAAACTTATAAAAATACATAAAATTAATAAAAATCTAAATAAAAACGGTAAATATCCGCCGGCGGCGGGAGGCTGGCCTCCAAGCACGCCGGCGGGTGCAGGCCGTGGCTACGGAGCTCTCCGAGACGACGCGAGGCAAGCTACGAGCGATAGGTGGTGGTACTAGACTTGTAGGCCACCACCACCCCCATCTCGGAGAGCTCCGTATCCGCCGGACTGCGGGGCGACGTCACGCAGCTCTTCTATACTTGAAAGGCCTCTTGCGTGCGTCGCTGTGGCGCACGGTGCTGCACCGGTAGCGGAGGCTGCAAGCGGGGCACAGGGCCGCGATAGCCTCAAGCTAACCGGTGGTGGCGGACTTCGTCCCGTCGTAGCTGGTGTGGCGGGGCGCGTCCCTGGTTCGCCATCCTCACCGGCAGGGGCGTGCATCCCATAAAGGCAGAAAAGCACTGCCTACCCTGACTGAAGTCCGAATTCCACCCAACCAAACAATCAAATTAAAACGTATAGAATAGAACTACTCGGCTTCACGAAAAAACTAATGATTTAAAATTTGCCGCGCGCTCCTCCCTCTCGGCGCGGCCGCTCGCGCGGACGCAGCGCCCCGCCCGTCGCGCGGGATAAGTACACAACATGACTGCCTGGTGGTCACTCACACTATTACTCAAATCCTGCGTCATATACGCTACGCTACGCTACGAATTGTGCGTGTGTATGCGTGATTCGATGCGCGATTTACTAGGCTAGGGTAGGCTTGCTTTTCACTAACACCACAAAAATGCCTCGTAACGTAGGTGTAGCTGGTCTACCATCGTTCCCGCGCGCGCGCGTCGTCGGTTGGCCGGGTACTTGTCTGGTACACTTTATAAGAAAGAAGTGTTTGCACTATATTAACAAAAGGATATGCTCATTGATTTCTAAGAAAAGTAGGTACCTCTCCTCCACTCTAATTATTTCTATTTAATCTTTTTCTGTTTTTTCTTGTGATATTTAAGTCTATCTACGGCACTGTATTTGTAGATTGATTCTGTTTAAATGACACAAAAATACTTTTTTCAAAGCCACCCTGCATCTGTATTTATGACATGTGTAATTAAAATTAAATCATTTATTGGATGTCTGCGGTGGCATTAAAAAAAATCTGCTGGAACATTTCATGTGGATATATAAAGATGTGAGAGATGAAAACCGGGCTGATAATGGAAGGGTGAAGAAAGAGGAATACAATTAAACTTGTTTATGTCTTTCATTAGTAGGTAACGATACGCTAAGGGGTGTACGTAGGTATGTGTATCAGATACTGATCACGTTCCCATGCTAATTTTTTTTTTACGATATAAAAAGCCTACTCACTCCTCACATTTAATACGTGAAGTGCGCGTATTTCACCTTAATAAGTTCGTTTTTTATATCGTAAAAAAATAATTGGTATGGGAATGGGAACGTGATCAGTATCTAATACACATACACCCCTTAGCGTATCGTTACCTACTATTGAAAGACCTTATATATTTTGAATTTTCATGGCTGCCTGCCTACCCAGTCTCGAATGTCTGTGCACGCCACTGCTCACCGGCAGACGCGGACAACGGAGTAGCAAACCGTGGTGGATTGGGTGCGCTGCTGGTGTTGAAAGAAGCGGCAGGTCTTGTCACTGGATCCTCCGGCCACACAGCGAGGAGGGCGAGGCGCTGTTGACTCGGACGCGTTGCATCACTTGTCCCTCCTCTGACACAGCGGGGTGGTGAGGCACTGTGGCGGTATTCCACTGCCGAGGCTGTCGGCGACTAGTTTTATAAAATTTTCATTTTACCAGAGAAAAATTTTCACCCTCTCAGTCTGACAGCTTTTCTTCTTTTAAATTAAAAATTATTTAAATTTACATTATTATTACAAATCCTGTTCAAACAGGTTTTTTTTAATTTATTTTTTTATCGAATCTGACAGGGTTGGCTGGCTACATCACCTACAAGATTCGTGATGTCAGCCCATAACAACAAGTGAACTAGGTGCCATGTCAGTGCTTCTCTTCATTCGCGCTGGCTACACTGAACTGGACGAAAAACACGAACTATTTACATAGCCGTTTCGACCGGCGTTTCACCGATTGCGGTGGTACCAACCTGGCCGGGATAAACCCTACCACCTAATAAGGTAAGAAGGGAAGGGACCTACAGTTTATAGTGGAATCCGAACCACGGTCAGCCTCCAACGGTCGAGTAGTCAGTTACCCATCCAAGTAGCTCGCGCTCAGCGTTGCTTAACAACAGTCGACTGCCCGCACCACTGAGCTACCGAGGCTGACGTATTTCCTTATCCCTTAGTTGACTTTTACGACATGCGATGGGGAGAGATGCAGTGGGGCTATTCTTTTTAAGTACCGACCCCACACGGTACACTTCTTCTAATGCAGGCACGTGCCCGTTTACGTAATTCTGTTCGAGTTGTTCTCGCCGAAAAGTTTTCTCTCATTGTTGCAGCGGCTTCTTCAATACGCTGGATACGCCTTTTTTAAAAGGTATTTAGTTATTATTTATGAAACCAAATGCTTAATTATAATAAATAATATCTTATTTTAAATGCAAATGTTTTAACACTGATTTGTACACTTCACGTAGTATAAATTTTTCGAAATAAAAATTCTACAATTAGGAAACCAAGCTTTTATTTCTGGTATTTTCCATGTTTAAACATGTACTGTTTTTATTTGTGGCATCCCATTTTATTAATTTTGTACAATCAAGCATTGCTATGCCATGTAGTTTACAAAATAATAACAAAACCAAAAAAAATTGCAATGGTTTTTTTTTTTATTCAGAAAAATTGTAGCAATAGCAAGGTTGACGTTTTCGAAAAAAACACAAAAGTTTAAATAACTCGTAAACCAAGCATTTTCTGAATAGGAATTATATGGGTTAAATTTTAACCTTTAAAAAAACACAAATTACCTCTACTATAACCCCCTGAAAGGAATGCATCCAATTACCCCTGGTAACCTGTATAGTATAGGTGAAGTTTGAAAATGTTATTATATCTAGTGTAAACTGCGTGTCGAAGGGGGGGTCCGGACCCCCTATAAACCCCCCCCCCCCCCCCCCCTTATATACGTCCCTGCCAATCCCAATCTTGAATACAGAATACAATCAATCTGAATAATGGTTCAGACGCAGGAGGTAAGGAGAAGAAGGGCGGAACAGCGGTGAAGGTGCGGCACATCCTCTGCGAGAAGCAAGGCAAGTGCACCGAGGCACTGGAGAAGCTGAAGGCGGGGCAGAAGTTTCCCGACGTTGCCGCTGCGTACAGCGAGGACAAGGCGCGCCAGGGAGGCGATCTCGGCTGGATGACCCGCGGCTCCATGGTGGGCCCCTTCCAGGACGCCGCCTTCGCACTGCCTGTCTCCACGGTCAACAGTCCCATCTACACTGACCCGCCCGTTAAGACTAAGTTCGGCTACCACATTATCATGGTGGAGGGTAAGAAGTGACACTCGGAACTGTTGACTATGGGATGCAAATGTGTAAGTTCCTCTGTAGTTACTAAGTAACGTTAACAGTTCTCAAGATTCAGTATTTTGAGAACTGTTTTCTTGTTCATGATCATTCAAAGACATTCAAACTAAAAGTTTATTTAATTGACGATACAATCAAAATCGCAATGTGTTAAATTGTTACTTAGAAGCTCAATATAGGTGAAAGTAGTCGGGGAAGAAGTCACTTTTTCGGTCTGTTTGGTGGAGTGAGGGAGGTGGAGCGGTAGAGATGGGCGGGGGTGGCGCCGACCATCGGTGTCGCCATAGTAACGCGCTGATTGTTGTTCAGTCGCATCCCGTTTCCTGCGCTCCGCTCATGCGTCTCGCGGCCTATGCTCGGATAGTATACCTTAACCTAATCTCTCTCAGGCTGGTACTCAGGCGGCGCCCCTGAGTACCTGGCGCCTGTGTGCGATGCACATATTGCGCACAGGGGCGGCGCGGGGCGCGGCCCTGCGTCCGCCTGACAGTCGATGAGCGACACATTGATATTCGAGATCAAAGTTTTTGTGTGAAAATGCCCCCTCTATGGCCTATTAGATATTTAAATCCCTTTGTTATCATCATCGATACTATACAACCTTTAATTTGGGCACATGGAAAATGTTTTGTTACTTAGATACATACATATTCTCAAGTTAGTATTTTTTATATTATGTTTAATTTGTTTTGATTGTTGTGCTTGAACCTAGAATTAAAGGGTTGCATTTTGTTTATTACCATCGATCGTCATAATTTTTTGTGCTGTAATTTGGTTATACGAAATTAATACCACCAAAATAAAAAAACAATTTAGAAAGAGGAAATTTGTATAAAAAATCAACACCAATTAATCTGCTTGCTTACCTTGATTGTCAGGATATAGCGCGTGGTATGTATGAACTTTATAAAAATATAATCAAACTGTATATAGACAACTAACTATTCATTTGTAAAATTGTATGTACTTACCAGCTTACCTTTCTTTGAAAGTACAGATGTGGAAGTTCTCAGACGTGCTGCCAGATTCAGAAATAATGTGATCCAAAATAAAAACTAAAGCTCAACAAAATACTCTTCTTTGTATTACCTTATCTTTATAATAAAATTAAAATAAATTTGTAAATTACTCAAACACTCCAAAGTTAAATTAAGGAATAACATATAGGAGTGCTTAAACACACAAAACTATATTTCTTTTTAGATAAATGCAAAGCTGAAATTGAAGAGAAAAAAATACGTCCCGACCAGGAATCGAACCTGGAACTCCGGCTTGAGCTGCCAGCGCGTTGCCAATTCCGTCACCGGGTCGACAATGTATCTTTTTTTTTTTATGGAAACTGACACGGTTGGCTACATCACCTACAACATCTGTGATGTCAGCCCATAACACCGGGTGAACTTGGTGCCACGTCAGTGCTTCATTTCGGTCGTGCCGGCTACACTGAACTGGACGGAAAACACAAACTATTTACATAGCCGTTTCGACCGACCTTTCATTCAGTGCGGTGGTACCAACCCGGGCGGGTCAAACCCTACCACCTAGTAATATAAGAAGGGAGTCATATCCCTTAGTCGCCTTTTACGACATACACGGGGCGAGAAGCAGTGGGGCTATTCTTTTAAAGTACCGGCCCCACACGGTACAAAATCTTATTAATCTCCAAATGAACGCAGGAGATGCGACATACCTACTAGATAACATGCAAGTAACGGTTCGAAAATTTAGATAGATACGTTTTCGACCCGGTGGCGGAATTGGCAACGCTCTGGCGGCTCAAGCCGGAGTTCCAGGTTCGATTCCTGGTTGGGACATATTTTTTCTCTTAATTTTCGGCTTTGCATTTATCTAAAAAGAAATATATAAAAATCTGTTAAGTGCGAGTTTTACCCGCGCACGAAGTTTTCCGTATCTGTCCGCTATCAATAATATCCGCCTATCCGCTCAGGTGGCATGGTCTTCGAATTTGAATTATCTGATATTTGTTTATTTTACTACGTCATTGTTTTACACAGGTCAGGTCTCCATGATTGCCCACTGAAAGCTGTTACCATAGTAACGTCACTTTATTTTTTAAAAGTGATCTGTCAAACATCAAACTTCTGAAAATTCTTTTTTTGGAACGACCAAAGATTAAGAAGCGGCTATCTTTTAGAGAAGCCTCAATGAGGTTGATAGCACTTTACGGTGGGAAAATGACAGCACCTAACAATGCATACAATGTATAAAAGCCGTTGGCGCCATCTGTTATTCAATAGTGTGACTAATCTATTTTAATAAAACGTTTCTTGTATGGGGGCCCCCCTTAATTTTTAACTTTTTCTTATTTTTCTTATTTGTTGTTTCATCCGCCATAGTAACACATAATATTATATATTATTCTGTGAAATTTTCAACCGGCTACCTATTACGGTTCAAGAGATATAGCCCTCGGACAGACGGACGGACGAACGACGCAGTCTTAGTAATAGGCTTCCGTCTGGGATACGGAAACCTAAAAAGCGAGTACATGCTTTATTTGCCATTTTTTTTACAATAAATATTCATTCAATTCATTACACTTTTTTATAATTTTTTTATTACATACCTATTTATGTATGAACGATACAATTTGTTCCCTCTAATCTTCTTTAGATCTATGATGGATGACTGTGGCAAACCGAAGCTACATGCAGGATGCAGATGTGTATGCATGCAGGATGCACTTTTATTTTACACACACACAGGCAAGACCTCTCTCACGCGCATACACGCACACACATATTATATGTTGTCTTTGTTAAATATCTTTTCAATTGGATGTATTTATATCAATTAGTAAGTAGGAAGCGGCATACGATAGTTTGTTATGAGACAAAATTTTTATTTTGAAATAAGATTTATGTGTAACCTACTGTCAAATTGTATGTTAGTAAAGAAATGTGAATTTGAATTTCAATTGTTATGTTTTTATTTTATGTATTAATATTAGGTACCTACCTAAATCTTAACAAATTAAATGTTTACTTTTAAATTAAGTTTTTATTTATCTGTGTAATTTATTTCTTTCCGCTGACATTGTTAAACAAGAAAACTCGAGCAGAGCTACACGGGCTCAGCTAGCCCTGTTTTGAATTT
Organism: Nematopogon swammerdamellus; assembly: GCA_946902875.1. Classification (NCBI taxonomy): domain Eukaryota; kingdom Metazoa; phylum Arthropoda; class Insecta; order Lepidoptera; family Adelidae; genus Nematopogon; species Nematopogon swammerdamellus. The sequence goes on from OX336336.1 coordinate 15,335,611, forward strand.
TAAAAAGTTGAGTGTTACTACATTTTAAAGGCAGGAATGCACGGCAGGCGGCAGCGGCGCGTCAAAATATTATTATTATAAGAAATTGTATGAAGTTAAACCTGTAAAGTTCTTAGTCTCAGAGTAAACCGCACTACGAGGTGGCGGCGCTGCGTGTCTTCACAAACAAATCATATGAACAAATAAGTGGCTGCTCCGAAGCTGCGTACAATTTGTTCAGACATGACATATGTCACAACTCTTAGGCAACTATAGGGTAGGTAGGTATGCGATGTTTTAGATTAGATAGAAGACAGAAGCGTATTAATAAAACCGGCCAAGTGCGAGTCAAACTCGCGCACCGAGGGTTCCGTATCGCCATGTCATGGTTCTTGGTCACACTTTTTGGTTTCTTCTATGGGAAACCCTTTGAATTTTTGACTTTTTCTTATTTTTATATCTAACAATAACACATATTCTGTGTAAACAACGGGCTACCTATTACGGTTCATGATATACAGCCCTCGGACAGATGGACGGACGGACGGACAGACAGACAGACGGCGTAGCGTAGGCTTAGTAATATGGTCCCGTACCGGATACGGAACCCTAATGACAAAGATTGAAATTTTGATAATTTTCAATTTTATATTTAGGGAGAAGGTAATACAATAATAATAATGCATAAATAAATTAAATAAAAGCAGTCTTTATTGATAAAAAAACTTAAATATTATACAAACATTTTGTAACTTTAAAGGTACCTACTTAAATGATGTTTCAAAATGAGAAATTACCAATTACCTATAATGTCTGAAATATCTTATAACCTGAATTTTTTACTTCATGAAATTATCTAAAATGTTATTGCATTTTTATGTTATCTATTTATGTCGTCTACACTACAGACAATAATTATAATTGTTTGTAGTGTAGACGGCAGGATTATTGCAGAATGAAATTCCTTCCACTCCTTGTGTATAATTTTAACATGTGAGGTACCTATTTAAATGTGTAACTTTAAAGTTGCAATAACTACCCACACTCAATCTCTCGTCAACACTGCAGGCGAAGCTATAAACTATTTTACATTAATTTGAACATAAATGAACAGAAAAACCGACTTCTTGAAGTCATTTCGTAAGTTGGAAGCTGAATGGAACAACTGTTGTGTAGATAATTTTATGTAGGTACTGGTGAATGTTAGGTGCGTCGGTCGGAGCTCGGAGCCTGCAGCATACCTAATAAGATACGTGTGACAACAGCTTATAAATGCCTTTTAATTTAGAACAAAGATAGCTTCTACTTTTTTTGTATTTGACAGCTGTCACGCGTATCTTTCCGTAGTGTAGTGAATGAATGGATAGCTCTAGACCCTGAGGTTGGGGTTGGTGTAGCGCACGTATTTGAGAAGTGCATCATTCTCCTCGCACACCCAGGGCTTGACGTGGTGGCAGGCCACGTCGTGCCAGTGCACACCGTCCTTGTAGAAGTTGTTGAGGATCGCCACGCAGTGCTCTGCAGCACCGCCCTGGATCAGCTCCTGCGAACGGAACATACCATTTATTACAACGTGTACGTTATTCGTCAGTATACAGTCAGTCAGGCAGTAAGCGTCTACTGCTGGACATACACCTGTCCAATTTTCCTCACGACCTTTAGCGGTACGGAACCACTGCTTTCCGCCGACCTACTTGAGGTCGTCGTCCCACTTGGCGGGTGGACTTCCCACACTCCGTTTTCCCGTACATGGCCGCCAATGTAGGATACGGTTACTCCAACGGGCATCGTCTCTTCGGCTGACGTGCCCAGCCCACTGCCATTTGAGCATAGCCACCCGGTATCCATTATCGACCACTTTGGTGCATCGGCGGATTGCCTCGTTACGCCCCATATCACGTAGCGATATACCCAGCATGGCACGCTCCATTGCTCGCTGGACAAATCTTTGGACAACAGCGACCGTGAGAGTCCACGTTTCACACCCGGAGGTACGTTATAATCGGGAGGGGAGGACGCACTGGTCATAAATACGGGTCTTAAATTTTGCGGAAAGTCAGCTGCGGACCGACCGCGATGTTCTCTATAAATTGTTACGTATCAAGTTTTAAAAGCATACGTTTTAAAAGTTTTTAACATTCCTATGTCAATTTTGGGTGCCGTATCACAATATTTAATTTTACATAGGTATTTCATAGAAAACAAATTGACTCGGGCAGAGCTCGCGGGTGACGTCACATCCGCAAGTTCTGGTGGCGGCTCGTCTTCCGTTTCCGGCGCGTCTCAGAGTCTCAGCACAGCAACCGCAGAGCCGTGAGTTATTTTGCGGCGAAAGTGATGCGCAAATATGGCGGCACGCGACTTGAATAGCAATACAGTCGTATTATTTACACACATACTGCCTGCGAGGCGAGACGCGCCGCCTAGAAAGTCGTGTGACATCGGTTTTACATTATTTCACTTTGTGCACGTAGGTACGAGCATGTAACACAATACTCTGAACGCGCCGTAGTCGAGTATTGAGGAGCATTCGTAGGCCCAAACGTACGACTTTGAGGCTTTAGATCAAAATCGAGAAATCTTTCTCTAAATTGCGTTTAACATTGGCGTTTCTATAGTTAAGGTCAGTCCAAAGAGTGGATGGACTCCTCGATTAAGTAAAGCAACTCAAACACATCAGAAGTTAAGCGGTTCGAAACAATACGCAACGCGCACCACCATGTCAAACGTTGGCATTGTATAGAAAAAAGAAAGTGTGCTGTTGCGTTGCGGGCGCGCCCTTCAGCCGCGCCCGCGCCTTCACCATAATATGTACATGTTGATCGCTTTCGATTTCGTCCCCCGCGTAGGTACCTACCTACTTGGAACTGTTATCATTATCAGTGTAATCAACATGAACCGCGCGCATAACTCAACCAGTGCCGGCTTGTTTGAAGAGCCGCCCGAGTTGATCGCAGAATGGACACTCCTTGCACATCTTTTTAGGGTTCCGTAGCCAGCGACGACGCTGGCAGTGACCCTTATAAAATTGGACAAGTGTCTGTAAGTATGTCCGTCCGTCCGTATTAAAAAAAAACTTGAGAGCTTCGTTTTCTTTTAAAAAGTTTGCTAGTTTAAGCCCTTTCCAACGGTATACCACATGCCATACAAATCATTCACTATGTGACCAAAATTAGGGATAGTTTTTGCAAGAGTCTAAAGCTAAACATTAACAATGGAAGCGAAGTAGTTCGAATTGAACAAAGTGCCCGCGACCGTTAACATGTTCTAAATTTGAAAATGCTCCGGAAAACGCTCTTTTCTTATAGGCGGAGTTTTATCATTGATAGCAGATCACTACTATTTTATAAAAATCGCTTTTATGTAGCTCCGAGCTATCCATAAGGTGTCTAAAGACGCCCATGAACATTGGGTCATATTTGAGGGCTGCGAATGCCATGCTCGGCTGAAAGGTGCCTATTACCGCCCCTCTTGAAGGACCCGAGACTGTACTTGGGGTAAAATTTTATATGAGTAAAGAGAGCATTCCGGAGTTTTCCGGTTCTGTAGATTAAACTATGCAGAACCGATTGGAACGCATGCGTGGCTAAGTTCAGCATGTAGAAGAGATGTAATCCCTGCCAGTACGCGTGGATGTGGAAAGTGGACGACAGGACCGCGTCAAGCTCGTCCAAGCACTACCTATGGAATAGGCGATATAATTGCACATATATATTTTTAATTTAACACGAAGCCGACATCCCTACGGATTTGTGTGCGTGAATGGTTCTAGACCGCGAGAAAATTCAGGTTTCACCAGTAGCACGACTCGACGCTTGATTGCTTCTAAAGGCACAAGCCGATATTCAGCTGAGTCGTCCAAAAAGTGCGACCAGTAGGTGTGCATTCCAGCAGAACCGAATGTGCGTTTTATACAGAAGCAGCTTTTGGGCTTACGACGCGGCAGCGTGACCTTCACACGTATTGGGTAGTTGATTGAGAGCTTTCCTTTTGCCATTCATATCCTACCACGTACAACCTAGTGTTTTTCAAAAGGGTCGTGAAAAGGCTCCTTTCAGGCCGGCGGCATGGCATTGTCTTGTCAGTTGATCATCATTCTCATTCTCCCTATGCATCACAGAATGTCCATTGGCTCGGTGTCCATGGGCGTCGTTCCACGTACTCGCATTTAGCGAGTAGGACATGTGCATCGTTCCACATTTACCGAGTAGGTTGAACGATGCACATGTCGCGCTGCCCATAAACATAAGAATAGACCGTGAGATGTGATCCTGTTCCTTTATTAGGAACATTAATAATTTTATTTATTTATTTATTTTTATGAGGAAAGCGTGGCGGTAAGATTGATTGAAAAACTATATATGTATATTGTACAATAAAAATACATATGTATATTAACTAATCGAAAGAAAGGCAGTAATACCATTAATTAGTAGGATTCGAAGATGGTCTGACCTTAAATTTTGTCACTTATTTGTTATTGTAGGTAGGTACACTATTCCAAATTTTGGTATTGAAGGCAAAAAAAGTCTATCTGCAGAGAAATTAAGTATGACTGGACGTAGGATAGCTACAGTCTACAGCCTGCGTTCTGTAGTCCCAACAATCCAAAGGGTAGTCACCGGGTTGACACCTTCTCGAAGGTGATATATTATGGGCTGGTCTCTGACTGCCAGTTCAGCGACCCATACCAGATTATATAAAAAAATGTTAAAACTCACCCTATTGTCAGGCTGCGGCTTGCCGATGCCGCCGCCCTCGGACCAGTCGTTCTGCTGACGGTTGGTGGTGGGCGCCAGCTTCTGCAGCTCCGCCGTCCAGAACCAGCCGTTCACCTCATTCGGGAGCAGGTCGGGCCGGTTGCAGCCCTTGAAGTCGCAAATGCGACCCGACGTCCAGATGTATTTCACCTGGAGCCACGACCAAAATATCATTAATGCTCTGCCGTCTGTCGTGAGAACACAGCAGCCATTTATGTTTATTCATAAGGCAATAAATAAATACTGACAGTAAATCTCACTCAATGAATGCACAAGGCATTTGTCTCGCGCACGCGAGCGTCCAACGAGCTAGCCCCAATCATTTTCAAAGACGAAGAATCCATATTTGCATGTGTCGGTATCTCATTGCCAGAACAATGGCGGCCATAAGTCGGTCGTTTGCCAATTGAGCGTAGGAACAATGTGTCCGCTTTGGTTCAAAGTATTCAACTAATACGGTGCTCGAGGTAGATTATTCTGACAGGCGCCTTTGTTGTGAGAAACTTCAGCATTTTTGCTTCTGCATTCGTTGAATGCGAGGTGCTGGGTCGCTACTGACACAGATCAACTTAGGTATTATCATATCAGGCTTTCCACTCCGACCAACTAAACTGAACAACTAGTTGTGCAGCTACACTTGTAAGTAAGTAGAGGCACAGAATATTTAATGAGTAGAGGCATCGCAATGGTCGTCGAATTCGCTCTTTCATTGCAAGGTTTTTGATAAGGTGCCAAAATAAATGCATGTAAGACACCCGGCACCTAAATTTGTAATGGGTAATCAGATTCCCAGAACAGGTTATAATATAATTTTTTTATGTAAGTTAACCAACATGGGTGGCTGTGCTGAGAGACAATGGTGCAGTCGACAGGGCCAAAAACACATCTCGCGAAACCACGCTCAATTAGGTGCCATGCCAGAATATTTGCCAACTGTTGTTAGGCTGTTCTAGCCTGTTAGTACGACGTTTCAAGACACCCAGGTTAAAGGATTCTGGAAACACCAGGTCCTGGACCTGGTGTTTCCGGAATCCTTTAACCTGATCCAATATTCCTAGGTAGGTACCTACCCACCACCTGTGTGTGTATATAGAACTGCTAAGTACCTAGGTTACACATTACCCAATACTTAGTTACCTACTTAGGTAATGATAATCATTAGAGAAACACGATGTTCTGTCATCGAGTAATCTTGATGTGATGACGACCGACGCCGTTCCGAGCGCCGCCGTTCACTACTTACCGCACACCGCGTCAGCCATCACACCATAATGATTCCAAACCGGATTTTCGCTTAAACAATTGAATGGAACTTCCAAATATGTACAAGGTTAATATAAATTTGACAAAAATGAACAATTTTCCAGACGAGCATCGCTTTTAAATACCTGTCGATCAAAATGTTTGTAGAAGACTGTCTTCTAGTCTTCTGAAGACATTATTTTCCTAATCATCTCTATCCTAACATCTTAGACAAACAGTGACGTTTGTTCGTCAAATACTAAGCAAAGAATAATACAATACTGCTGGAGAGGAGAGGGGCCTATTGAACGAGTTTTACGCAATACCTATATATTTTCTCGTAGGCTCGAAATTAGAAATATATTTACGTAAGTGGATACATTCTGAGAGATCGCTATAATGTAATGACAGGTATCGATATGATTATACTTTAAACAGCAAAAGTGAACAAGAACACCTGCCACAACACAAAGAGTTTCCGCTAGCTAGTTCCCAGGAAAATAGAATGAAATGAAAATAGGAAAGCACGCATGCGCGGCGCGCCGCCTCTCGCTTCTTCAGTGAAAGAAACAAAGTGCTTATTTAGCTTCTATATGACCTAGGTATCTGAAAACTTTTCCTAAAAAAACGTCTAAAGTTAGCACAGCGACATCGGGTCAACACGTGCGTCGCTATAAAACTAAATTGCGCTCATTCAATTAACTTTGGTTGCTACTCAATTAACTTCGAGTAATTGTGTAAACTTCGAGTAAAAGTGACGCAACAATAATAATTTTCATCCAAAATATTTTCATGAGTCGTCAGACCAGAGAAGAGAAAGACAATAAAACAATGCACAAAGCCTCAATGTCATAGCTACTTATTGAGGTTTTTCAGAACGGCATACTGGAACTCGTCACCATTAACTCACAATGCTCGTTTAGACGTTTTAGACAGCTCAAAGACTTGCACTTATTCACATAGCCCATCACGGCCGCAGCCTTCCACAGGCGGAGGCGACGCGACACGGACGACACGAGCTGTCCGACACGAACAACAATAGGTAGGTAGGTACCATCACCAGCCGCCTGCCGCCGGGCAGCAGTCAGCACCGCGCCGCCGGCATCATTTCGTATGCATGTGGAAGAATATGCCTTATTTGTACGCATTACCGGCGCGGGGGCGGCGTCACGCATTTATGAAGATGAATAAATAAACAATTGAAACTGTTTGCTATTACAAAAATGTGAACTCGCAAACGGAATCCGTATGAGAATTACGACACGGTACCGAGAAACTTTCTATTTCTACTAACAAAACGTCGTCGCCAGGAAAGAAAAGCTTAGGAATTCCGGCCAGAGTTCCACCTGCGGCGTTCGATCGTCATGTGGCCATGTATGCGTCTACTTATCGCGCCATTCCTGTCTGTAGGAAGTAGGAATTCCTGTCCGAAAGTTGCACTCCACCCTTATCGGCCCCACAAAGAAAACAAACTAGATAAATTGGCATTTGTCAACTATCGCCGCCGCCGTGTCGTCCTAATCTCATATAATAGCATGTAGCGACGCATTAGGGCTACCGCAGACGACCAACTGCCCACCGACCCGACTATTTAATTGAGTTGGATCGGGTTGGAACGGTCACTGAGCACACGAACGATTATTCTTTCTCTCACTCTGCAGGTAGCGGCGCAGTCAGGAACAAAGGAGAAGAAAACGAGTTGGCCAACTAACACCGACTGCCGCTGTAGGCGAAGAAGTCGGCGGCGGTCGGTCCCAACTACAGAGAGGGTGCGCAACACGGAGCCGATCCAATTTTTAAGTTGGGACCACGCCCCCCAACTTTTAGAAAAAACTGTCAATTCTCCGCCGACTTTTTCTTCTCCTTTGTTCCTGAGCGCGTACTACCTGCAGAGTGAGAGAGCGAACAATCGTTGAAGAATCGTTGGACAATTGGCACGGGAAGCCAATTCGCCGCCGACTTTTTCTTCTCCTTTGTTCCTGAGAGCGCACTACCTGCGGGTCCGTGTGCGCACCCCAACGACTATGCCCGCCCGACCCAATTAATAATCGGGTCGTTGGACAGTTGGTCGTCAGCGCGGAGCCATAGCTGATTCGGCAATGAAGGAACGAAATTTAGTACCATCTTAATGCTTATATATAACGTAAACGTAAACGTACCTACCGTTAATGAACCTGAAAGACGAATAATATTGCTAGAGAGAAAGAAGAGTGATACACGAAAATTTATGATTATATCAAACCGAAAGTATTGGTCACGTCCACAGGCCACTGGTCAGTGGCATTGGTGTACCAAATTTAAAATCCCTGACTTGGTATCATGTAAGACACATTGGGATTACCATATCTTCTTTGTATAATACAGAAGGAGGAGAGAACACTCACGTTGTCCTTGACGATGCGGCTCTTGACCCAGTCGTTCTCGTCACTGGTCTCGAGGGACACGAGGTCCATGCACCGTTTGCGACAGAAATTCCTGGCGCCCAGCCAGTCCATCTCCACGCCGCGCTGCTCCGGGTCCCGCCACGAAAAGAAATAGCCTTTTCCTGTAAACAATATAACACAAGGAATTTATTTTGATGTTTTATAATCAAAATAATCTGGCCTTACAGTTGAGTGTCCAAGAACCGGTATTCCCATAGGGATAGGTAGGAGTGAGGAAGGCTTAATCAGGAGGTACAAAATTTAAGGCCCAAAGACACACGCTGTATCCTGACAATCAGGGTAAGCAGAGTAATCGGTGTTGTGCTGCAAGAACTATGGAAAATTGCAACACAACATCGACCACCACATTTAGCAAAGTATTCGGACAAGATACCTATCAAGCAGCAAGTAGGGCACAAAGACCCACATGCTGCACGACTCGGTGGAAGGACCGTTCCAAGGTGAGAGGTCTTTTTTTGGTTTTTTTTATAATAAGCACAGTCGAATCTACGTTCATGTCTTTTTATTTTTTTTAATACCTAACTAAAGTGATGTGATGTGATGACTCAATAAAGCTTAATGGACTGCATGACATGAAAAAATTAAAATTTCAATTTTTTTCGGTCGTAATAAAATTTTTTTGCTCCGGTGTCTTTTCAATTAAACAAAATAATGTTTGACAAGAATTTTTTTTTGTAAAAATCGGATAAGGTTTAGGGGGTTAGAAAACATAAATGCCGAAAGACGATTTTGTTAATGATATAGCAAAAAATAATCGTTTCCCCCCCCCCCCCCCCCCCCTGTTCTCCTAGGTTTCTAAAGCTAAAATTTGGAGTTTCATAGGGTTAGTAGATATTAAGCCTGTAATCACAGGAAAATTACAAGTTTTTCTACAATGTAATATTTTCGAGGAAAAAACATATTTTTGTTTCAGTACGGAACCATAATTTGTGCGAGCCTTACTCGATTTTGACCTTTTTTTTTTGTGTTGGAACAAGTACATACATGTAGATTGTAAGTACCTATATAAAATACATAAATAAATTGTACCGTGTGGGGCCGGTACGTAAAAAGAATAGCCCCACTGCATCTCTACCCGTCGCATGTCGTAAAAGTCGACTAAGGGATAAGGAAATTCGTCAGCCTCGGTAGCTCAGTGGTGCGGTCAGTCGATTGTTGTTAAGCAACACTGAGCGCGGTCGGATGGGTGACCGCTCGACCGTTGGAGGCTGACCGTGGTTCGGATTCCACGTTAAACTGTAGGTCCCTTCCCTTCTTACCTTACTAGGTGGGTTGGTACCACCGCATTGAACGAAACGTCAACCGTGATAGTTTCCATAAAAAAAAAAAAAATAATAGAAATACACGCCAACCGCCAGCCTTTGGGCCAATTTAGGTGGCAGGACCCGCCACAGGAGACTGCATTTTATATTGTTAGTTGATAGGTTGATACTTATTTATAAAATTATGGTTTAGTTTTGATTTCAATAATATTGTCACCTGTAATGTTTCTGCTAACATTCTCAACAACAAGAGATGTTCCGCGAGAGTGCAAGGAGTGCAGTATCCAGTATCCAGTATGTTATGTTATGTATGATGTCAACTAATTATGTACAGGCTGGTGGATAAGGGCACCGAATTTAGATGAAGTAAACAATGTAGATTTTAGTAATATTTACGTAATATTCACGGGGCACAGGGCGCACGCACATGTTACAATGTTGTAACAGAAACGGCAAACGCAAGCAAAAAATTGCAAATGTGCGTAATTAGTAATTAGCACGCGCCTGAAATGGCAGTCGTAAATCACGATTTATATTATTTATGTACTATGATTATTACGAAATCGTGACTTCGAAGCTGTAATGATTAAACAAGGCGAAAAAAAAATACATCGCCCGAACAGGGACTTGAACCCTGGACCCTTGGATTAAAAGTCCAATGCTCTACCGACTGAGCTATCCGGGCTTCGAGGGTCGCCGTGTAATATAATATATCATTATATTTACTGTGATTTTGTCTACACATTCGTCACTTTTACAGTCAGTGACGTCATCGTGATTTACTCACACGCTGTAGGTAGCAATTTATTGTTTTGCTTTAACACCTATGTACACAAAATACCTCGCGGGGCGACGGACGCGGCGGCGGCGCGGCGGGCGGGACAGATGAGGAATAAATAACGTGTCACAATCACAAACAACAAATAGTTTTTTAGGGTTCCGTATCCCTAGGGATCCTATTATTAGGCCTGCGCTGTCTGTCCGTCCGTCTGTCTATCTGTCCACCTGTCTGCAGCGATATGCCTGTCTGTCTGTCCATCCGTCTGTCCTATCCTATGTCCTATATTTGAACCATAAAAGGTAGCTGGTTGTAATTTTCACAGAATATGTGCTATTATGGCATATATTATACTAAAAAATAATAAAAAAATACAAAAAGTAAAAAATAAAGGCGGGTCCCCATACAAATAAAATTATTTCCAGAAGAGCTCCAACTACCGAATTACTAAAACATTTTTACATCGCCACTTCGCGATTTTCGCCATAAAAAGACATTCTGTGAAATTGTCAACCGGCTACATATTATACGGTTCTAATGGACAGACAGACGGAGAGACAGACAGACAGACAGACAGGCAGACGGCGGCGGCGGCGTAGGCTTAGTAATAGGCTTCCGTACGGCGGCGTACAGAAACCTAATAAAAACCGGTCAATTGCGCTCTTGACCGGTTTTCTTTTTATTTTCCGAAACTCGTAAGCACGCACCTGCCTGTTCCAAAAAACACAAACTACCTATCCTGAATAAGAGAAAGCACGATGATGAGTCTGTTCACCCGGCTCCATTGTTGACTCTGCCTTCGAGATAGTTTGTTGGCGGTTGACATACAGACAGGCGACACAATAGCCAGGTACCTGCATCGGTCGACACAAGCCATTGAGAACATAATGTAGTCGTCTTTGGGTGTCGTCGTTTTTAAAATAATGCAGGGGGCATTATCCACACCACATTGAATTGAGCAGCCGATCACCAGAACCACACGCATCGGCCACTCGACGTATCGTACGTAAGTATGTGGAAGTGTCTATTCGTAGGTATACCTGCATGCGAGTATACCTACGAACGAATAGCCCTGCCCGATCGGGAATGTCTATTCGTAGGTATACCTACGAATAGCCCTGTCCGATCGGGCATGTCTATTCGTAGATAAACCTGCATGCAGGTGTATGCAAACTGCACTATGGGAGTTTTCAACGAAACGTAACAAAAACGACATGCGCCGCTAGGGTTAAATTTTAACCCTGGTTATTTTTTTTTTTAAACCAACTTGCATAGTGCAGTTCGTACCTACGAATACCTCATACCTGCGAATAGCACTGTCCTGCCCGGTAGGTCTATTCGTAGGAAATCAAATAGGACACTCCCAGTTCTTAGATAATCTCTGTTTGGCATACTACGAGTTCTTAGTTAATAATCTCTGTTTGGCGTACCTACGAATAGCCCTGCCCTAAGTATGTACAGACCCGGCAGTAAATAATGAACTTCGAGCTTTACAAACAGGCAATCCGGTTGTACAGCGTCTCACGAACTCGCACGTCTCTGTGAGACAGGGACGACACTCTACAACCGGATTGTCTCTTTCTAAAGCTCGATTTTCATTACATTATTTACTTGCTGGGTACTACGCCAAGTTTCCCTATAATTGACAGTTGACAACTCATAAATGACATGACCCTATAATTTAGATATCTATGAGGAATGGAATGAACAAACTCTGGCTAAATGACCGCTCTGTACCATCTTGGGGTCACAAGTCATTAAACAAGAAGAAGAATCCCATTTTGTTTATGAAATCCGGTATGGGTAGCCACCTCAGATCAGCTTTCCTGATCTGAGGTAGCCACCCAAAGCATATTATGCTCCATTCAACATTCGACCTGTCGCAAGTGAAGCCGCGGCACGCCCAGACCACTCGGCCACGCGCCGCGCCGCGCCGCGCCGCTTGATACTTGAAGTCCGGCTTCCTAAGCGTGACCAATAATGACTATATACTGCTTAGTGTGGGTAAGTCTACCATGACATGGATCACTAGGCACGCCACAGTCCCCTGGGCAAGTGCCGTCCCTAGTTGCGAAGAATATACAGCCAGGGTCGTAATACATTACACTGTATGAGTGTAAACGGCCAAATCCTAACGATAGTTACTAAGAACTAGTGAGATGTAAGAAGAAACAGGTGAAAAGTCCATGGCAGATAACTCACCGTCAGCATACCGCTCGTGGATGACTCGCTGCACACAGGAACTAGGGACCGGCGGCTCTAGGATACGACCGTTGGGGAACTGCGCTTGCACCGACAAAACGCCGGCCAGCACCAGCAAACACACCACCTGACGCATCTTCTGCAACAAACACATATGCCATCCATAAACTTGAAACCAAGAAGAAAATAAAGAATAAATAACTGTTTTATGTATGACGTAACACATTTTTCAATGTGTCTCAAATAAGTTTAGCCGTAGCCAGCCACGCGCCGCGCCGCCGCCGCGCCGCTGCCGCGCCGCCACCACCTCCGAATCCATCCACGTAACTATCTTATACATACCTATTATTTAGAACAGCCTGCATTTCATCAACGTTAGTACAAAATATGTTGCCCTCTTTGGCTTCGGCTTTGCATATGGAACGCAGTTCTACAGTTTTTAAATGAAGAATTCAGCTTTTTAAGAAGGTCGACGATCAGCAATACTCATGTATTCCTCGATTGGCAATATCTAAAACGATTTCGTCTGTTGGACTTACGGTCAGAAATGGAAACATAGCCTACTCTTATCCACCTGAGCGAGCACAAGTTCCTCTTTTAGATGCAGTTGACAGAGTGGTCGTGGCCTTCGATTTGAGGTAAACACGGAACTGTAAAGTTGTTCTGAGAATGTTACTCGTATACTTTAGTCTGCACGAAGCGTGCGGCTGTGCGAAGAATCCCTATTGGTATTTTGTTTGTCGGTAATCAAGATTTTTCTGTTTGACTAGAATTCTAGCTAAGGTGAAAGCGGGTGAATCACAAACAACATACATGCACGATTTGTTATTTTTCGGGCCTTAAAGAAATCAACAGCTATGAACCGAGTTACGTACTTATATATGTTTATTTTCCTTTTTCTTTATGTTTTTATTATATACCGTGGTGTTGGCTGCGACACTGGCAAAAATACGTAAGCTATAAATATATCTAGGTACGCGAGATCGCCATAAAAGCCAATTCACCAGCCTCGTATGGATGGGCCGGCTCCGTGGACGGATTCTCTACGGGGACACGGACGGACGGGCGGTACGGGTACCGCGGCTAATGAAATGGGGAAAGTTCTTTAGTGGGGCAACCGGTCCTTTAGAAAGTACGGCGACCTTGACGCGAGGAGGCCTGGCTCCGGTCCCGCACCTCCCACCTGCCATCTTCCTTGGGAATCACCTGCATTCCCCAGGGCACAACAAGCGTTACCCAGAAATGTTGAGTCCATATAGGTAGGTAGGATGGTGACATGGGATGGGTGGTGATAAACTAATGAGCTTGCATTATTTATCTTATCTTTGACAACCTAGTGAAGGCTCCATTGGAAATAAAGCATTCATATATGTACCTACTAGTAGCTAGAAGATCTTTAAGTTTTCCGCCATCTTCAAATTAGTTAAGTAGGTATTCATGTGCTTTATTTTTATACCAACAGCGCTTATTCAAACATACTCAACTTAACGATGGGTTTAGTCGTGCGATTTTTTATAATAATGAATGAGATGTGACATAATTTTATCATTTCTATTCGTAAAACTGGTTCTCATCGCAACCTAAAGTGTTATAAGTTATATCAAGCGCGTTTACCGTTGACCTTTGAATGGTATTCTACTTGAATTCTTACATTGTTAAGCTTGTTTTGTAACAATTTTCCACATAATTGTTTTTCCACTTACTAGTTCAAAATGCATCTTGAAAGTTTAGGAATGTTAAAATTTTTATTAGGTACTTATATTATCTTGTTATTTTTAATGAATTTTTTGAGAATTTCCATAAAATAATAAAAACACAATTCATTAGTTAGTACCTGAAATGAAATGAAAGACCTAGTTAGTGTACGGTGTATAGTATTGTTTAGCAGCCGCATAGCTCACTTGTGTATGTTTTGTTAATGTAGGTACATTGTGTGTATTTGTATTAATTGATACAACTTGAAATGTTTATGAATGTCAACAGCGGTTATGTTATGTATGACATATTTTTATTCTTGAAAATTTTAAATTATATGTAAGTAGTTGCAACACTTATTTGTTTAGTGCACGCACGATAATATGCGCCATCAGCCCATCACATAATACAACATTATGAAAATTATGAGTTTATGACACAAATACACCCAATTTATTAGAACTACAGGAGCAGTTGCAAGTTAGTTAATGTTTTATTTTAACAAATTAGTGAAAGAAATTAATTGTTTTTCATTACTTACCTAATTTATGAATTTTCCGAAACTATAAAACCACTTTTTTCACAAGATGTTATCAACTTATCACAGAAAAGATGAAGTGAAAACAATGCCGCTTACCCCTGTGAGGTGTTGAATGATCCGCGGAGGTCAATCGACTGGTACCGCCCGCACGGCGCGCTGCTACTTATAAGCAGGAAGCTTGGCGACGGACGCGGGACGACACATCGCCGCGCCGCCGCGCCGCTTGCCGCCCCGCTTCCGCTGCGCACGCGCATTGCCACCCGTCGTCGCTGCGCACCACCATCTTCCACCCCAGCCACCCCTGCTAAGGGATGCTAGCGATCCTAATATCATTGAAACATAATAAAGATCGTGAATAGATCTTATCCATTCACGATCAAACGATCCCTACATGTTAAAAATTGTATCTTCTGTACGATAATGATAATGAATGACACAAACGAGACAATAATTATCTATCTAGCGGCTTTTTTCATAGGTAACGGAAAAAATCCCTAGATGAGCTTTTCTCATACATCATTACGGAAAAAAACATGTTACCGGCAAAATGTTTTTTTTAATGGAAATTTGATGTCAATGCATGGTGAATTGGTGAAGTAGATGCTATGTCAGAGCTTCCCTAGGGGCGTGCCGCGTGCCGACTACATTGAACTGGACGGATCGAATGCTAAGCTGAGTTCACAATGACTGATGCTTGGGTTGTATGCTTCACCTTACCTCCGCCGGACCTGCCGTCTATGTCCGCATTATGCGAGTGAGGAGCGTTAGCGTATTCAAAGAATGAGATGCTTTTAAAGCGATCCTTTCAATGTATTCGTGATGACAATTTGCATTTGAAGAAGACACGCACACTTGTTTAGCAACTGGTAACATGTTTCACCGTGCAAGCTGAAAATAGTGTCAGAAAGGACTCATTCTTTGTGAATTTGCGAACAAGGGTCCAAATATTTTTAATTATTTTTATTGTTTATTTATTTGAATTTATTTTCGATTTTTTATTTATTTTCATCTAATTGTTTGCTAATTATGTGAAATGTACACCTCATCTTCCAACACGTAATCTATCATTTCAAAACTGTTTGGCGTATGGTACAAAAACCTAATGAGAACGTTGTTCATATACATCATACCGAGGGTTCAGTAGTAGTTCGCGTATAGCGAGCGCACACTCGCAATCACGCGGTAGCACTCGCACATATCTCGAATTCGGCACACCTTATTTTATATGATATATTGAGTTCTTCGTATCGTATCGTATGATTGTATGGGGAAAATTTTCATAATGGTCTCAATGGATTCTATTACATACCCTTCATTCCCCCAATAAATGTTTTTGCAAATATCTTTAATGTCACCAAACAGACACGCCAATGGATGACTATTTTACGACTATTTTATTTACAATTCTCACACTCAAGTTTTTTTTTGCTACTGCCTGCTTACACTTTTCACTATTCGACGCTCAAAAGTCCAAAGGTTGACTGGAAGAAATTTCAGCGACCGACGTGACTTGAAAGGAATGAGCTGGTGTGAATGCTTTTGGGTCATTCTTGAGCCCCTCGATTTTCACTGTCCTGAAGCAAAATTGCTACTTATTACAAAAATTTGCACATGAAGTATTTTTTTCCTTGAAATTTTAACTATAAACTAACTGGGCAAATACTGAAATAGCGTAAAATATAAAATTAAATAAGGCAAAAAAATTATCAAACCCCCAAAAATTGATCTCACTGGCGCGTCCACGGCCCAGATTGTTACACAAAACCATCTATATTTATTTTTCTGTGCAATTAACTGATATGATATTATTTACCGTGCAAGGTGATTAGTTGTTAATTTCCTAAAAAAGGTTTTATAAAGCGTATTTTATATATATTTTATTTTATTTAGTTTTAAAATTTTGTCCGAGACCTAACAATGATTTCACTGGCGCATCACAAAATCGCGCGTACATCACTAGCGGAACGGTTAAAAGTCGCGTGATCGACCCTTTGCCGAACAACGTCAGTCGTGTTTCAAGCTGCGGGGAGTGGTTGAGCGACTCCTCGCTGCGTTCCCGAAATACGAAGGTAAGAAATTGATTCCACTGGCTTGGTTCTGGTACATCGTTGATTACTCTGGCTGAATTTTATTTATAGTGGCTTGTTCCAAAATCAATTAAATGATCTATATACAATACTCCATGTAGCCATTATCTACTGTGTTAACCTCATTACTCTGATTTTAGTACATTCGCGGTAAATGACAAATTTTCAAAAAAAATTGATTCCCTTGGCATTGATTCCACTGGTTTTATAGCCTGGGTAATCAATATTTGCTTAGTTTATCCCAGAAAAAACGTTTGAATTGTGCGGAAAGGCATCTATTACAATTCATTATTATTTTAAAGCAATGTCTATAATGTGACATATATTTATTTATTAAAATTCTTTATTTTTACACCAATACACGGGACAAAAAGGTCAGCTTAACGCTAAACAGCATTTTATTTTAGCTAACCTATGGGTATGATGAAGGTATTGTAGGTGTACAGTGATAGTGCAATGGGCTTGTATGTACATACAGTTATATTACGTAAATATAATATGAATACATGAGTACTGTCACATCAGACATCACACATTACATACTCATCAAGGAATCCACTTTTTGCGTCGCATATATAAGGTGCTTCGTTATTCATGTCAAAAACTTCGGGAGGGCTACACACACACTCAAACAAACACGTTACGCAAAAAAAAATGTTTTTAGCATTACTTTTCGGGAAATTTAACAAAACATGTTTGCTACCTAAACATTAAATAGATCAATCTGTGTGTACTAGTAGGTAACTTACAATGTACGGGGTCAATGAACGTACTATGTTCAAACGAAAAACAGCTGTTTGTTGTGTTTTTGAATGGGTGTGCGTGTGTCAGTGTGAGTATGTGTGGGTGAGTACCCACACATACTCACAATGGCATACTTCACTTACACTAGTCTAGTAGTTAGGAACTTACATTTTTGTTTTTTTATTTTTTTTATATAGAAAGCGCGACATGTGGCATCGTTTCACTTACGAGTAGGTGACTTACGATGCCCATGGACATTCTGTGATGCACGCGGATTGCAAATGCCATGCCGGCCTGACAGGAGCCTTTTCACGCCCCTTTTGAAAAACCCCAGGCTGTACTTGGGAGGAAATAGATGAGCTCCCTGCTCATCTATTTCCACGCACTAGTTCCACATTTTCCCGGTATGTCGATCATCGCGCATCCACGGTAGGTCGATTGTATAGTGGTGCATTACGCGTAGTGCGGAGGTGGAATGGGGACGACGAAATCGCGTTAAAGAGCTCCTCCGAACACTCCCCGTGAAATAGACGATAGAACACACTTAGGGAGCCGACGTGCCTACGGAGTTGCAGCGGTTCTAAGTCGCGGAAAACCACAGGGTCATCCACAAGTCGCACGGCACGACGCAAGCTGGTATTTAGCTGAGCCATCCCACTGGCGCGAGCAGTACTCCAAGCAAGACCTAACCTGCGTATTATACAACGTCAGTTTTTGGCTCGCCGTGAAGTACCGCTTCACCTTGTTGAGTACACCCAGCTTTTTTGAGGCCAGCTTGGCCTTGCCCTCAATGTGACGTCGGAAGTTTAAGTCGTGCGGCAGTTCGACACCGAAGACCCTGAGGTGGTCGCTTAATTTCAGCGACGTGTTTTGGAAGGAAGGAGCTGGTGTGAACGCCGTTCTTTTCGCACTAAAAGCGCACACTTGTGTCTTCGATGCGTTGAACACGACCAAGTTGCTGCGGCCCCATTCGGCAATCGACTTTTTTTTTTATATAATCCGGTATGGGTGTCTGAGTTAGAGGGGCTAAAGCGCATGCCCCGACCAGCCAATATCACCTCCGAGAAGGTAGGTGCCGGAGACTTCCCTGGATTGCTGGCTATACTGGACTAGAGGAGAACACAACCGAGGCTGCTATGCGGCCATCTTACATCCAGTACGGTGGTACCAACCCAGTCGGCCACAATTTGAGCCTACCACCTAGTAAGGGGCAAGGGAAGGGACCTACAGTTTTACACCGGTTCCGAACGGTGAAGCAGCAGGTGTAGGTATGCACGTAATTTTTTCGTCAGAAAAAACTCATTGGTACACGCCGACGGGATTCGAACCGCGGACCTTTCGCATGAGAAGCCGATGCCCAAACCACTCGGCCACCCGCCTCTAAAAGGCTAAAACCCGACTCGAGGGTTTGCTCGAGTTCGGACACAAGTGTTCGCCTCTTCTCGTCCACATCACTCCGTCTGGCTGAAGGGTGGGTTTCCAGGTACATCATGAGCTGCGTATTGATAACGCGCTCCATCACCTTGCAGAGGAGGGAGGTAATTGCTATGGGTCGGTAGTTTGACGGGTCAGAGCGATCGCCCTTTTTAGGGACAGACTGAACGAAAGCTGATTTCCAAGCTGCCGGCACGCGGCCAGTAGAGTACGAGAGGCGAAAGAGGCGCGTCAGTATTGGAGCCAGCTCGGGAGCACACTTTTTCAACACCAATGTATGCACTCTGTCCGGCCCACTCGCTTTCCTGACGTCTAGGGTAAGAAGCTCTTTCCGCACAGTTCTCTGTCGGAACTGTACTTCTGGCATGGAGTTCTCACACCGGATTGGGGAGAAGCTCCCCCATCATCCAGGTGGGAGTTCTCCCCAAAAAGAGATACCAGAAGGTCGGCTTTATCTTTTGCGGAGTGAGTCAGTGATCCTCTAGTGCGCTGCAGAGGTGGAAGTGAGGAGCGGCAGAAATTCGACTCGACAGATTTGGCGAGAGACCAGAACTCACGGCTCCCAATTGGGTACCGGTTCAGCCTATCGCCAATTCTGCCCATATGCTCGAATTTAGCCCTATACTAGGTACTTACCTACATTTACAAAAATTGCTGGAAATAGCCACCTTGCACTCGGATGCAAAGAGTGGCCTTCCTCACGATGCTCTGATTCACACGAACTATAGAGTGTCACTGTCATATACCGAATGTGTTTACGATCCGAACACGCAACTCTTCTTCATTCTCCACGGTGGTGTGACCATGCTGGCCATAAACTAGGTCCTTGGCCCGTCCGCAGAGTCCCCACACATGAAAATCTAGCGGCCGTACATACGTCATAGTATGTTGCTCATACATCGTCACACACAGCAGCAACTAAGTTCCAGTTTGAGTCTCGGTAACCGGTATTTTGAATTTGCGTGCTATTTTCCTGTAATCGTTTCAAAGATAGTTTATTCATTTTAGGCAATCATCGCACCTCGAAAAAAACAGACTCGGGAAGAGAGACTAGAAAAAAAAGGAATAGCTGAGCGTCTCTACGTGATTGTTATGAGAGTGTGTCGTTTTTAATAATTCTTTAATTTCTTTTTAAATGATTTAATGTTAATGTTGTTATAGCAATGCGCATAAAAAAATAAAATGAGGAGAAGACAGGTAATTATTGTTTTAATCAACCTACAAGTAGGTAATTATTACTAGTGAGTGAGAATCAGCGTTTAAGTGCATTATTGAATATTTGAATTGTGTTTAACATGTTCGAAAAGATTTGTTGGAGGCGATTATTTGCTAAAAATAAAAGCCAAACAATTAAAAATTAACTATTTTTGATTCCCTTGTCACTCTGTATTGATTCCCCTGGACATGAAATTTTCATATCAAATATCTTTGCATACATACGTTAGAATTTGGTGCCTAATCGAAATTTATGTTTCTTATGCATCTAACTTTAATGTTTGATCACAGGTTTTATAAAATTTTAAGAATTAAAAACTGCCAGTGGAATCAACTGAATACGCCCAATCTCAAGAATGACCCTTTTCTCTTCTCATTGAACGCGCAAACTTGTGTCTTGGAAGCGTTGAACTCGAAATTACTGCGACCCCATTCGGAAATAGACAGGAGTGTTTGTTCGAGTTCAGCTTCAGGTACAAGGCCGCTGCTGACCGAGGTTCGGATTCCTCGTAAAACTGTAGGTCCCTTCCCTCCTAATCTTACTTGGTGGTAGGGTTTAACCCGCCCGGGTTGGTACCATCGCGTTTCGATCGACGTTTCGTAAATGAAACGTCGGTCGAAACGGCTATGTAAATGTGTTTTCCAAACAGTTGAGTGTAGCCGGTACGATCAAAGGGGGAAAGGGGGAACTGACATGGCACCTAGTTCACCCGGTGTTATGGCCTGACATCACGGACGTTGTAGGTGATGTAGCCAATCGTGTCAGTTTCCATACAAAAAAAAATCTCAGCCACAAGATCCCGCTTGGCTGAAGGGTGACTGGTGCGGGATCCGTGTGCTGATGATGTATTGTACGCCGGCATTCACTGGCATGGCGTCCGACGAGCATCCGTCTCCAGGTACTTCATGAGCTGTGCATTGATAATGCGCTCCAACACGTATAAGAGGAGCGAGCGGTAATCGTTATAGGTCCGTAGTTTGACGGGTGTGAGCGGTTGCCTTTTTGGGAACTGTTTGGATAACCACAGACTTCCAGGCTGCCGGCACACGGAGTAGGAAGAGGCGGAAAACGCGCATCAGCACTGGAGTCAGCTCGGGATGACACCTTTATTGTGATTGTTTCTGTAAAATTAATACCTATTTTCTATTCTATCTTTCTATATTTCGGTGAAATGTCTCGTTACGCACATATCGCGAAGCAATATTTCTAGCCCAGCCTGGGTCGCTCCATTGCTCGCGGGCACCTTTTAACCTTTGGACAACAGCGACCGTCAGAGTCCACGTTTATGTAACGGGTCTACGTTATAACCGCGAGGACGCTGGTCATAAATTCGGGGCTTTAAATTTTGACGAAGGCCTGACTTCAGAGCGAATTTTAACTTCCCGGAGGCAGCCCAACCCAGTTGCATTGCATTCGTCTCTCGACCAAGGCTATAAGTTGTAATTAGTCTTGGCTTTCTAGTCAATAACATATTTTTTACAATGATTTAAGAACTTTATAGATGGCTATGGTTAAAGAACTTTATAGATCGCTGCTCTCCTGAACATTTTGATAAATGTAGCTGAGCCTTTTATTAATTCGGAACGTTATCAGTTCCAAAGTGAGGTCGGAACTCGAAAGTGGTGGAGGTTGGAGAAAACCTAAATAATTTGCTGTTAAGTTCTAATGTGTTATACACAGTCATCGTATCCGGTACAGATTTTTAGAAATAATAGAAATTCCAAAGCAGGTTCTCTAATTTACTTAGTAGCAGCTTACAGCTAACTACATCATTGCACCAATGTATTTAGCTGTAATCGATTCTTAATGATAACTTTGGTTTTGTAACTTGTGTAGGTATAGCTACCTATGTACGTCACGTGTCGCGAGTTAACCGCAGGCACACCGCAGCAGGTGCAGCGCGCAGGTCGCGCCTCCTCTCCACTTCCGCCTTATTGCCAAGGAAAAAAACATTATCGTATACCCCTCAGTAAACAGGAAGCGACTTATGGACTGCTCCTTCGCTGGTGCTAATTTTGTAACCGGTGACTCTGTCTCATTCTTACATTCATTAACATTTTCATTTTATCAATTTAAGTATTTTTAGTCATTCAATCTCATGAATATTAACGGCGAGTACATATCACACCTCCTCTTTGAAGACCACATAGTCGTTATAGGCGAATCGCTGGAGGAGCTGAATCACCTGCTAAACGGCCTGAATGTCGCCTCCTGCCGGCGCAGCCGGCCGTGTCGGCCTCGGGATTCATTTGGACAAGAAGAACATAACTTGTGTTCAACGAACACGCAAGTCCGGGGCAAGTAACAGAGGCGACCCTAGAAGTTGTGCAAAATTTTGTCTACATTTGGCCAAACAGGCAAGCACAACTTTGACAAGGAGGCCGACAGAAGGATTCAGTTAGCCTGGGCGGCATTTGGGAAACTCCGTCACATCTTCTCATCCTCCATCCCAAAGTCATTAAAGACTAAAGTGTTTAATCATAATCAGTGCGTTCTGCAGTACTGCGAACGGAGCTGAAACGTGGGCCCTGGCGATGGGCCTGGTTTACAGCTGTGAAGCTACATAGTTTAGGGGAGTTATATGAACATTTCACAAAATTAAAGTCGCTCAGCGAGGTATGGATGGGCTTTTCTTTGATCGATAAAATCCATAATGACGAAATACGATAAATAAGGTACCTGTCAACATTGCTAAGAAAATTAGCAAGCTGAAGTGGCAGTGGGCTGGGCACATCTGTCGCAGACCCGACAACCGCTGGGGTAGACGTGATTGTAGAATGGAGGCCACGTACAAGCAAACTTAGCGTGGGACGCCCACCCGGCTAGGTGGATGGACAGACGACCTAAGAACGGTAGCCGGGAGTAGATGGCTGACCACGTGTGGTGGCTATCCTTGGGGGAGGTCTATGTCCAGCACTGGACTGATACGGGCTGATTATTATGACTGATCCAATTGGTAAATTATGAGAAGAATTTGTTAAATCAATACATTTTATACAATGTATTAATGGTTTTTAGTTATAGTTTTTTAATTAGTTACATTTGTCTAAATGTTATTTGATAGGTAACTAGTTATACTTTATTTAATAATTTTAATTTGTAAATTGTGAATAATATTAGTTATACTATAACATGAAAATAAATGAGTATATTGTATCCGCTCCTTCTTTCTATGTATAGGTTGTCCCAGAAACCGACGATAATCCGTTTACAGCTGATAGCGCTGCTAATTACCTCTCAGAATATATAATTTTAGGTTTAGTAAAAATGGCTTAATTTTTGAGATTTAGTCATTTTTGTAAAAATCGAACATTTTCTCCCTCAGCTCATTCTTAGGGTTCAGTATCCGGTACGGGGCCCTATTACTAAGCCTACGCCGTCTGTCTGTCTGTCTGTCTGTTCGTCCGTCTGTCCGAGGGCTGTATCTCTTGAAACGTACCGTAATAGGTAGCCCGTTGAGACTTTCACAGAATATGTGTTATTTATTATGGCCGATATAACAACAAATAATAAAAATATGAAAAAGTAAATAATTCACGGGGGTAATAATTGGGACCTATTTAAAAGAAAAAGTTTACGGGAAACCGGTGGAAAACTCGATAGAGTACTCGGACGTATCTGCAAGTGCTCGACGCATCAACCGGCTTCAAGCTTGCATTCGTGCAGGTGGTAAACAATTTTACATCTACTTTAACAGGTTAAGAAATACTTCAAGGGTTCATTTTATTCCAATTCGTAGTTGGTAGAACAGTTTTCACATAATATGATATTATTATAAATTACAGTTTATGATATTATCATAAATTATTGGGCAAATTGGTTGTTGTTGTTGCTGTTTTGGTTTGGGGTTGGCTCTAGGCCTGCAAACTAATCCCGCTTGGTTGGGGACCTTCGTGCAAAACCCCGCAGTCTCCAGCTACCCCAGCCAGCCTATGTCTTCCATGGAAGCCACAAGCCGACCGGGGTGTCTGCAAGCCGCTTATCCCTTAGTCGCCTTTTACGACATGCACGGGGAGAGATGCAGTGGGACTATTCTTATTAAGTACCGACCCCACACAGTACTGGGCAAATTGGTAAGTGATATATCATTTAAAAAAAATGGGCGTATTTTTGTTGCATAATGCCACTTTAGTGTAGTTATATTATTTTTTCCGCGAAAGGCCAAATTCAAGGAATGAGGCTGAAAAAAATGTAGCAAGTGGCACTTAAGTCGTTTTTCAGCTGAGCAGGATTAAACGTCAAAAAATAAATTATACCGTGCGAAAGCTTTACTTTTCAGGAATATTTGACAAAAACTAGATTTAAGAAATTCTTGCATTTGTAATTGTGGCATTTAAAAAAATTAGCTGAGGGAGAAAATTTTCGATTTTTACAAGGATGACAAAATCTCAAAAACTAAGCTATTTTTACTAAACCTAAAATTAGATATTCTGAGAGGTAATTAGCAGCCCTATCCGCTGTCGACGGATTATCGGCGGTTTCTGGGACATCCTGTATATAGCTCTGGAACGCACAACAAAACAGGCTTGAAGTTAATTTGTTTTCAGAATTTCATTTGTTGATATGCTTGTGCTCACTCAGTCTGTTGACGTGGTCGGTCAGTGGTTGGCTTCATTAATCATTCAATTTATATATTCAAATAATATATTTGTTTTCAACAATATATTTTACATGTAAATGAAATACTTAATTAAGCTTTAATTTGCTATTTCTAGAAAGCCTTTCCAATACTCCCATGTTCATGTTCATGTTCCAAACTAAGTAACCCAAAATTATGGTATGGTACCGTTTGCAACGAGATGGGAAAGAAATGTGTTTTGTTACAGACATACATACATATGTACATAGCACAAGCAATCCTGGCGATCGCGTTCAACAGAGTAATCGGCGACCGCGACGATTCGCAAAGTATTCGGACAAGATTATCTATCAAACACACGAGTCAGATCAAACAGCACCGCGCCAATGTGAGTGGAAGCGCATATTCCACTTCCAGTACAGTGGTTCTGTGGCGTGATTGATTATATTTCTTTGATATTTACAACAAACACTGACACACAAACAACGAAGCAGCATTGCAACAAAACGAAACACTCCAAGTACCTCGCATATTGTCGTGCGGTCAGTATATGGATGGGTGACCGCTCGATCGTTGGAGGCTGACCGTGGTTCAGATTCCACGTAAAACTGTAGGTCTCTTCCCTTCTTAGCTTACTAGGTGGTAGGGTTCAACCCGCCCGGGTTGATACCACCGCACTGAATGAAACGTCGGTCGAAACGGCTATGTAAATAGTTTGTGTTTTCCGTCCAGTTCAGTGTAGCCGGCACGACTGAAGGGAAGCACTGACATGGCACCTAGTTCACCCGGTATGTCTGGCATGACACCTAGCAAGGTTCGATGGGCTGACATCACATCATGCATGTAGCAGAAGCCAATCGTTGGTTATACGATAATATATATATATTTTTATGGAAACTGACTCGGTTGGCTACATCACCTACAACGTCCGTGATGTCAGCCCATAACACCGGGTGAACTAGGTGCCATGTCAGTGCTTCCCCCTTTGATCGTGCCGGCTACACTGAACTGGTCGGAAAACACAAACTATTTACATAGCCGTTTAGACCGACGCGTCGGTGAAACGTCGCGACGTGGTCGCGACGTTTCATTCAGTACGGTGGTACCAACCAACCCGGGCGGGTCAAACCCTACCACCAAGTAAGATTAGGAGGGAAGGGACCTACAGTTTTACGAGAAATCCGAACGTCGGTCAGCCTCCAACGGTCAGCGGTCACCCATCCAAGTACTGACCGCACCCAGCGTTGCTTCGCGAAGTTCGTATTGTTTCTTACTGTCTTTTTTCACACTTCATGCCGTGTGGCGAGGGCGGCCTTATTGCCTTAGGCAATTTCCTCCAGTCAACCCGGCGTACCTAAATTTTTAGATGGAATCCGAACCATGGAGCAGTGTCTTCAATGTGGGTGGAGTGAGTTATTTATTTATTATGTGCGTGCTGAAATAGGTGCGATAAATATTACATGCTATAAAAATAGCGAGTGAAGTAGAAGTATGTAGAAGTTGACGTCGATGAAGTTGCCAGGTAAGGACCCGCCCGCCGCGCCGGTCTCCTAACACTCGGGTAGACTGAGTACTGAGCGCTGTTGGCCTACGTGGATAAACATTGACCTACAAAACTAAAACGTGAGCATGTTCACAATGACACGACTCGACGCGCCGCTCCGCGCCGCGCCGCGCCGCCCGCGCCCCTCCGTTCCGTCGTCGGTTACGTAACAACCTAATGGAGGGCGTATGTATGTAGGTAACTAAAAGAAAATTCATTTTCCTCGACTTGTCGATTGTTAGGTATTTTTACTTCACTCTCTCGTAAATAAAACAGTGCACATTTCACTTTTTGTTTTCCTTATAAGATGTCTAGTTAGTGTTCCGTAACATTGTTCAAATAGGGGGTTCCGTAGGCATTTCGTACATGTGTACTTTAACCGCTGCCCGTCTTTCTCCGCGTCGGACCTCGCCCCCCAGCGCGCGCCCGTGGGGCGCTCAGATGAACGTGATTTTCTTTATTAACCCGCCCGGGTTGGTACCGCCGCACTGAATGAAAGGTCGTTGGAACGGCTATGTAAATAGTTTGTGTTTTCCGTCCAGTTCAGTGTAGCCGGCACGACCGAAGGGAAGCACTGACGTGGCACCAAGTTCACCCGGTGTTATGGGCTGACATCACTGACGTTCAAAAGCCTCGATAGCTCAGTGGTGCAGACAGTCGACTGTTGCTCTTGATTGTTAAGCAACGCTGGGCGCGGTCAGTACTTGGATGGGTGACCGCTCGACCGTTGGAGGCTGACCGTGGCGTGGTTTGGATTCCACATAAAACTGTAGGTCCCTTCCCTTCTTACCTTACTAGGTGGTAGGGTTCAACCCGCCCGGGTTGGTACCACCGCACTGAATGAAACGTCGGTCGAAACGACTATGTAAATAGTATTGTGTTTTCCGTCCAGTTCAGTGTAGCCGGCACGATCGAAGGGAAGCACTGACATGGCACCTAGTTCACCCTGTGTTATGGGCTGACATCACGGATGTTGTAGGTGATGTAGCCAACCGTGTCAGTTTCCATAAAAAAAAACCTTGCAGGTGATGTAGCCAACCGTGTCAGTTTCCATAAACAAATTTTTATTGGGAATCAATAATTTAATAATCAATACTAATAATAAATCTGTAAGGGATGGAGTAAGTTGGTGTTCTCCTCTAGTCCAGTATAGTCAGCAATCCAGGGAAGTCTCCGGTGTGGCACCTACCTTCTCGGAGGTGATATTGGCTGGTCGGAGCATGCGCTTTGGCTCCTCCGACTCAGCCAACAATACCGGATTACATAAAAAAAAAGTGACTTTGTTTTATGTATGAGATACTGAGTTTCTAGACTCTATGTATGGTACTAAAAACAAATTAATTATTTTTAGAAATATTTTCTGTACGTATGTATGTTCCTCCATAACTCTTAAACCGATCATCCAAATTCTATGAAACTTAGTACAAGCACATTTTATTATACGGGACACAGGATAGGCTAGTTCCGGTTACGCTAAGATGTGGCTCTCATACATACAAACCAAATTGTTCCGCGCGCCGAAATAAAGATACCGTAGGTAGCGGACCTCGACCTTAGTTACTTACTCGTACTTTCATCGAAAATGTTTATTGTTTACCTGAACGTAGCTCGGCCTTCCTTCTTACTTACTTTCTTCCTTATAGATACTAATTTCACGCGATCGGAGCCGCGGGAAAAAGCTATAGTGTTCTATAAACTAAGAAATATGTATCTACCTACATTTATATGTGCACCTTCCTAAGCAAATATCACGACTGCTGGCAGTAGGCAGCTTAATTTTACCCAATACATAATTAATTAATGGTTCCTATTATTTATTTAGGAATTATTAATTCGCAGCACGTCCGCAATCTGCTGCTCATGTGTAAATCAAGCGTGATTGTGATTACTGATTACTGGAGTGTGAAGGAAGGCCCGATCATATTTGAGCAGTTCGAAATTGCGAAATATTCGTCTGATTAACGAAATCTGTAGATTTCTGATATATTGTTTACACATTCAACAATGCAAGTGAATTGTTTATACGAGTAATATAATGTAATGTGTATCCAACCAAGTATATTAGATGCACACAGGGTTTAAATTAATGAATTTCCTGTTTTAGTTATTAATACACAACGCACACATGGATGAATGTATCGTTTTCGTTGAGGAAAATCGCGCTGCAAAAAAATTAAGAATATTTTTCTAATAAATAGAAACATAAGTATATATTTTTTAAGTTTACTGTGTTTAATATTTTTAATGTATATTGTGTTCGTTCTATCTATCTAGCTAGGCCATGTTCAGATTACGTGGTTAAAAACAGCATTACGTTATTTCACCTCTTTGAGGTAGGAGTAGGTACGGAACCTCAAAAGGATATTAATTCATTTAAACCATGTATGTATTGCGTTGTGCGTGTGGTGGCATGCCTTGGGAGAGTTCATGCCTACGTCCAGCAGTGGGCGTACCGTGATACGGGTTGATGATAATGATGTATTGTACGTAGGTACCTACATAGTGCCTGTTCGTTTCCAATTCCATCACCGTCAGCCAAAATCTTTGGAAACGCCTTATATTGGTATTTGGTAAAGTGCCCAGGTGCCCACCGCCATGTTATTTTTTCTTCTTAGGGTGCCATCTTCTAACGAAGGTTGGCTACCATTAGGGCGATCTCCACCTTCGAGATTGCAGACCGGAATGGGACCGCGTGCTGCGATTATACACTTGCGCACTGCGCAGGCTCTTCAACCAATTTGCCTCGGTTCTTCCCCCTGCAGCCAGTCGATAGTTGTCGCTCCACATTCTGTGACCAAAATACTCAAGCTTCCTTTTTTTGATGGTATTGAATCGACGACTTCTTTCTAGTGGTTTGAACTTTTTTTGCGACAACTGTTGAAACCGTAGTTCCGGTCTGCTCTGCCTACTTCCGGTAAAATAATTAAGGTCCCGTAGCTCCTCCGAGAGGAAGAGATGAATTATGAGCGATCTTTCCTAGTTTTATCAAAAGTGAAATCCTTTAAGTATAGAGAAATAAAAATAAAGATATATTCAATGATTGAACAAAATGTTATCGATCTCAATCAAAACTCTAGCTAGATGTTGGAAGTGAAAGAGTTTTTGTATTTGCAGCAGCAAAGCAGTTTTGGATTTTCTGTGTTCTTAAAATACTTTTGAAAATTATGTTCCATATAGTCATACAAAGTGTTGTCTATTCTCTGTTCACTCGTGCTATCGTGTTTTCCGTCCAGTTTAGTGTAGCCGGCATGCCCAAAGCGAAGCAATGACATGGCACCTAGTTCACCAAGGTGTTATGGGCAGACATCACGGATGTTGTAGGTGATGTAGCCAACCGTGTCAGTTTCCATAAAACAGAAAATAATGCTTCTCGTATTTCCGATTACTTACTTTAACTTTCGGGATGAAAAATGCTGACGATTTTGTTTATTGAGGAACATATAGCGAAACACGGCGCCTTAATTGAGAAATATTTCTTTTAGCTTATCACATGAATGCTTCGCTGGCCACTGCAACCATTTAAGACATTTAAAGTAACTATAGTTTGGTAGGTAATGGTAACTCACCTCAATTATTTATTTTTTATTTTCTTATAACTTGAAAGTGAAGTGACACAACCCCCATGGCTTTACCCCAAGTAAAGCCATGAGGTGAGATTTTGCTACGAAACAAACAAACCTGCTTTGTCTTATTAAATGCTCGCACTTGTGGGATGGCTCAGCTAAATACCAACTTGCGCCGCTAGACTCAATCCAGCCAGCGTCGTGCCATAGTTTTTAACCGACTTCAAAAAAGGAGGAGGTTCTATGTTCGGCTGTATGTATTTTTTTTTATGTATGTTCAGCAATATCTTCCCCAATTGTGAACCGATTTCGATGATTCTTTTTGTGTTCGGTTCAGTCTAGCTCCAAGGTGGTCCCATTTTTTTTTTGTCAAGATCGGATTGGAAAGCGAGGCGGAATTCCGCCGAGTACATTAGTAGCAAATAAAAATTACTAAAAAAACTGTGAAATAAAAAACTATTTAAAAAAATATAAAAACCGCCTTCAAAAATGTATGAAATAAAAAAATAAAAATCGAACCCTAGAGTTGAAAGCGGTGGTGCTAAAGCAAGCAAAAATAACCGACCGCCTTCAACTCTAGGGTTCGATTTTTATTTTTTTATTTCATACATTTTTGAAGGCGGTTTTTTTATGCTATGGTTGTGCCGTGCGACTGGTCCTCGTGGTGTCCCGCGACTTAGAACCGCTGCAACTCTGAAGGGACGTCGTCGTCGGCACCCTAAGTATGTTGTATAATCTATTTCGTTCGCGGGGAGTGTTCGGAGAAGCACCAACCGGTTCGGTCTTTTATTCACAGAACCGGGAAAATGTGGAACGCACTCCCTGCGCCTCCATTTCCTCCCAAGTAAGCTTGGGGTTTTCAAAATGGTCGTGAAAAGGCTTCTGTCAGGCCGGCATAGCATTCGCAATCCCCGTGCATCACAGAATGTCCATGGACATCGTTAGACACCTACTTGTAGGTGAAACGATGCCACATGTCGCGCTATCAATAAAAAAAAGATAAAAATGTTAAAATATACCTAAGCCAAAAGAATTTACTGGTTTAGTTAACTTTTTAGCTAATTTAACTCATTTAGTTAGTCCTGATTACATTGATTATAAAAATTTGCTCTATGGTATTTGCAAAACTTTGTTA
The DNA here is from genome assembly GCA_946902875.1 of Nematopogon swammerdamellus. Classification (NCBI taxonomy): domain Eukaryota; kingdom Metazoa; phylum Arthropoda; class Insecta; order Lepidoptera; family Adelidae; genus Nematopogon; species Nematopogon swammerdamellus. The sequence continues at coordinate 15,366,815 of OX336336.1, forward strand.
TTTAAAAAATCTTTTGAATACTTCGAAGGTTCATCTTGCCGGTGGAAACCCAATAACTTATCGGCGACGGTGATTTATCGCGCAGCTTACTTAAGCTGCCCATTCACATTCGGGTAGGCCTCCAAAGCACAATCCAAAGGAAGGTAATTTTAATATTTCCCATATACTAAAACAGCAGCAGAGTGAGGAGGTGTTTTGGACTCTTCGTCCTGGTTGCTAAAGTTTTTAACATCTTACATCTTACCGGTGCGTCTACTACGGCGACATCTACCCTTGTACCTAAGTCAATGCGATCGAATCAGTTGCTTCGGCGTGAGTGAGACGCAATCATACAGATTCTTAAACTTACCTAGTTACTTAGTAGTACCTATTTAGTAAGATAGTAGGATTTTTTTTTTATGTAATCCGGTATGAGTCTTTCCACTTCAGCCGGTCAAAGATTTTGGAAGCAAAGTCTTTCGGTCCGATCTAACGCTTGATGCGACCAATAAGTTCGTGTGAGCACGATACATCGTGGTGTGAGAATGGCTCTGGCTGACAGTAAGCGGCGGGTGGCCGAGTGGTTTGAGCATCGGCTTCTCATGCGAATGCGTTTTTTCTGACGAAAAAATTTACATGCTGCTTCACCGTTCGGAACCGGTGTAAAACTGTAGGTCCCATCCCTTGCCTCTTACAAATAGGTAGGCTCAAATTGTACTCGACTGGGTTGATACCACCGTACTGGATGTAAGATGGCCGCATAGCAGCTTCGGTTGTGTTCTCCTCTAGTCCAGTATAGCCAGCAATCCAGGGAAGTCTCCGGTATGGCACCTACCTTTCCCGGAGGTGATATTGGCTGGTCGGAGCATGCGCTTTGGCCCCTCCGACTCAGCCACCCATAAAGGATTACATAAAAAAAACACGTTTGGCGCTTTTTCAGTAAAGATTATTATGACACGGTACCTAGTTGGCCTTAGAATTCTATGCACGAAAAAGTTAGCAACGTCACTTCGTTTGACAGTTAACTTTACTGACAGTTTAAACGTCGTCCGTCACCGTCAGTCACCGCGCACCCAAGAAATGGCACTCGTTCGGTTTTCGCAGTCGTCGGTCGCTAGAAATCGAATACAATAAAAACAAAAAAGTTAGGTAGGTAGTAGTTAGCAATACAATCCTTTATTTATAATTATCAATAATAAGTGAACATCAAGATGTTCTGTTGCCTAAAGGGCTGCCTGAATGGGTTCGCGCTGACGCCGAGTGTGCCGGTGCGAGCGCGTGAAAACCCGGTGCAACTCGACACAACGCATATGGGTTTGTATTCTGCTCTGTAACGCTAATATTGAAAGAACAAAAAGCTTATTTTTAATAGCAACAGAGTATAACATGCCGGAATCCTCATTGACACTCGTACTATTTAATCCATAACATTTCGTGCCCTAATTACCTAATTACTGAGGATTACAATATGTCCACATTTTGTATTCATAATTCATTCCCGTGTCTAACTTCTTTACTTCTATTGTTCTATTCACCTCTTATGTTTATAGTGTGTCCGCCCACTATCAACTGTGATGGTCTAATTGTGGTTTCATTGGAACTTCAGCAATCCGTACATGCCTTGCTACCGGATGTGCTACTTGCGTCAAGATGCCAACCGTCCGGGTCTCACCAGATTCCCACAATTAAATGTGCTTCTCCCCTTGAATTCCATGCCAATTTCGCCGCACGGGAATTCTGCGCTGCGCGCGTACTTAAACCCAGAAACGAGATGGCAGCCCTATAATTACACCTTAAAACATGTACCACACATTTAAAACCACAAAGAAGAATGTCTATTTTATTTAAGGAGGTGCTATGAGCTTGAAAACCGCTTTCAACTTTAATGAATGTCAAAGTAATTACAGGGTTTCATGCCTCGTATTTAAAGAAATAATAATTTCATATGTTGTTTTACTCACTTGGCTAGCAGGGAAACGCCAGTAGGTGATTTAGAAAATTCATATTTTGAGATTTTTCTACGTGTGATAATTCCTACCAGTGTGTGTGGCGAGCTGATTGGTTGTCCCAAATTATACAGGGTGTTCGACACATTGACCGACAAATTTTTTTTGTAGGTAAGTGATGTGATTTGCCTGGTTTTGAACCAAGATACCTTTTGTCAGGTATCACGTGGTATCGAGATACGATTGTTTTTCTTAATTTTTTAAAATTACCAAAATCCCAGCTTTGAACCCTTGTAAATTTTTTGATGGATGAGAAGAGCGGAAGACCTCGTGTGGTGGCGTGCCTTGGGAGAGGCCTATGTCCAGCAGTGGACCGATACGGGCTGATGATGATGATGATGATGAAATTTTTTGTTTAAGGTTGTATCAGCAGGAAATACAATATATTGGATTTTATGATGTATCCTTGTTTTAGAAAAAAATATTATATTAACCCTTCTATTGCCCGAGACCGTTCAGCGGTTCACCCCTTGGACTGCCAGCGTTGCCACGAACCGTTGAGCGGTCTCTCTAGACTCGTCACTTTAAATAATTTATTTAAATGTCAAACATCCTACTAATCTCTTCTAACTTACGTACAGTTATTCATGAAAGAATAGGCTAGCTAAAAATACACACTTCCATATGCTTGCCACTTCAAAATAATAATGGGAAGCAATCGGAAATTCACTTCTGTTGGGTTCGCGGACGCAGAATGGCGTGCCACTGAAATTGTGTTTTGGAGTGATTTTTTGTCGTATTTTTGCTGTTTTTTGCTGAAAAACAATGGAAGGGTAAGTAATCTACATGTTGCAATAGTTTTTCGGACTTGAGGAATGATTTATTCGACAATAATTTTGATGTTTGCGACCCACTACGAAAAACCGTTACGAAAATTTTGAATGGTAGGTTACTTTGATCGATCGAAATTCTATAGATTTTTGCCAAAACAAGTGAAACTTTATTGAAATAGTTTATTTGTTTCATTGTAAATGTTTTAAGAACATTATATCTGTCCTAAAGTGGCCTAGTAATTAATTTTTTCGAAAAATAAAGGCACGGTCGCTTCGGAAACCGTTCAACGGTTCGGGGCACTATCGGCGTGAGGTCACGTGACCGTGTCGCTGAGCGACCGCTCCACCTATATGGATAGCGGCTTCAATACATTTTAATAAAATTTTATTTTTTTAGTGTGCTTGTTTTGAGTGATATTTTGATTAAATTTAATGAAATTTATTTAGGCCGTAAATTTAATGGCGTACTTTTAATTTTGTGCATGGATTTTTGCGTTTCATTTATTTCATATGTATTTGCATAACGTTTTTAAAGAAGTATAACTTCAAAAAGATTTCGGCATTAAGTCCGCATTCTGGAACATTTATCTGTAATAATTTCGAATACGGTATTAGATACCTTAAGATATGTTGCAAAAAATTTGCTATCATTTCCCGAAAGCCTCCTCCATATTAAGTTATCCTTACTACTTACTAAATTTTGGTTTTTTTATTTTTATTTCTGTAAATTTCACTGAATTTTTTTTTAATATTTTTGTACGGTAGTATAATTTTTTTTCACTGAATCTAAGAGCAAATTTAATAAACTATTTTTTAGTGTCCTTTTATTTTAATTCAGTCAGTAGTATTTGCTTCTAGAGCAGTTTTTGCTATGTAGGTCATTTTGACCATTGTTCCATTTGGCCTCGTATTGTTTAGAAACAAAACATCCGACACATGTAATTATTTTATCCTGAGTACTTGAAGAGCCCAGGCTTGCGTAAACACTTACATCATACCTCTGGAGTGGATCATTCAGCCGAAATTAATTTGTAAACATACTTGACATTTACGACCTCGAGTGAAGAGCGTCATATTTTTGTTACACTTTGGAACTCAGTTGAGATCTACATTTCTACTGTAACGAAAGATATCTTGATAGGAAATGGTAGATTATGTAATAAACTATAAATAAAACACAATAAATTCAGTATCTGCAGTTTTTATTCGAAAATATGAATATTTTTTTACCCGAATGTGTAAATTAATTCGTTCGTGGACTTTGACCCAGTTTAATGGTGATAATAATAAACACAATTAGACGTGATACCAAGGCAATGCCTAGTAAATTTAATGTAGATTTAGAAAATATAGGCTTTTCATATATTTTTCATAGAAAAAAGTCTAGAAATAAGGTCTAGAACGCACTAGGGTGGAGCCCGCCCGACTCTGCCAAAATGGCGGGGCAATCACGATTTTGGCATGATTTTGAGCCGGGCAATAGGGGTTAAGTTAATACCATGAAAAGGACTTATGACCTCACTGATGAAAAGGTCTTATGACCGTCCTGAGGACGAGTAAAAAAAATTTGTCCGTTGATGTGCCGAACACTCTGTATACTCTTTGTAGTCTGCCTCGCTCGTGCGATCGCTGGTTGCCGAATACGTCATACTTGCGTCATACGAATACGCAGCTGAATTGAAGCCGAGTGCCGAAGGAAGCATCAATAGATAAATTTAATAATGTAAAAATTATTTTTCCCGCCTTAGTTATATATATCAGACACTTATTCACTTATTTCAAAATTATTCTTTTGAATTTAAATTTGTAAATGTGTTCGTCAATCGTCATGTGTCGTGCAGTCTTGAACTACCTTTCTACTATTTTAATACAGTAAGACAGGTTGTAATCAAATGAACAGTAACTCTTTTTATCCGACTACTAGGAAACGAAGGAGGGTTAACTTTAATGTTTAGAACTAAAATAGCATCTGACATGGAGTTTTATTGCATATTATATGCCCGCATCTCCAATTCAATACTGACATATCTAAAAATGTAACTTATGTAATGAACTTGACATACATTCATAAGTAAAAAACTCAGGATTTAGAGATGCGTCAGTATAGAATTATAAGTGTGTGCCTTGCATACACCGAAGAGAGTACTCCACCTAATGGAAGAGTTTGTGTAGGATTAGCACGGCAGCAAGCTCCGATGTGCAATAACTTTATTGCGCTCGGTGTCCTGAGTGCAGGTGACGAAGTGAGTGACGGATTGTGGTGTGACAGGGCACGAGGTGGTGGTGGTGAAGTGCGGGCAGCGGGTGTGCGGGTCCGGGTGTGCGCTCGGCAATGCGCCGCTCGTGCAGTCTAAAGCTTACTTCGAGGTGAAGCTGCAGCAGGGCGGGGTGTGGGCGGTCGGCTTGGCCGCCAGGGAGACTGACCTAGATAGAGTGCACGGTTAGTGTTTCAAGCTGCTACTTCTCTGAAAAAACAGCATTTTTTAAAGCTTTTTAAACATACCTACAATTAGCATTTTTCCTTTAATAAATTGTCTTTTTACCCGACTACGGCGAAGCTAAAAGGGGGTTATGATTTTAGCAGCGTACATAGTTACCTATGATGATTCTATAAAGTCTTATTTATTGCACTTTTAGAACTAACATAATTCACAGCAACATTTAATGGTGAGGTTCGTGCGTCTGACTGTCTGTCTGGGGCCCGATTTGAACCATAATGAAATAAAATCAGGCATACCTAATTGAACAAATTATGATAAGTTCGAGTGTAGTCTTTACTGCCTTAAGAATAGTCTACAAAAAAACACCATATTAACTTCTGCATCTTAGAAACACGCAAGAAAGAAAGTAGTGCGTGCGTACCACACATGTATGCATTAACTTCTAAATTAATATTCCTAAAGCGAGCGGCCTAGCGGCGCGCAGTGCGACATGACACATCGCAGCAATGACCCAGGAGCGGTTTAGGTCTGTGCAAGGTCACCGATTGTCACTCTTCCGATGCATCGTCCGCGGTCATAAGTCGTCCTTAATACCTGCGTTACATTGCACCTTGAATCGAACAATCATTTTATTTTGTTATGCATTCGGATTTAATTTGAATATTGTAATAAGGAACTATTTGTGTTAGATTTTCCTCATGGTGCCTCATAGATTCACAAATGGTGAGTAAGGTATCGTGTTGTGTGGGTAGCCCAGTGGGTAAGCCTAGCCTCTCTTGCAACTGCGATCAATGTTTTTTTTCCCCAGTGCCAGCAGCCAAGTAAAGGCACATATAGAAGACAAAAGTTGTCTTATGTTTCTCTCGAGTTTCTAGGTCTCAGTGGAAGTGTCTGACTGCAAAATGAGAATGATATATTTAGTAGGGTTACTCAGCAACAATTTTAGAGTATCTCTGTAAGAAAAATAAATGTACATTATAAACATGATAAAATTATTTAATGTATTGAGTTAAATGAAGGAACAGATATGATGTATTAATTTTTCCATGCGCTCTCGCTCTTCAGGTGGAATGGACAAATGGTCGTGGTGCCTGAACAGTGACGGCACGGTGCGGCACGACAACGTGGAGCTCTACCAGTTGTCTCCCGCGCGCCGAGACTCCCCCACCGACCTGCTCGTGGACGCGCAGCCCGCCTCCATCGAGCGACCCTCGCCGGAGCCCCTCGTCATCTCCCCGCCGCCCGCCGCCGCCCCCGCGGAGGGTGACGTCGTTGGAGTTGCTTACGACCACATCGAGTTAAATTTCTTCCTCAATGGCAGAAATATGGAGATACCGGTTCGAAATGTGAAGGGGACAGTGTTTCCCGCATTGTACGGTGAGTAATGTAACGGTCAGTCTGGTTCCGGTGAAGCAAAGCAGTGACTGTACACCACAGCATCAAATACCTACCGCGCGCGCCCCCTACTAGAGACGCCCTAACTAAGCGATAATATTTGAAACCCAAAAACTACACGCAGTGCTGCTAGCGCTTCGTATGTGTGTGTGTGTGCTAGTATCGACACTACACACAAAGAGGAGCAAGTTAGGCACACGCACAAAACAAATGCACACGCACAACACACATATGTAAGTCATAGGCCACGCCCACAGGCTTCAACGGCGTTGTAGAGAAATCGCGCTCAGGGCGCCTCTAGGAGGGGCGCGCCCATTTGATGCTCTGTGCTGTACACCAACAGAGCTCACGTGTTGTGAGCAAGGTTGGCGGAAACTCGGGAAGGAGTACAAGTTTGCATCAAGTCGGCCATTCTACACCACAGAAAGATAAATACATACTCTCTCTATACTATTTCTTGATCAGGCCATATATCAATGCCATCATTAAGCTGCTAGGTTAGGTTAGGTTAGGTTAGGTCAAATGCACGTATTCACATAAATTTTTCACACTATATAATGCTTTTTTATAATATGTTTTTATGTGTCTTCTGTTAATTGGCAATCTGTGTCAACACAATGAGCCATTCTGTTGAGCTTATTCGTTCTGTTTTTTGTTAGCCGGAGGAACCTTGTGTGTCCCTTTCATTTCCTGTCTTCAAATCTCACGGCTAGCGTAGGGACATTATGCCTCTTCAGTCTGGAATGTGTGGCACTTCCTTAATGCTAATTATAAATATAACAAATTTTAGCTTGAAAATTATTTCAAATTTCTAAAAAGATTTTAACATTTGTCTTAATGGGATAACATAAGACTACTTTTAGATCAAATGTCAGAATGTATATAAGGTTCTTCGTTATTCATGTCAATAACTTCGGGAGGGTTACATACACACTCAAACAAACACTTTACATAAGAAAAAAACATATGTTTATAGGAGCATTTGTTCTCCTAACAAAAAAATTAAATCAAATAAGTAGCTGTAAAAACCAATCATAGTGGCCTTGTGACTTATTTACAACAAACAGCTGTTCTGCGTTTGAACATAGTACGGTCATTGACCCCGTACAATGCAAGCTACCTACTGTTACACACAAGTTAAGGTTTAGGTAGCAAATATGTTTTGTTAAATTTCTCGAAAAGTAATGCTAAAAACATATAATTTTTTTTGCGTAACGTGTTTATTTGAGTGTGTATGTAAACCCTCCCGAAACATTTGACATGAATAACGAAGCACCTTATATTGTGGAAAAATTGAACTTTTACACTAAAATGACTCAAAGTATTCTGAACTTGTGTATATACATTTAAAAAAATCTTATTGTATACATATAAATCTATTTATTTCAGGAATATCTTACTATATGTAAACACAATTCCTCTATCATTCAATTCAATTCAATTCAATAAATAATAAATTATTATCTATAGGTAACAAGGTTACACTTAGGTTCGTCAACATGCAATAGTGATTGCTCTGAATTAGGGGCTCGGAGGATGATGTATTGTAATATTGACTGTTAAAATGTTTCAGTGGACGACGGAGCGATCCTAGACGTAATACTGGACAACTTCCTCTACCCCCCGCCCGCCGGCTTCGAGCGGATCATGATCGAGCAGTCGCTGCTCTAACAGCAGCGGCCGGCCGCACCGCCCGCACCGCCCGCACCACCCACTCCCGCTACACTCCACCTCTTCTACTTGGCTTGACATGTCTTGTGTTTCCTCTTCTCCTATTATTTAGTTGTACATATACCTAATTTATTTGAAATCAGATTTTGTCTGCTTCGCTCGCGTAAAGTTTGATTTTTAAGAATATTTCTTTAAAAAATATTAGGTATTTTGAAATTAATCACGTCACAAAAATGCAGAGGTATTTTTCTTTTTTTTAAGACCTGGAAATATTTTAATCCTAGATATGTGTGTTGTTAAGACTCTGTGTTCAGTTAGAATTTTTTTTTTCCATAATTGACCGCATATGAGCATGTGTCAAAATTTCCTAAAAAGACGATAGCCAAGAAAAATGTGGGTTCTATAGGAAAGATAGGTTTTTATCCGTGCAGCGTTTCCTTTTCCATTTGTTCTCATAAGAAAAACTCATGGAAATCACAATTTGCAATTTTGTTTATGTGGCCGGCCGACCCTTCGGGAAGTCAACGGGTGTAAGGAGTTTGAATTCGGAAGCCAAGAGGTTAAGGAGCCTGACATGGTTGACTTTTAGGTTAGGTTTTGGTAGCGATGACATCACCTACTACACCCGTGTTACATTAGCCCATCGCACTTGGCGAACTAGGTGAATTTCACCTAGTTCTTGTCCCAACTAGTCTCAAGTCGGTCGAGGCCAAGTGAATATTATGTTTATTATTTTGCTAGCTTCAGGTCGGCTTCGCTTGTGTAAAGTTTGATTTAAAAAATATTACCTATTCGTAAAGACCTCAACTGTTATCAGGTACAATTTCAGGTTCATAGGTTGCTAAAATGCCGTGTTATATATAAATAAGAATCAAACAAAATCTAATATTTTGAAATAGTAGGAATAAAAAGCATAAAAAAATGCATAGGTAGAGCAAGTAACTGTTATTTAATTTCGTACAATAGACAGCTTTAGTCCCATTGTGGGGACCGGATCCGACAGCACAGGAATAAGGTGACTAGCTGTGCTGGCGTTCAAGTCTGGCTGACAACTAAGATCTAGAGTGGACTGAATGTTTCTATGAATTGAATGACTTTCGACCCTTTTGCTCAGCCTTTATTAAGGCCTTCCGGAATTATGTCAGATTGCATACGTGAAAACAGCATGTAATTTGAATCATTCTCGAGTAATAAGCACACCTACTCACAGGGGGGACATTTGTAGTGTAGTGATGAATCACATCTCAGTATTATGTTTAAAAACAGTGATGTTTAGGTCCATTACTTAGAAGCAGAATACTATTGATAAATACAATGTTAGGTAGATCCACAATCGTTGCTCAAAAAACGGAGCAATTAAATGAAGGCATAAATCAGCAGTATGCCTTCATTCACTCTCAGTCGCTTAGTGAACGCGTCAGTCGTATAATGTGATATGATGCCGATGTGTGCAGTAAAAAAATGCAACAACTATACAATTGAAGTGCAAAATGACATATCCATTTTAGGACTACTTTTTATATTAAAAATGTGTATAAGTAATTCTTGACTCGGCGACACTTTTTCCCTATGATTGTGTATGAGAATGTGTATCCACCATACTATTCTTTATATACCTACGAATAAATAAAATTTACCTGTCTCAATGATTCACATTTAACGCTAATGCTTATTAATTCAAAAATCAATTAATTCAATTACTTGTTGAGTTAATTGTTGTGTTGTAAAGATTTTTCATAATCTCTACATTATTAAAATTGTATGTTGCGATGCAAAAAAAATTTGAAATATGTAGGTAAGTACATAATATATATTTAATCCAATAATGTAATAAATTATTTGATATATTAATGTATGGCAAATGTTTTTTCATTAATATTATGTTATACATTTAAGACTATTATCGAAATATAAAATAAAATATGCTGTACTCAACAATATAAATTGTAGTCCTGGGATGGTAAATGTTTTCCATGTACCATGAAATGTGTATCCAGGACAATAAGTAGGTATGTTATGTATAAAAGGTATCGTGCACATGAACAAGCGTTGTGTTAATAGATAACATGAAAGATTTTTTTTTGGCACGTGAAATCACCATACATCACAACATACTACTCGTGATGTCACACCTTGTAGCCGACATGAAATGAAGGGAGGCACTGACATGGCATCTAGTTTACCCGGTGTTATGGGCTAACATCACGGATGTTGCAGGTGAAGTAGCCAACCGTGTAGCTTTCCATAAAAAAAAAACTAGGTGGCATGTCTGTTCTTCCCTGTGGTCGTGCCGACTTCACCGAACTGGACAGAAAACACAAACTATTCATATAGCCTCTCTGACCGACCTTTCTTTCAGTGCGGTAGTACCAATCCAGAGCTGTAAAACTCTACCACCTAGTAAGGTAAGAAGGGAAGGAACCTACAGTTTAACGTGGAATCAGATCCACGTCCTCCAACGGTCGAATAGTCGCCCATCCAAGTTATATGTCCGGGTGTACTTAATTTCTCGATCGCACGTCCATCCATTGCACCGATACCGAGGCTGACCTATTTATAGTTCGGTAATAAATAATAGATAACACATCTGTCATTCCAGGGAGAGCCTCATCTCGTCCTGTGCGTCTGTGCGTGTGTCACCTATCGTGCGTGGTGTCTGGGCGGGCAAGCGTAGTTACCTATGTTATTAGTTATTAGTTTGTGCATGTTATTTCTTAAATGTTCAAATACACGATTGCGTGAAGTGAGATATTAGATATGTAGTGTCCCGCTTCATTCTGCGCAACCTTCAGTTCTGTCGAGTTACCTACATACAGTTGTTTGGCATCGTTGGCTCTCGGCCGACGTTAACTCGCACAAATACTCGCAGATTTCAACATTCGCGAACATCTTCTGATTGGCTGAAATCGTTGAATGGGAGTAAACGTGCAAGTCGACGCCGGTTGTCCTCCTTTGTTTGAGTTGCGCACACAAGCTGTTGCTTGCAATAGGTGTTCCTTTTTGACTTGGTACTAATGCTTACAAGATAAAACCTTGGTATGGCCTACTGTAGAATATGGTACTTAATTGAAAAGACAAAACTATACAGGCTGTTATATGACATAGGTACAGACATCACAAGAGGTAATTCAAAGGGATGGACAAAAAGCTCTATTAGGTTTGACCATATTCATCACATTTTTTATAAGGTCACTCGTCTGATCTGCAACACATTTTGAATTTAGTAGTCGGCCACACAGCCCGCGACGTCTTTTGAGACGATGTGTGTTCTGTAACTAAATTTATATTATGTATTTATTAAACCTATAATTTTCTTTTAATGTTATTGGATGATGTCAAGATGACAGGACCGAAACAGTAACACTGCATGAAACTTTGTAAATGAAGAGGAGAATGTTTAAAAGACGGTGCAGTATAAGGATGATGGGTGTACAGATAGCCTGTTATTATGTAAATGAGATTAACAATGTTGACTGATAGCTATGCAAGTGTGAACATATAGTTTTAGTTAAATGTTATAAATTAAGGGTCACAATGTAATCGGCCGAGATGGGCTTTGAGCTCAAATGTACAGCTGTGTCGCGTGTGAAGGTAGAAACATGTTCAAAGGCTGTCTGTATCAAATCTGAATGAATGTATCAAAAGACATCGTAATAAAATAATTTATTAACTTATAATTTATATTGTTTTTTAATCTTATTAGGGTACCTCTACATTGAAATGTGAAAAATGAAAGGACCCAGTGTCTTGATGGATATTTTTATTTCCCTCACAGTTTTGCCTTCAAATAATTTATACAATCATTATTATAATATATCATTTTGGTTCAGTCAGTGGAACTTAAAACAACTAAATTATACCATGTTTGGTAATAAATGGCGCACGGACACACAACACAAACATTCCTATGTGGACTAAGTAAATACTAAATAATAGTAGGTAGTATGGCTTCTATATATATATATTATGTATACTCAAACATTCACTTGATAAATTAGGGAGCGACATTGACTGGTCTAACTTACAAATTACATACAACCATGAGCCGTGCAATATTGTCAAAACTATTTTATACAAAAGATAATGTGTATTACAAGAAAAAATACTATTAAATGCTTGCTGAGCACAATTGTTAAGATATCAAGTTTATAATTATGACATTTTGTTGAATTTGACATTAACATTAAGGACAATGAATGGGTAACTTACCTACATATATTGAACGTGTGCATCTTCACAAAGGTAATGGTGTCGCCTGGATCGGAACGGCCACAAGTGAACTAGTGTCCGGACGTGTGACTGAATCCGCTACGCTCTCGGTGAACCTTATTGTCTTAATTCGTCGACTAACGCGCTTTACAAAAATACTCAGATATTCAACAACAACGAAGCTATCATAAGAATCAATCGTACCTCCATACCCCTTCATAATGCGGCGACTCTATTCCTAGTAGTTCATGTGCGAGCTTCCTTTTTATTTATGTTAGCGACGCTCTTGTTAAGACATTCTGCTGAGTGTTATTCCTCTCTGGTTGGAATTAGTCAGAATTCAACATAAGACAAAACAATGTACATCTTGAGTCACATTTGCAGAGTTCGCACACGAACTAATGAATATAAAGGAACAGATTTACATTTAAGTAACAATCATTTGTCATATCAGGTACCTATACCACGAGTAAAATGTTCTGCTATTTGCTATAAATATTGCATTGTAATATTAGCCGCGCAAAATGTGTACATTTAATACCTTAAAATTAAAATCGGTACTAGTAAATAAAGACATGAAAATGTTCGACCTTAAATTGCACAATAAAATAAATTGAACACTAGAAACGAAGTAATGCACTTTGAAGAAATAATAATTTGTGATCTTTGGTCATATAATTACGAATCATTAAATAAATGTTAACTAATCTATTATCCTACACAATATTCGTTGGGCTTTGTTCGCCGGCCGAGCTGCAATCTCGTCCACAGTTAAAAACACTTGTTAAAACATTTTCAAATGACAATAATAATAAAAGGTTTAAAAAATACAGCAAAATCTTTTTCTAGCAACTATGTAGGAAGTAACAATTTGACGTCACTGAAAGTAAGGATCAGCTCAACGTACAATATTAAAACTATGTAAACATCTCGATAATAATGAACAACAGAATCGCAAAACTAACGTGGGCTATATTTACACCACCCCACCTAACCATTATACCTACTAACTACACATAGCTCTGTACATGGACTCAATGTCGTGACTCGTTAGGTGCCATACACAAACCTCGGCCGCACTCGGCGCATGTACAGCGCAAGCGAGCGCGGCAAGCTGCTCAGAGAGATCGCTGCACTGAGATCGCAATCAACACCACACTGCACTTCTAGCTTGTCGATATTGTAAAACACTCGTGGGATCAAACACAAACAAATATTATGGAGTGTATAATATTTCAATATTGTGAAGTATGTTTATAATGTAAGTCTAGATGCGCAGCATCTTCAATAGTGTTCATTGTCGCTTAAAATTAATTATACCTACTCATTCAATCGAGTATTCCTTCAGACACACACACGCACACACCGGACACACCTGCACTAGGCTGCCAAGAAACAATACAATCAGCCCGTAACCACACCCAAGACCGCACCAAACTGCACAGGCACGCATGCGGCCAAATAATTGTTGCATCGAAATCGCCCTGAACTCTGAACACATGTGATGCTTTAGGAATGCGCTGCGGATAATCACTACACTCATTAGAATCGCCGAATCTAATCAGTCGGGATTGATAGTTGACCGGTTTTGCACAATCTCGTCTCGCCGCTGTGGCCGAGTGGGCCCGTTGCCGCGATGGTGGTGTGTTTACTTTCCGCGATACTTGTCAGTGGTGGCGTCCTCCAGGTTGTTGTCCCAGTCGAACTCGGTGACGCCGGTGCGTGGCGTCACCTCGCCGAGGTGCCGCCAGCGGTAGTTAAAGTCGTTGTCGCGATTTTTGAGCGCCTCGAACCTGCAAATCCAACCACATAGATATTAATTATTGTGCATCAGAAATTCATAATCAAAGCATGGCACATATAGTGGTGGACAACTAATTAGAAACGATTAATACAAACAATTCAATTAAATAAATTCACATAACTTATTTTTCTTAATTTTAAACACCCTTAAATTGTATTATAGAATGAACTTTAAATAGGTATCTATAAGTTAACATTTCAAAACAACAACAGCTCTTTTGGTGTTTTTAATACCAGTGTACCGTGTGGGGCCGATACTTAAAAAGAATAGCCCCACTGCATCTCTCTCCATGCATGTCGTAAAAGGCGACTAAGGGATAAGGACAAAATGCCGTGCTAAAGGGCGACAGGTTCGCCCTTGGCACGGTACTTTCACTGAGTCATGCAGGAGGTGGATCTTCGTGCCTTACTTGCTGTTTGATCGATTGAATCTTGCTCGAATACTTTGCGAAACGTGGTGGTCGGTGTTGTGCTGTAATTTACCAGAGTTCTTGCAGCACAACACCGATTACTCTGCTTACCCTGATTGGCATGATTCAGCGTGTGTGATAGGTATGTATGTAATACCAGTGTTTTCGAGTAGTTTTCAACCCCTGTATATAAAATGGGCTGCTCTGCTTATGGTGCAAGTGTGGGCCAAACAAAATGGGTGAGACCACCGAACAAGAATCATCCAAAACAGAGTTGTCACTTGCGATGCTTCTACAAACAAAGGCTAGGACTAACCTGCGGAACATGAGCTTCTTGGCGAAGTCGTAGAGCTCGACGTCGAGTGAGTTGAGGTGAGCGATGCGGCGCACCTGCTCCGGCGACAGCGCCGCCAGCGTGGCGCCCGACACGGTCGCGTTGTGCTGCGAGAACGGCCTAGGACTAACCTGCGGAACATGAGCTTCTTGGCGAAGTCGTAGAGCTCGACGTCGAGTGAGTTGAGGTGAGCGATGCGGCGCACCTGCTCCGGCGACAGCGCCGCCAGCGTGGCGCCCGACACGGTCGCGTTGTGCTGCGAGAACGGCACCGCGAACCGCAGGTTGAACGTCTCCTCGAATACATACTGCGCCACCTGCCATACCACATGTTCACTCTACATGCAAACTGTTGCAGAGGCAACCCCCTCGGTCGGTAGCTCAGTTGTGCGATCGGTCGACTGTCGTTCGTGGTCATAAGCACACCTGGGCGAGGTCACAACTTGGATGGGCGACCGTTCGACCGTTGGAGGCTGACCGTGGTTCTGATTCCATGTAAAACTGTAGGTAAGGGACCTTCTTACCTTACTAGGTGGTAGGATTTAACACGCCCGGGTAGGTTCCATCGCACTGAATGAAAAAGTTCGGTCGAAATGACTATGTAAATAGTTCGTGTTTTCCGTCCAGTTCAGTGTAGCCGGCACGACCAAAGGGAAGCACTGACACGGCGCATAGTTCACCAAGGTGTTACGGGCTGAAATCACGGATGTTGTAGGCGATGTATGTAGCCAACTGTGTCAGTCATTGGCAGGGTCGGGCGAGAAGATTATTAAGGCAGTCGTCCATTCATCTTTGTATGTGTATCTTTGTCCATGTATCTCCTATTTGGATAATAATCTGAAGGACAATATACAATATATTCAAGTATTCCATAGATAGAAGTAGCCAAATGCACTGATATAAAGTGAGGTAGGTAGGTAGGTAGTAGAGGTGCATTGGTGCGCGAGCGAGGGTCGGACGGAACGGAGACTGACCTTCTGGTGCTCGGTGAGTCCGAAGTACGCCATGGCGGCCAGGTTGCGCTTGGCGGAGGCGAGCAGCACGGCGTCGGAGGCGGAAGTGCGGCCGCGCAGCGTGCCGTTGTAGCAGCCCACGAGCGCCAGGTCGGCGAGCATGCGCGTCTGCCGGTTGGCGGCCAGGTTCCACGGACATTCGGTGAACTGTTGCAGCGAGACGCCGCGCCACGAGTCGCCCGCGTAGCACGACGGCACCTCCGCCGCTGCAACACCGCACACACCACACACAATTCATAATTACCACAATCTAAATATACAGGGTAGGGTTTCGTAACTTCAGGGTTCGAAAGGGGTGCATATTTGAAGACGAAAAGCTCTGAAACTTTTTCCCAGATTTGGTAACTTTATAGTATTTTTTGGTGAAAATCGTTTAATCGAGATTTGGTGGACGGTTAACGTCCATCTTTATTCAATAAAAATAAAATTAACTGCATGTAGTTAAATTCCAAACACTTAAATTTGATTGACATCAAAAGAAAAAGTGGACTGGACTAGGTCATTGCAATCTCTAGACCTAATCCACACTTTTCCCAAACTCACTTTCCATCGAGTTTTTATAACAATTTTAAATTTTTGCATGAATAAAAAAATACGGAATTTCGATTTGAGTGATAAGGAATTTTTTCTTCTAATAATGAGTACTTTCTATTCCTGAAGTTTCTCAAGCCTATCCTGAAACACCCTCTATATTCTTGTTTGGTCGGCCACTTCATTTCCTGGGATCCGCAGTTGCGACGCTCGGCGTGTGCTCCCCCAACGTGAAGGCATTCGCCAAAGAATTGGGAATATTATGAGCTAACATGTCGGGTGACCGCTGCGTACGGTCGCGCGACTCTCGCTCAATAGAGGTGCAATCGGAAGTGCGGCCAGTGTTCCGTCCGGGGGCGGATTGCGTTGGGGGAGGCGGCGCGGGCGGAGCTGGATGAGATATTTCTATTTGGTCAATAAATTCTTTCCCTCCTTCCCCTTTAAATTAATTTACTTAAGGGGGGTTAGGCAAAAGCACTTCGTATTTCCCTAACCATACCCATATTTCAAGTCATTTAACTATAATTTATACGCCTATAATTAGGTAAAGATTCAAGGTATAATTCGAATCATCAGCCTGTATCGGTCCACTGCTGGACATAGACCTCTCCCAAGCCACGCCACCATACGCGGTCTTCCGCTCTTCTCATCCATCCACTCCAGGCTACCTTTTTTAGGCCATCTGTCCACCTAGCCGGGGGGCGTCCCACGCTACGTTTGCTTGTACGTGGCCTCCATTCGAGCACCCCTCTACCCCATCGGTTGTCGGGTCTACGACAGATGTGCTCAGCCCACTGCCACTTCAGCTTGCTTATTTTCTTAGCAATGTCGACTATCTTAGTTCTTTGACGTATCACGTCGTTACGGATTTTATCGGTCAAAGAAATGCCGAGCATTGCTCTTTCCATAGCTCGCTGAGCGACTTTAAATTTGTGGACCAGGCCCATCGACAGGGTCCACGTTTCCGCTCCGTACGTCATTACTGGCAGAACGAACTGATTAAAAACCTTCGTCTTTAATGACTGTGGGACGGAGGATGAAAAGATGTGGCGGAGTTACCCAAATGCCACCCACCTAGCTGAATCCTTCTGTTGGCCTCCTTGTCAAAGTTGTGCTTCCCTATTATAGCCCGATGGTTTGTCCAAGATAGACATAATTTGTGAATACATTATTTTTAATTTAATCTAATAAATTCCCTTAAAAATATGTGGTTGAAAAGTGGTAAAATCGTTCAAAAATGCCTTTGCTATTTCCATCGCCATTTTTTACAAATGTATCTAATACGAAAAATGCTTCATTTTTAGCTTAGAGTCAATAAGACTAAGAATCATCTAAATAAATTCAAACGCTTACAGAATAAATTGTTTTTCACTGAACTATCTTTGAACATTCAAAATTTTGGGCCGTTGCCGTGCGCGGACGTTTTTTGTATGGAAGTATTTGTAACGAAATAGCAAATGCATTTTCGAACGTTTTGACCACTTTTCACGGGAAGTGGCATACAACGCACCGAATTGAGGCACGCTATTTGTGAGCATTCAGCACACTCTCCAATCGTTGTCTCCCTTATACGTATCAAATTGCCAATTAACCGTCTTACTTTATCGACGGTCACAGAGCGGAAACGTAACGTGATTAATGAGGCGCTCGCGCACTTACGCTGTTTTAATTATTAGCAATATATAGAAGAACTCCAATCGCACCTTTCTACCGGTCAAATATATGACGAGGGCCCGTCCAGAAAGTAGAATGTCGTTGCTTTTCACCCACTTATTTTTTAGAGAATTTACAAGATTATATTACAATAATCTATCACACATTATACCTTGAATCTTTACCTAACTATAAGCATATAAATTATAGTTATATCTATTGAAATATGACTATAGTTAGGATAAATGATGTGATGTTTTGCCTAATACCCCCTTTAAGTTTAATTGGGTTTTAGAAATAATTTCCAATTAGGTAGATACCGTTGTCCATGCGTCAATACAGTAATTTATAATAGAAACCAACTTAGACGGAACAAGTTTCAGCGTGACTGCCAGTCGAGGCCAAAATCTCGCTATTTAAGTGAAAAGATACTAAAGACAAAAGTTATTAGAAATCATCGACAAAAAAGGAATACATTATTGTTGTGTCGTAAGGGCGGGTGAAACCACAGTGCCTGCCGTGCACGCACGCGACTGTGCCAACCCCATGGGCTTTTATGCCAGCGCCATCATGACTTTAAAAAATATTAGTGACTATGAGTTAGAGCGAGCACTACACAACTACTGTAAGCAACGGACCTGTAGCAGTTCGCCCTTGACACCAGTGCCGGGAGCCCTTCCACGTGGCTCCTCGCTTCACGTGCCGGAACTCCGATAAATACCTGAAATGTTCATCACCTGTCTGTATAAAACATTATCTGTTAAAAAAATACAACGAATAAGGTACGTAAGTTTGCGAATATCAAAGTTGTGTAGAGAGTGAGTCAAAGATCACTTTTGTTTTCTAAGCAAATACATATCGCACACGCTGAATCCCATCAATCGGGGTAAGCAGAATAATCGGTGCTGTGCTGCAAGAACTCTAGTAAATTACAGCACAACAGCGACCACCACGTTTCGTGAATTATTCGGCCAAGATATCTATCAAGCAGCATGTAAGGTACGAAGGAAGACCCACCTGCTGCATGACTCGGTGGAAGTACAGTGCCAAGGTGAGAGGTGGCTAACATGTCGCCTTTTAGCACGGCGGCATCTTGCCCTTATTCCTTAGTCGCCTTTTACGAAATGCACGGGGAGAGATGCAGTGGGACTATTCTTTTTACGTATCGGCCCCACCTAAACGATCAGCTTCGATGCAAAAGATCATCTTCGTAGATGTCTTAGATGACACGTTTGAGAGTAACAAACAGACAAACAGACTCCATTCGAATTGTATAACGGCGCGGAGTCGTCCGAAACCATGACCATGCCGCGTTACCAATTGTTCCCTCAGACATGGATTTTCAGCCTTTTAATAATTTTTGAAATCAAAACGTCAGTAAGCTGCTGAGGTTAGGTTACCTATATATTTTTAAAATTGCCTCAACAATACCTATTGAATTACATAATACTCGAATTGTAAAAAAAATTGATTTACTTTTTGGGATACTTACCTGTACTTTTATAAAATTATTAGAGAAATTTATCTGTGACCTGTCCGCGGGCCAAACGCTGCGAAATATGCGTATTTTGTGCGCCAGTTTCATTAAAATCGGCTCAGTAGATCCGGACGGACAGACAGACAAACACCAGAACAGGGGAACCCTCCCCTGATGGAATCAGGTCTCTTTTTTCGCAACGGGACCCGAACAGATAAAAAAATAAATATGAAGAAACACACACAGCGAACGAGAAAAAAATATATTGGTATAACTTATGTATGATATGAATTATGGCAAGCTTGATTCATTTTCAAGATTCAACCGTTTGTCATCCACAGCTTTGTATTTTGAGGTAATTTTATAACTTTTTTTTTTCAAAAGTAATTTTTACTCGGCCTATTACAATTTTTTTTATTTTAAATTAGACATACAGACATGCGTTTTATAAGTATGCGTGCCATGCAGCGTTGCTGGTTACGGAACTCTAAAAACGGGATATCCTATCCTATACCGTAATAGCAGCCTTTTCTCACTGGCGAAACGACTTCTCTTGTACGAACAAATCACAGATTAGGCCGGTGATGGAGTGCTGATGATTTGCTGGAAACCAATGACTTAATACATCGCCGAGCCGTCCGTTTTGTTGGCGACCCGAAACTCATCGATGCTCTAGCTAGAGCCTCTGAGCGACAGACAGTTTGTAGTGTCACTCAGTCTGTACTTCCATAGACGCTGCTCTGAGGACCTCCCATTTCTTCCAATCCAACCTATCTCCACACGGAACATTCTTTAGTTGTTGACATTTGGCGTTTGCGAGTAAGTCTCCTGATATGATAGGTAGCTCACTGAGCGTGTTGTCGCCAGGGGAGGTGGTATTGGCTGTAGAGTATCCTTAGTTCCTCGGCACAGCTACCCATATTGGTTTTTATAATAAAACGACAATGAAGAGTTCCGAGAGCTGTTAATTGTGAAAGAGCATGCAATGTGTGCATGTACCTGGCGATGGGCTCCCGCAGCAAGGTGATGTAGAAGTAGCGGCGCTGCGTGGCGGAGCCCTCGTGCCGATCCAGCTCGCCGCCCACGCACGCTGTCAGCTCCGTAAAGTCCGCGTGGAGTCCGCATCTGCGACAACCGACAACACATATTGACAATCTGCCTTCACTTCAGACACATCACATCACACATCACATCGCACACGGCAGCTTCTAGTCAGCATCATATCGAAGGGGATCCCTTGTCCCTCCTCCTCCTGTTCGCCTTCGCCAAACCCGCCATACTCTCGCATACACCTCTTTGTAGTCGACAGAAGAGTCCTTCGAACTGCACGATTATCTAAATCATAAGAACATGCCGCACTGCAAAGGTGTGGAACGGGCTCCCAGGGAATATCTTTCCCCACTCCTACAATCCACCGATCTTCAAATCGCGGGTTAATAGCCTTTCCCCAGTAACATTAGTCCACCTCCAAGCCGGACTGGCACCTCCTCGGCGGTGAAATTGGCTGCGCCTGAGGCTTCGACCTCGGGCAGAGCCACCCAGTTCGGAAGCAATTAAAAAAAACCTGTCATGCAGTGGCGCATCACACCAACATTCCTGCAATATGTCTCTACGCAGGCAAGACGGATCCGCGTACTCAATCAAGATCTGAAAGCGCTTTTGTTCTCAAGGCGCTCTGAAGGCGGGGCTCAGCTCAGTGGATGATTATCTAATAATCGCACAAGAGTCCATCCATTAAAGGAGAAATTAGCTATGTCGGGGACCGCAAATAGTTATATCGAATTGAGCTGTCAAACATCGTACAGCAGAGGCATCTCGAGCGTACGGCGCGGCGGCGGCGCCGGCGGCGCGGCGCGAAGGCGGCGGAGCTTTTACTCGTGTTTTGAGAAGAGAATGCCGCAGTATTAGTCACGCGCGGGCTGAAGCTCCGCATCTCTGGCGGCAGCGCGCGGCGCTGCGGAGGTGGTGGAGGTGACACGACTATATTTACACGGCACATGTGATGCGACGAGAGCGACAACAAACAACATTAGCAGAGCTGCGTGCCGCCGAGCCAAACATGAAACACGCGTCGCACGCTAACGCGCCTGTGAACGCTTTAGTTAGAGTTAGAGGTTTACATATCGGGCGAGATTGAAACGACTTTGCGGTCGATAAGCTGAACTAACAATACAAATCGTAACGACTCACTTTTTCGAGTAAAAATAACTCAACACGCGAGGCATCGTTGAGAGCTCATAAGAAAGGGCCGGGTACTGAGTGTCTAACTCCTAACTATAATGTACGTATTAATATCATTATTAATATGTTTTGTTTGCATTCTTACAATACAGTAGAAGCAACCGCACACTAAACAATCATTCTCGTAAGCCTTGCCTGATAGTCTTTTCTCAGAAAAGGTCATTAAAACAAAGACAAAAAAAATATAACTATCTCAATAACGCAACGGCTACAGTCACCCCAACGGTATGGTTGAGGTACGTCGAAGACATATTTGCGATATGGACACATGGACGACGGGCCCTACAGGAATTTCTAGACCACATAAACGCTGCTCACACAAATATAAGTTACACCATGGAGCTCGAAAGTGACAAAGGTCTAGCATTCTTGGATGTGTTTGTGACTCGTCGGCCGGATGGATCGCTGGGCCGGAAGCCCACCCACACGAATAGGTACCTCCATGGCACCTCACACCACGCCCCCGCGCAGATACATTCGGTGGCGAGGGCCCTGGACCAGAGAGCAGAACGCATCTGTGATGACAACAGCATTGACAACGAAAGAAAGACGATCACGAGCGCACTAAAGCAAAACGGTTACAGCAGAAAAGCACTGATACCTCACGAAAAGACATCTCAACCCGTGCAACGCAAAGCATTTTTACCGTACGTCCGTGGACTGGCGGATAAAATAGGGAGGAGACTGAAGAAACTCAGCATTGGCACTGTGTTTACTCTCTACAAAAAAGTATCCCAGATGCTACGTTCGGTAAAAGACAAGTTACCTCTCCAGTCTGCCGGCGTGTACCAAATCCCATGTAGCTGTGGAAAGTCATACATCGGGCAGACGAAGAGGAGCATAGCGACGCGGGTCTCGGAGCACATACGAGCGGCGAGACAACTAGACTCCAACAAATCGGCAGTATGCGATCACATGGACTCCGGAACGAACCACTGGATCAGGTTCGATCAGGTCAAAATTCTTGCGACTGAACACGACACGTCCCAAGTCTCGTCCGAGAGTCCATCGAAATCAAGAAGCACGACAACTTCAACCGGGAGGACGCCTTCAAGTTGTCGCCGATGTGGAACCCAGTCATAGCGCCGCTCAAGAGAAGAAGACACGACGGACACGACCAGCCGGAAGTGGACACCGTCAGCGCCTCCTGTCTCTCCGCCGAGATCCGGAACGCACCTGAACCCTCGTCTACGGAAACTACCCGCACTGGCCACAGCTACAATCTTCGTCAACGACGGACGGAGATATGACAGTTCTCTGCCAACCGTCGCACCAGGCAGAGCGCTCATGAGGATGGGCCATACGCTTGGCCCGAAACGTCGAGCCACATAGCCCGGAAGAACCGTGAGTAAAGCTGTTATGTTTTAAAAAATAATATCTCAATAAGATCTCAATGTGACTCAAATTAAATCACGTGAATTAGCCAGACAGGAAGCTCATGATACTCATGAAGATGTGAGATCGAGAGTAGAATGAGTTTGACATGTTCTAAACTATTTGCGTTTTATATTTGAATGTGAACATCGTTTCTATCTCTCTCTCTCTCTCTCTCTCTCTCTCGAGTCCTCAAAAAATGCGTGCGACTAGACTAAAGGAAGGAACTTGAACTTGCGGACGGACCGGTAGTGAGCAGAGAGGTCGCTACATCGGCAGACTACTCGGCTCCGAACTGAGCCGATGATGGCCGCCGCCGCGCTGCTGGCTCGCGGCCATCGCCTTGAGTAATGTAGGTACGCGTGCGTTTACACTTTGAGTGCCGGCCTTCGCAAGTTTATGTCGGAAAATGTATTTTCCATTCCCGTGCGGTATGTCTTTCGTCGAGAGGTTAACGACTCACTTGCGGCGGAGCGGGTGTGGTGCGTCCGATACACCTACGATAGAGTTCATCCATCTAAGAAAATAAATAGATAGGCGAAAGGTGCTTTAATGTCGTGCCATACCATGATGGTACCAAGATGATGTATTCCAGAGTAGTTGTGCAAGTGCCTAAAAATTTTATCTCCTCCTCTATTACTTGATTGAAACCTACGTAAGTTGTACTACGTATTGTGCAATATTTTATAGAAGACACAAGTCGGACCGCAAATCGCAACGATCGATGCCCTACTCCTTGTACCTACAAAGAGCCGGCAGTGCAACGACACATAACTGCTGGGTGACAAGCTCTGCGGGGTAGGGGCGGGGGCGACAACCAGCAGAGTGTAACCACCTCGTTAGTAGTATAAGCCAATTGTAGTGCGTTGAGCTTTTACCCTTTTACTAGTGAGCGCACTCTACTTAAAGGTACGCTTGATATATAGAAGAATCAAAACAGACGATGGCTGCGGCACTATACACTATACACCAGATATAGGTAATGTAAAGGCAGAGTGGTCAGATTCTTAAGTATTCATGTTTATGCTGTAAATATTAATGCTCTTGCTCGTGCTCTTGTGAACGGTAGTATGGGTTAATTATTTGTAAGTGGCTATATTTATATATAAGATAGGTACTAAACAAAACTTTGTGACTTTCGAAGTTTGTCAGTTGCCGGCTCTTCTCTGTGGGTGTAATCCGTAGACGGAAAAAATAGTTTTATGATCGAAGGTGTAATCGAACCGGATTGTAAAAACAAAATTGAACAAATTCAGGCGCAGTGTACTACCATATAGGAATGATAATAAAGAATAAAGTAGGTTACCTACCTATGGATGAAATTATACAATAAACTATAAACAATACGCAGACAATGCAGGGTTAATTAGCCAAGAACCCTTAGAAAGTTAGTATAGCATACCTACCTCTTTTGTCGGATACGGTGTCTTCACGCGTTGAAAGGGCTAACGATGTTTTTAGCCTAAAGGCTAGTTTCCCTTGTTAATTTGGAGTTCATGTGCCGTATCCGCAGATAAACCTTAAATATTACAGTGTGCTTATCTACACTTTCTGCAAGGAAGTAGTAATTTTCGTCCTATTTGAAATGTAAGCTTAGGGCTCCCCGCACACGGGCCACTGGCCACAACCACAAAAAGCCGCCACCGGCATATTTCCTGTAGTTTTCATGCATTTTATATGAACTCGCCGCACACGATTGACGCCGGTGGCCGCCACACGCTACAATCGTCGCTGCTCGCTTCTTGTGGCCCGCATCGGCCACTAGACGCCGACACAAAACGCCGCCACACGCCACTCGCGCGATTCCGCACCCCTCTCTCCCTTCCCTCATTTAACCTGTTCGAGTCGACGGCAACGCACGCACGTAGTATGTATCCAATAACTACGGTTTCGTCTTCTACGACGACGTTTTCTTATCAGAAGCAGCGCAAGTAAACCTTCTTCGTCCGAGTCCATCATGATACTGCATGCATTGCAGGTTAAAAAAAGTAGCAGCCACCGACCGCAAGTGTCGGCCACCGGCCACAAGAGGCTGTCGCGCGCTTCAGCTACCTCTGTAGCCGCTTCTAGCTTCTCGTGGCGGCGTTTGTGGCTGTCGCGGGTGGCTCGTGTGCGGCGACACTTATGTATGTATGACTTACAGACATATTGAATTATAGTCTCTGCCAACGTGACTTGGCTACGGAATTCTAAAACTGCCACATTCCAGTAACAAATAAATTATGTATAATGTACCTATGTACTTCGAACATCATGCGAAATGTGCGCATAGGTGATAAAATTATGATAAAATTATACCTATTAGTTGGTGAAGCACTCAAAAAAATTGACAAACTCAGAGCAAAAGTTATGTATTCCGCATTAGTGTCAAGTCTTCAAAGTCTGATCCGAATTGTATCAATCTTCTAGCTGACAGTCTGTAGGCGCGTTTCATCTGCCAATACGAGGCTATTTTGCTTCTGCTATGCCCGCAAAATGTCAAAGTAAAATAATGGATTAGAAATGTTTCGGTTGCTCTATTTCGTGTGAAAATATTGCCAATGATTGCCAAATGCCTACCATCTCGCTACTTACTCTGCTTTGAATAACTACAAAAAACATGCAAAACAAACTGGTATCTACATATCTATAGGTAGTCTAGAAGTAACGGTCTATTCCAGGTTCTAGGCTAGAAATAATAACGACTATATAAGATCACATCTGAAGAGCCTCTACTTGCTTAAACAGATTTAGAAACTACGACCTACGATACGAAAACGCCAATAAACTTTCAGTTTTGTTTTTGAAACACCTCATCGCGGTATGTAGATATGTAATAAAATAGTTTTCATTCAGAAAAACAACTTGAAGAAGATGTCGTAGGTACTAAGCTTCCCTAGAGACAATCAGCGGGCTTGTTTACATTCGACAGGCAAGTAAATACAAATACCGGATGCTTAAAAAAAGGTAACGTAAACACGCGCAACACTCCGTGAATACTAAACGGACGCCACTAACAAAATAATTTCCCCTCAAAATTAGATTTTCTGTCCGCCCGCCCATCCTCTACCCGCCGCTGTCGTCGGAATTAATTCACCCGAGCGTGCCAGCAGCACCAGTGAGCAGTGAGCACCCACTCCTCACTCGAGCTTCCTACACTCTTTTCTATTCTGTGTTCCTACGCTGGCTGGCACTGCATCGTCGGCGTTATCGGTCAGCACCATTGCAAACACTGGCTTATTCTTTGCCTGATACAAAATTATAGTGAATAAATACGTGGAAAATGTCGTCTTGCAGAAATTCAACAATATACTTGAGACACCTTATTATTATCTTCGCCTGCAGCTTTTCCGGAGGCGGAGCTGCGGTCTGGCGATTTTCCACTGCACGCGCTCCACATAAAATCATTCACCATTATTTCCTATTAATGTCGCGTAAGTACATGTTTACGGGCAGACGTCTCTAGTTCTATGCGCATTGGTATTCTATCGCCCTAGACGTGTCGTAAATCGTATACTCGTAACTCTAGCGTGCCGTACTGCCGTGCCGTTCCACGCGAGCTTCCCTGCGGGACAATCAACATGTTCGGGGGGATGTGGAAAACGTTCAGCCTCGAATAACTCGAGACGAACACTGACAAGCATATGAAAATTGTGATTCTATCATCGAATGTGTAGTTTTCGCTTCGCGTGACTTTCTGCTCATAGCTCAGGCCGGTGATGACATAGCGTTATAATTTATGGCCTAAGAGGTACCACCTTGAGAAGTGACATAATGTTACAAAGAAAACCGTACGTAAATCGTTAAAGTGGTTCTCGAGTTATAAGGATATTCATATAGGTACGTTACACGACCGTAGAATCTTAGCTTTATTTATTTATTAGGATACTATTGCTTTGAATCCTCAACTAAAGTCGACCAATCTAGTAAGGTGTTGCATTGATAAAAAAATATGGAATAAATGTAACATACTACAGCAATAATTTATTATCTACTTGAAGCAGTAAGTCCGCCTTGCGGATGACACGTTTGCATCAAACAGTGTATCGCGTGAGATTACAAGCGCCTCCAACACGCCAAATAACCCAATATCACAATAACTTATCTGTCACGAGCAGAATCACGGCGCGTCAGGGCGACGCGACTTTAATAAAGCCCCTTGAAGTAGTCACACACAACTCACATCTCGGGACACCAGAAGAGGTCTTTATTGTCGCAGGGGTTCTTATTGTAACGTCTCTCTCAGAAGGCGACGACGACGACGCAGGCGGTGCGGCGCGGCGACGGCGGCGCGACGGCGCGCGGCGGCGGCCGCGGCGGCGGGGCGCGAGGCGGTTGTCGCCTCTTCTTCACTTCGCATTTCTCAACTCTACACGCGGGTGAGTGGAATTGGTTGCTCCTGGTCTATTTGACAAGCATGTGCAAATAACATACATACATATATAACGTCACACGCATTTCCCAGTGGGGTAGGCAGAGACAACGGATCTCCACGTGCCACGATTATGACTTATGCATGACACACCTCTGCCGTCTCTTCCACTCCATAACGTTCTTTCTACAACAACATGCTCGTCCGTTACGGGTACTACGCAGTACGCACTTGACCCTTTTTAAACACATGCCCGATCAAGGTATAAGGTCGTATTACATGTTCGTCTATTTATTTAGATAGGGCGGCCAAAGAGTTTGTATTACGTCGCTGACGTAATACAAACTCTTTGAGGGCGGCGACTTACTACCAGATTGTTCCACTCACATCGCTTTATATCTATTTCCTTAAAATATTTGGGTAATAAAGGAGAATCGTGCAGATAACGCAGGAGACTAATAGTACTCGTAGATATTATATAATTTGGTTCCTACAAAGAATTTACTGGAATGCTTGATTGTTGGTCAGAAAGCATGGATGTAGGTACTGCAAGGAAACTTCTGTCCAAGAACGTTGAATAGGTAAGGACGCCGGACCTTACCCGCGCTAGCGTAACACGATATTTGTAAAAACGTACAAATAACATTCGTTACCACCCAATCAGAGCGCGATACCACCTTATACCACCCAATCATAGCGCGCGCCGTCCCTTCCGCTATCCGAGGAGCTCGGCGACGCTGCTTCTCATATAAGCATTGGACCGTCCGACGTCCAACCTATTCTTTTTTTTTTTTTTTATGGAACCTGACACGGTTGGCTACATCACCTACAACATCCGTGATGTCAGCCCATAACACGGGGTGAACTAGGTGCCATGTCAGTGCTTCCCTTCATTTCATGTCGGCTACACTAAACTGGACGGAAAACACGAACTATTTACATAGCCGTTTCGACCGACGTTTCGTTCAGTGCGGTGGTACCAACCCGGCCGGGATAAACCCTACCACCTAGTAAGGTAAGAAGGGAAGGGACCTACAGTTTAACGTGGAATCCGAACCACGGTCAGCCTCCGTGGTTCGTATTCAACGTTCTTGCGTCATATCATATTGGTATGGCGTTGGATAGACAGAAGTATCCAACGCCATACCAATATGATAGATATCCTTTCAAAAGATATTCGATCGCATCAAGATTTATTATAAATAAATTAATAAAAAAATATGATAGAAGAATTATATAATATATGCCTTATCATCATATCATTCTAATTCAATATTACATTGTCATAAAGGAAAATAATACGTTGGTACATTCGTGCATGGAGGTCTGTGGCGCGGGATTGAGGCGACAGGGGAGGGAGGGGAGGAGGGGCGCGACAGGCCACAGATGCCAAACGCGATTTTAATAATGTTCACCCTTCTTCCGTTTTGCTTTCCAGTTCGCGTCTCAAAGTTTCCTCATCTTCCCGTTCTTGTCCAATATTTGATCGCTTCTTGTCGTGCGCCTTAATACTACCATCAACCCCAACAAGAGTTTTATTATTTTTTGACATCAGCATGGCTTCAGGCTTCAGCTTCAGTCTCCACTTGGCTCACCGTCGCGTCCGCGTCTAACATACTAAGTATTTTATATTGTTCCCCAAGGAGTGTTCACGGTTAGGCTCTAATCTCGCTCGACAACTCCATCGATGTTTATAAGAATAAATTGCATTACGAAACGCTTCTCTTCCTTCGGTGATTTTTTGCTCGCATCAAGTCTATAATTTAGATTGCTCTATCTCTCTACTGGGGCGCTAAAAAAAAACCAATTTGCTGCCTCCTACGCAGTGAGTGAGTGTGGCGTGTGAGTGTGATTGCTGATCAATCTTCTATATTTTTTGTTTCCGGACAATAAGGTAGGTAAGCGTGCAAGCTACCAACAGGGTCTCGCATACAAAATGTATGCATGATTTCGATTATTGTTCTGTTACCGGCAACAAAGATCAAGTTGACATTATTCTGGTTGACGTAAGTAAAGTGTTAGTATTTTTTTTTATTGTTTCCGAACTAGCTGGCCGTGTCCGAGGTCGAAGCCTCAGGCGCAGCCAATATCACCCCCGAGGAGGTGCCAGTCCGGCTTGGAGGTGGACTAATGTCGCTGGGGAAAGGCTATTTCCCGCGATTTGAAGATCCGTGGATTGTAGGAGTGGGGAAAGATATTCCCCGGAAGCCCGTTCCACACCTTTGCAGTGCGGCACAAGAACGATTTAGAGAATCGTGCCGTTCGAAGTACTCGTCTGTCCACTACAAAGGGGTGTTCCGCGAGAGTATGGCGGGTTTGGCGAAGGCGAACAGGAGGAGGAGGGATAAGGAAAGCAATTTCGTCAGAGCAGCGGCCATAGTAGTACCGATAAAACAGGCTCAATGACCCAACGATACGTCTGTGCTTTAGAGGTTGAAGGTCCTTTGTGAGTACAGAGTCGCCAAAGAGGCGAATGGCTCGTCGTTGAATAGTATCTAAGGCTGAAAGAAGGTACTCAGGGGAACCCTCCCAAAGATGACTGCAATATTCCATCACGCAGTGGCAGCACACGTAAGCAGTTGGACCGGCGCGGCGGCGTGAAAAATCGGCGACATCGGTAGAGTATCCCTAATTTTCGAGATGCTAGTTTCGCCTTGGCCTCTATGAACGACCGAAATCCAACGTCCCTGGACACCTCCATACCCAGGACGCCCAGACTACCATCATTGGGGACTTGGCTGCCCTGGGAAGTTGCTTGGAGTGGAAACGGATCAGCCTTAGTAGAGAAGGCACAAGCTTGCGTCTTAGCTACGTTGAAGTTGACCAAGTTCTCCTTCCCCCAAGAGGATACTTTATCGAGAACCAGGTCAACCCGAGCAACAGTTTCGCGTCCCGCGTTTGCTGCTGAGGCCTCTCTACCCTTCCAGTCTTTGATGAACACTTCGTGCACCGTGCTGTCGTCCGCGTAGCAATGTGTTTCGCCGAGCGAGAGCATGTCGTTAATTCCTATTACTTTAAGTGAGCTAAACTTGTACCGTGTATACCTATATATATATATATATAATTGGTTTCTCGGAAACGGCTCTAACGATTTGGATGAAATTTTGTATTTAGATAATGTTATTTTTTTATAGTTTATTTAGATAGGCGTAGACGGCGAGCGAAGCTCGGTCGCCCAGGTACTAAATAATAGAAACAGCGTAGGCGACAGCACGGATCCTTGTGGAACACCAGCATTGATCGAGTAATCGGCCGAGCATGCACCATCAAATGTCAATCATACCGTAAATAAAATATAGATTTGGAATTTTTACGAGTTCTTAATTTGTAGTAGGTATGTATGATAGATAAGTTAAATGGAATCAAATGAGGTTTTACCAACAATTAAGAGAGCACAGTTTTGATTGTAAAATGAAATAATTAAACGACAAGTTAGCCTCGGTAGCTCAGTGGTTCGGTCGGTCGATTGTTGTTAAGCAACCCTGAGCGCGGCCAGTACTTGAACGGGTGACCGCTGGACCGTTGTAGGCTGGCCGTGGTTCGGATTCCACGGAAAACTGTAGGTCCCTTTCCTTCTTACCTTACTAGGTGGTAGGGTTTATCCCGCCCGGGTTGATAACACCGCGCTGAATGAAACGTCCGTCGAAACGGTTATGTAAATAGTTCGTGTTTTCCGTCCAGTTCAGTGTAGCCGACATGGCGATCTTTAAATGGCGATAACATGGAAAAACACAAGTCCTAGAAAAAAATATTTACTAAGCTTTTTTTTGAAGCTTATTCAACGAGTAATTCCTTGGTGGTAAGCAAATCCGATCGAACTGAGACAGTATATAATGTTGATTAATCGTCGTAAAAGCTTGTCGCCTGAATGGAAAAAAAAGAAACTTTTCTAAGGTATTCGATTTTTTTTAAAAGTCCGACTACAGCATTTTCTACTGTTCTTTCCTTGATTCCTTAATTTTTATTAGCAGTCGGGTTTTTATTTTAAATAGTTTTTTTTTTTCTACAAATTTTATTCGTGCTCAATGTCGAAGCTTGTTGGCTTCTTGATGAGCTGTTCCATGCAAGGCTTCGTGTGCGAGTGTAGTGGTCGTAGTGGGTGGGACTCAAGTGACAAACGGCACGGAGGCGGAAGCGTGGCGGGTGTGTGTGAGCTGAGCACCCTCGCTCGCAGTCGCTCTAATCCCATCGCAGTAATGAGCGGTAATCCGAGCGAGCGCACGACAACGTCGAGCGTCGTCCTCGTCGTGCGCTCGAGGGTGTACAACTTTACTGCGCTGCGCTGCGGGTAATGTCCACCACTCTTACCGCTATTCGAGCTAATGCGGCTCTTGATGATGCCAACCCTGCTTTCTCTGCTCTTCGTTTCTCATGTTATACGGACACACTAAATAAATGACATTGATTGATATTGTAGCAGTGTACGTACGTACGTATATCCCTATGGTATACCTGACGTTGTTAAAGTCTTTAGAGCTATGCTTTACATCACCGTTTGAACATAACTCAATCGGACGCACGGCCCGGACGGAGCACGGCGCATGACGGCGCGGCGCGGCGGCACCGGCTCGCGCTCGCTAAAAGCCTGCTAAAGCAATTATTAGTCAGTGATGCCGGTCTAGCAAAGAGGTGTTTACAATACTTCCGTTCCGTGCGTACGCCTCCGCCGCCGCGGCTACCGCGCGACAGTTCGGCGCCGGACGGTCCGGTCCGGACCACACCGCACCGCCATGACTCAGAGAAGCTTCCGTTGACAACGCATCGAGTCGGGGTCCGATCGGCTCTAAATTGGAGCTAAGTATCGCGCAGAAGCTTCTTGAACGTCCTCTCATGATCAATATATCATTTCATCTTTCATCCATCATATCATCACCGGAGTAATGGATACTTACCTACCCACTTTTATAGTTTTCCCACGAGATTGAAGCAACGTACCTCACTTCACGTAGCGTTACCTTTACTTTTTATTGGATGAATTATGCACATTCCCCCTTTCCACGCGTGATAATACTCGTGCGGCAATATCCCGGACTCGCTCGTAGCCGCACACCATGTGTCATGTTAATGGTATGAATATATTCATTATAGCGTTCGCCGCCGCCTCCGCCCCGCCGGAGCGTGATGGCAGGTGTAGCGGCAGGAATCGCTCGGGAATGCGGAAACAGGAACGGCGGAGCGGGCGGACCTACGACCTGCGGACTACGACCGCGACCGGAGCCGAGAGCCGATCCATCATGCACGGGTACGGGGCACGCGTCGCTAAAGTGCGTAGCCAACACAGACAGACGCGACGCTACATCCTTGGGATTGGTCGAGTGTCTGCTCACAGCGTCGGCCATTCTCCCTGCCCCTACATATTAATATCGGCAGTAAAGCATAAATAAAATACTGTTAAAATAAAATTTAACCTTGAAAAGAAAATGTTGCAAATGATGCAGTCGGTTTTTACCCGACTGCACGAAGCAAAAAGGAGGGTTATGTTTTTCGAGTATAGGTATTTATCTTTTATCTATTTCTGTAGCAAGCTGTGTAGCCTAAACGGCTTGATGGATTTTAACATATAAGGTGTCGTTGGATTCGTCTTGATTGTGGGAGTGCTATAGGCTAAAACGATGTGAAAAAGTTAGGCGCCATTTTGTCAAACTTTGAAAAAAAAAATTCTTCAAACCCCATCGAGTGGGTAATGAAATACATACTCTACCTTTTTGTTTTATTTGAAGCCGATTAGAAATAATCTTGAACCTTGCCTAATTCAGTATAACGAGTCTGAATGGCTGTTACGGTGATGTGATTTGGTTAGTTTGTTTGGTTTGACTGAATAATTAGGGGCTCAGCTCCCGAGTCTGAAAAGCTCTCAACGAACGCACTGACGGGCGACGAAGAATTCGTTACAAAATCCTTCAGCCTTGACTATTTTTCCAACGATCGGCGACGCCGAACGAATAGTGAACAAGCAAGCTGCCTAGCCAGTCAGTAGGCACATACATAGAGTGACATGGGGAGGGGCTCGGCTCCGAGTCGCACAATCGGAGGCGGCGAGACGCGGCGCGACCGACGACGTGGGACACTGGGCACACGCACATTGCGCTGATTGACGGGTATCACATCTGGACAGAGCCGCTGGCGATTATAGCCGTCGGATAAATCGGGATGTGATGTCAGCGAGCCAGGCCCGAGAGCGCTGCCACTCCGATACCCGACCAGCCAGGATCAAAAACTAACCAGCAACAATATACCTGCCTACACAACACACTGGCAATCACTCATCACTGCAGATCATGTCACGTTTCCGCCCTGTACTTACCTACTTTTATCTACGAGCATAAACTTTCAGCTTTCAACAATGATACAGTTTGCCCGCGGCCTCGCTTCGCGTGACTTTTTACTCACCAGTCAGGCCGCCAACGACGTCGTAGCGTTATGATTTATAGCCTAAACAATCTTGAGAAATGACAGAATTGAACAGTGAAAACCGTAAGTAAATCCATAAAGTGGAACTCCAGAACCGAGGGTCGCAAACATGAAGTTGGAAAAAAGTTTTTTTCTCTAATAGGTCTAATAGGAGTTGTATACATAGGGCACACTAAAAGTTTCCGGAATTGGCCACTTACATAAACAATATTTAAAAAGTAATTACAACATTTGAAAATGGAACTCTTTGGCTGTAGAATGCAGTTTGTTTCATCTGACTGTCAATTGTTTTTCCATTGTGGCGCCATTTTAAAAATTGCGTGTCTAAAAATTTAACCCGGGAAAATTTTCGTGGTATGATTTTCTACGATTTTAAGTGTAATTTTACAGCTCATCAGAGCCTCGCTCGGCTTCAATCTGCTTTTGGCGATGAAGCACCATGCAAGACGACTATTTATTGCTGGTTTGCAGAATTCAAGCGCGGTCGTGTCAATCTCAGTGACGAATCTCGGGATGGTCGCCCGCTCGGTCGCCCGTTCACCGCTGTGAACAACAAAAACATCGATGCTGTGCGCCGTATGATCGAAACAGACAGGCATGTGACCTACCATGAGATTCGGGCATCCTTAGACATAGGCATGAGTCAAATACAATCAATCCTACACAAACATTTGGGTGTGAGAAAGCTGTGCTCGCGGTGGATCCCACACAATTTGACCGAGGCTCAAAAAACGCACCGCGTCACTTGGTGCAATGCCATGCTTACCAGATTCAACAAAGGCGCCTCAAATTTGGTGTGGGACATAGTAACAGGTGACGGCACCTTGTGACTTTTTTCTGTTCCCAAAAATTAAGAACCAATTACGCGGTCAACGATTTTCATCACCAGAAGAGGCTGTCGAAGAATATGAAAAACACGTTTCTGAGGTCACCACGGAGGAGTGGCACAAAAGTTTTCAAAATTGGTTTAATCGTATGAAAAAGTGCATTTACGCAAAGGGAGAATATTTTGAGAAACAATAAATTCATTTTTGACCTTTAATAGTATTTTATTCTTATTAATTCCGGAAACTTTCAGTGTGCCCCACGTATTGGTGTAAAGGCAGCGTTATAAAATCAATGTGTAAAGGTTACCAAGCCTAACTCATAAATAAATAAATAAATAAATAAATGACTATTGTCAATGCGATCGTTCGTTCCCGTATATACATATCCGGCCTTTTTTTTTTTAATGAAAATCGACATGGGTGGCTGTGCCGAGGCCGAGGGACCAATGGCGCAGTCGACAAAGCCAAAAACGCCTCTCCTCGCGAAACCACGCTCAGAGAGGCGCCATCGCCATGCCAACAGATTTGCGGACTGTTGCTAGGCTGCCCAGCCTGTTAATGCGACGTTTAATGACACCCAGACCCAGGTAAAGGATTCGGGAAATACACTCGCGGGAAGGCAGTTCCACACCCTGCCGGTGCCACAAAGAAACCATTTCGAGAACCGATGTGTTATCAAAAGCCCGCAATGTCAACGACAATAGGTTTCTCTGCGACGAGTGCTGCGGAAATAGGTGCGATGCGGCCCACCCCCAGTGCTCGCTCGACCCTGTATGTAGGGTAGTACCACAGAGCATCAAATACCTACCGCGGGTAGTACCGATTGGATAGGGTCGAAGTAGCACGTGCGTGCGGGACTACTTCTTGTGGAACTATTTACTACAAGCATAGTAAAAGGCTACAAGTGGACTGAGCTCAAAGCGCGCCCCATCCTACCTACCTCACACCCACACACGTGTACTTTGTGATCATGCTCGCTGTTTGTGATCTACAGAACCCTAAAAATATGTGTACACTCCGAGGTAATTTTTTATCTCCAGTCAACTTACTCAAAACAACACCATATGGTGCTAAGAGGAACCATTTTGTTAACATTATTGTGAAGGATGTGAGAACGAATTCTAAATAATTGTACTTACTAAATATCACAGGCGGAAGGCGTACTATGGTAGGCAATAAAAATATGTTTCACACATGAGCAAATTTATTACTGATTTAAATAATGATAGTATGACAATATAGAACGCGCAAGTCGTACAAGTTGTCTTAGTATTGAGATAATATCGTATATGTACTTACTTAAAACGTATAAAAAATAGATGTTTACACAAACACATCTGATTTAATTGGTTGATACCGCTCGAAAGCTCCCTGCTTTCGAGCGGAATTCGGGAGCGCCACCTTTCATCTCGACTGTGCAAGAAAGTTCGTATTCCCAATTCCAAACCCCCAATCAGCTAAGTGATGTCGCCCGAGGAGAGCCGAGGTGTCAAAGAGTTGTACTGTGATTTGAATAAGAATCACAGCGGATGAATATGACAGGTGCCGGCCGTGCTCTAAGTAAGTAAGAACCCTGCCCTGTTAAGTTCAAACCTAACGAACGATTTTACCTCTTTAGGGTTTGTATGAGTATAAATAATATTTTGTGTAGTGAAGCAGACTCGCGACATGTGGCACCGTTCCGCCCAATCATATGTACTAACGCAGCCCCTCGGAGTACATAACAAACACTCTGAGCGGAGTCCATTGAGATTTGGTTTGCAGTGCAGGGGCTGCGAATGCGATGCTGGCCTCATAGGTGCCTACTTCATCCCTCTTGAAGGATCCAAAACCGCACTTGGGGGGCAAATAATATGTGCAAGAAGGTCGTCCCATCCCGAGCTTACCGCTT
The DNA here is from genome assembly GCA_946902875.1 of Nematopogon swammerdamellus. Lineage (NCBI taxonomy): Eukaryota > Metazoa > Arthropoda > Insecta > Lepidoptera > Adelidae > Nematopogon > Nematopogon swammerdamellus. The sequence goes on from OX336336.1 coordinate 15,403,604, forward strand.
CTAAAGATAAAATACCTACATAACCGATTGGTTCGCACTTACCCGCGGTAATTCAACCGTGTATGAAATGAATGCAATCCGTCCAGTGCCTGTGTTTAGGAGTGCGCCACAGTATAATGCGGGAGCGGCTATCCCGGCACGGCTCGGGCACCAGCCCCGTGCACCCAGCGCATTCCCCCAACCCTATGCTCGCGAGTCAAATCACTACATCTCCTCGACTTGCCTCGACAATCTCGCGCCCGCGCCGCGGAAGTGTCGTTCGGCGCCGGTGCGGTGCCGAGTGGAGACATGCAGAGCGTACGGCGCATACTAATCTGGGGAGCACTACCATCGATACGATAGTACCTATTAAATATTCTGTGGCACTACTCAAGTAGACGGCAGATTAACAGGCGCAAAAGGATTCTATAAACGCGAACATCTCTATCTCTATCTCTACTCTCTACTTCTTATAAAAGGGAACGACTGTCTGTATGTATGCATGTTTGTGGTAAACTTCGAAACCACTCAACAGATTTTGATGCGGTTTGCTCCAATGGAAAGAGTAGTTCTTGAGGCTCACTATATGCCATCACCATCACGCTAAATAGCTTTAGGGCTGAGCAGTATCAAAGAAAGTAGAGTATGAACGAAATTTAGTGTAGAATGGTAGCGCCGGATGGAGAGGGGAGAGAAGGGAGGAGGCCTCCTCCCCTCCGTCCTTCCGAAGGGGAGGAAATGAGCGAGGGAAGGAAGGAGAGGGAGGGATAGAGAGAGGGAGAGAGAATCTAAGAGAAGCGATCGTTGTATTGTATTGTATTGTCCTAAAGTGCCTATAAGTGAGCCTCTCAAGAACTACTCTTTACATTAATGCAGACCGCATCAAAATCTGTCCAGTGGTTCCGGAGTTTAACCAAACATACATACAGACAGACGTTCGCTTTTATAAGAAGTAGAGAAGAGTTGAGAAGATAAGATGATTATGATGAGTGGTAAGACCGTCTGAATCGACACATAAAATGTTAGGTGTTCCATCTGTCGCCAGTGATAGGAGTGGAACAGGATAAGTGCCATGTTCGCAAGATGTACCGCTAGGTAGAGCACGTCCGTGCTGCTCGTTATTCCGTGGTGCAGCTCGCACATCTATCCGGAACGTCTGCCAGGTAGGAGGAGGAGCGTAACGTACATCAGTATGCGCGGCGCGAGATCTCCGAGAGAATCCGTCTCCACTCCACTCTCCGCCCGCAGCCGGGGCGCGGGGGCGGAAGACATGCGATCTCTCCACTTCACGATCAATTCCACTTAAATGGGCGCAGAATCTCATTAACAGCGGTGTTAAACGTGAGATGAAACATGGAGATAGAGAACGAAATAAACAACGAGCGCACATACTTTTTATTCCTAGAAATAGGAGATGTAGGCAAAAAAATAGTTATATTTGTTGAGGGAACGGCTCACAGAGCAAAAAAGTCCGGCCGGGCGCGGGCGGTGTGGCCCGATCGTCGTTCTGTGGAACGGCTACATATAAGGAGACACGACACGAGTAAACATGGTTGGAAGGTAGCAGCCGCGTCCTCACCTGGACTTTGCTTGGACTACAAAGCAGTTGAACGACCCATGTCAGAGGTAGTCAAACCCGTGTCGTGATAGATAAGTGAACTCTATGAATATCGATTAAGATTACCCGACTCTCCGCCCATTCATTTGTCTAAGTTGGAGGTATTTGAGACGGCATCGAAAAACCTGTATGCAGCTGACGTATTTTCTTGCTCGATGATTGCATCATCTGAAAATCATCACCTTTGGAAAAGTGTTTCGTGGCTTGCTGGTTCGTTTGACCGTGCTCGCCGGTCCACCGCCGCGCCGCCTCCGCGCCCGCTGCGTCGTCGTTCGTCAGCGGCGGCTCGGGATGCACGTCACGCTCACGCATCGCTCAATTTATTGCCACGTTCTGAAGAGGTCGGCGGCGGCGCGCCGGAAGCGGGCGCCCATAAGCACGCGGTGCTCACGGAAAGCAACAATAAGACGGTGATTTGTGTGAACGAAATGTTAGTCCCGTCTTCCACGCGACACCTTCCGGTAGGCGCGTGCCCGCGCATTCACAGTGCATTTTTCGCAAAGACCACCCCCTCCACTTCTGCGCTCTACACACGAAATTGCGACGCATAATGAAGATAATCGGAATTCATCTGGCATACACGTGGACAATTATATAACCGTGTTGACAGGACGACTGGGCAAGCAAGAGGTGTAATGTCTGACCTGGAGGATCAGTGTCCACATCGTAGAGACAAATTCACTGAGAATCCACCCAAATTAATTCAGTTTCCATTCCAACTAGATCCTCATGCGTATACGAGGGCATTGCCAATGATGAATGAATTTCCATTGTTGACATGCGCCATTTCAAATCTTGTAGAGAAAAGTGTTCAGATCACGTAACACGACTATGACTACAGTGTCATCTGGCATTCTTATGATCGAGTTTCGAGTAAAGGCGCTTAGTAACGCCACATGTGTATTTTTGAAGTATGTATGTAAGTATCCCGTGATAACTAGACCAATCTAAAGGCTAAAAACTACTGCAAAATATAGAACAATTCTTTGTCTATCGATCACACTTTTTTGGTTGTAAAATTTTAACATTCTATATACGTACAAGCTATACGGTAACCAAATGTCGATTTTTTTCTTCCGCGTGATTGAAGACTTGATAGAAACTAAACAGAATCTGAATGGAATTTTTATAGAAAAATGGCGCCATTTGTTATATCTATTGATCACACGCTTTTCAAAGTTCTAATGCGAAGGATCGCAAATTTATGAAAAAATACCTTATGAAAACTACTACGCGCTACACCGTTGACGTTACTAGGCGCCTTAAGAAAATAACTTGCCAGGTTAGAAGTTTTGCAAAGAACTTCGCGACTGTCTCCTGATCTTCATTAGAATGCAGGTGCAGAGTGCGGGGCGGGTGGGCCGGTAGGAGGCGCAGAGGTGGGAAGGTGGGATGAGGGAGTGGGAGTTCACTACGGGCTACAGGTATATGGAGATGCGCGAAACGTCGCCGCCGCACCCGTCACACCACCTCCCCGTCACGACATGAGGCGTCACTCCGCCGCTCCGCGCCGTCACACGCCGTCATCGCTGATCTGACACGTGCCGGACGTTCTAACTCATCGTCAGCACGCTGCAGGTTTTTTGTTTTTTTTTTTTATGACGAAATGGCCACACACTAACAAGATAATAAGTGTTGCTCCAAACGAAAACTGAACGTAAAAAAGATACGCTCTATCTAACTAACCTAAGGAATTGAGTTTTTGATAGAGCAATGTTCGTACGGAAGGTAGCTGTTTGAATAGCGCGAGAAATGTCTTAAAATACTTACAAAAATCAATGCCACCTCTCATTTGAACGATTTGTTGGTAAAATGTTTAATTCCACACCGGATTAAATAAACAAAAAAAAATATCAGACGGATAAACTGCCGGTTAACTATCTCACGAGTAAGCGTGCTCATAACAAATCTATGTATGTAAAAAAGCGGTAAAGTGCGAGTTGTACTCGCGAACCCAGGTTCCGTACAGGTTGAGACTGTAACATATTAAGAGCGATATGTTGTTGAGCAAAGATTCTAGGTCTCTGTTGTTGAACCTATATCTAAGCCATAACTGTTTGGGATGGCTAAAAGCTGTCTCTGTGACACCACCTTCGTCGTCAATATTAGAGAAAATACCATCAATCAACGGCAGTCAAATCTCGCGTTGGCACTTCGGTTGGCAGAGCGGGTCGAAGCGGCTCCACCGCCGCCGCCGCCCCTCCGCGCCGCCTCGCCGTATTGATTGTAGGGGGCACAATTTTTGCTCGTTTTCGAAGATTTTGTGTGTTCAATTTAATTTAAAAAAAAATTGTTTTTATTCTACAAGTCGACCCGGTTCCGGCACTTTACCATATAAAAATATCTTACATTCGATCACCCCGTTGTTGGGGCAATTTTTAATACGTTTTGAAAATGTCTCTAGAGCTTATGCAAAATTATATTCTCTGTTTTCGTACCAAATTTTAACGAGGTACGGATCAACACTTTAGATGTTATGTATGATCCTTTGACAGACGGACAGACGAACGGACGCATGTTACACCATTAGGTTCCGTTTTCACCTCTTTGAGGTAAAAAACCTAAAGATGTAGAGACACAGACTCGTTATCAGCAAATTAATTACGTAGGACGTACGGGTTATTTAACTCACCACCACCGGCTAATTCCTAACTACCTCTACCACCACAACCTAATAAGAACGAGGGTCAAAATAATTAAAATTCATATACATCAAATGTTACAGCTAACTTGTATATAATTTTGTTAATTGGAAAATTTCTCGAAAACGTTAAAGCGTCTGCCATCCGCATCGTTAGTTTGATGTGGTACTGTGCGGTCACATCATGATTGTGTAACCCGTGGTGGCTGTGCGGGGCGGCGCGCGTCGCGTCGGGCGGACGGAGTTGATCATGCGTCGGTCGGCGGCTATGTTGGTTGATGCAGTCGATCGAATAAGTAGTAACGCTGCGGGATTTAAAATTGATTCTCGTGAGAACCGGACGTGTAGAGACGTGACGGTGGTGCAGCGGGCGGGGCAGGCGAGTCGAGCGAGCGCCGCCGCCACCGACCCGACCGGTCACCAGACTCTAGTGAGAAGACACCGCCACCTATCGGTTATCGATCGATCGACTCACCGCACACCGACTCATCGTCCCGCGTCCGTCCACAGACACTGGGCAGCCAACGTTCCAACGAGACATTCACAATTTATCATAGCCCCGAAGCCTTACCTTTGAAAATATTTCCGCGAACTTCTAATGTTCTTAATTAGTAGCTTACGAAGAAAACGTAGCATGCTATACTCGTACATTTAATGTGTGGTCCCCCGTCCCGCCCGGCCGGCCCGGAGGATAACACCGGATTTGATTTGGCTGTTTCGTGTGCTCTGTGTCTATGTAGCAGTAGCTGGAGGGAAATGTACAAGCTGTCGTAATTATTATGCTTCACTACGGATGATAGTAAATAATAGAGGAGCAGCGGGGAGACGGAGCACAATAATTTATTGACATCATAAAGCGTAATGGGCCAATTCCTCGAACTCTGAAAATGTTAATACGGTGTACAACGTGTTACATTATCCACTCATACCGTACTCTGCGACTAGGCATTGCTGAAGGGTGGTGGGGTGGTAGGTACCGAGATCGCTCCGACAGACATCGCAATGCCGAGCAAACGACAAATTTATTCAAACGACGGTACAACGAATAACAATCGACCGGTCCCCCAGGAGCGGTAATGTAACATTTAGCATACCTACTAACTACTGCTCGTTATTGTCACAATAAACCCATGACCGTAGATAACCCTTCCCGGACATCTTCCGAACCATTTAGTTACAATGAAAACCGATGAATAATGCTTGAATGAAAATTGCTTTTCACTTCTCTGAAACGCTCGGCTTGGATCGCGAGAACGCGACAACAGAAAATAACCAGCCTAGTGCGAGTCGGACTCGCGCAGCGAGGTTTCCGCCCACTTTTTGTGGGCGGAACCGAAAGTGAAAAAAATAATTAAGTGAAAAAAAAAGTGAAGAAAATATTTAGTGAAAAAGATATTTTTTTCCGTAATATCCGCCATGACGACACATATTCTGTGAAAATTTCAACCGGCTAGCTATTACGGTTCCAAAGATACAGCAGAGGGCAGACAAACAGACAGACGGGCGTAGGCTTAGTAATAGGCTGCCGTACGGGGTACGGAAACTTAAAACCAGCCAAGTGCGAGTCGAACTCGCGCACCGAGGGTTCCGTATCGGCATGTCATGGTCAGCGCCACTTACGCCATCTATGGCGTGTTTATAAAGTGCTTCATATTAGTTAAAATGCTTCATACTCTTTTCGGTAGATGGCGCGCATACACTTTTTAGTTTCTTCTATGGGAGCCCCCGTGATTTTTTTTACTTTTTCTTATTTTTTTTTATTATTTGTTGTTATATCGGCCATAATAATAATAATAACACATCTTCTGTGAAAATGTCAACGGGCAACCTATTACGGTTCAAGAGATAAAGCCCTCGGGCAGACAGACAGACAGACAGACAGACGGCGTAGGCTTAGTAATAGGGTCCCGTACCGGATACGGAACCCTAAAAATGGGTGGCTATTTCCATTGCTATTCCAAAAGTTAATCTAAAGAAGTAACGTTACTTCAGAACAAATATCTCATCTGTGCTTGCCCTTGCATAGCATTACATAGCATTGCTATAGCGAACTTAGGCCCACTTGCACCAACACGAGTTTAAAGTTAAGTAGCGAGCTATGGATTTAAACGCGGTTCCCACAGTTAACGGGTGCTAGCTTAACGAGTTAAGTTAAACTGGTTTATATATTAAATTTGTGTTGGTGCAAGTGGGCCTTAGAAAGCTTGGACGGCTACTAGCAGTAAATTTTATACAAAAATGTTGGCCTGGCCAGCCCGTGGCAGCAATTACAGCTACCGAAGACTTCGGCCTCTATAGCCGAACAATAAAGCTAACGATAAAAGTGTTAGGGACCGGACCTTTGATTTTATGAGGGCTGTAGATTTATATTAACAGGTCCATAACGACAACGACGACGACGACGACGCGGTGCGGCTGGCTGGACTAAGCAGGTGGACATTCTCGCACCTACACAATACACGTAGGTACCGCAGCGCTTCCCATTAATTTCACACACATATACATACTCACTTCATTTCACTATTAACGAACAGATGTTTAGGAAAATCACAAAGTGAAACTACTTCTGAACTGAGTTAGACAGACAAGGGAGGGTGTGCAGGCAACATGAAAAGCAAAACGAATAAAGAAAATACAAGAATAGGTCGGAAGTGCCGCGTGGCGAGGCGGGGCTAGGAGGCAGACAATATAAAGTGGCCCTATGTCCCCACTCCCCCGGGCATAGACGAGGCAGAAGCGATTAAGTATCTCGCGACCCAGAGACAAACTTTGCCAATATCCGGCGGAAGCGTGCGAAAAAAAAACGTCACCATATTTTTTGCATTTAACTTTGTAACCGTTTTCAAAAGAGCGTATTTAAATTGAAAGTGCCTTCAGGTCTTTGCGCAAGTTTTGTAATTCGCTTTATTCTCGAGCCGCAATTTATAGCAGAGCTTGTAGGTAGAGTAGAATTACGAGCGAGCGCGGTAATGTTATAAGCACGTTCTATTTATTTTCACAGCTTTTAGGTTTACGTGAGGAACTTTTAAAATTAATTTAGCCTAATCGGTAAAAATAAATAAACTAAGTGCAGACAGAATGCAGGAGCTTGCGTCACACTATAGAACGTGCAACTGTTCGAAATTTGGACGTCACGACCTGGTGGCGAAGTTGCTAACGCGTTGGCGGCTCGTGCCAAAGGTTCAGCTTCGAATCCTGGTCGGAATTTATTTTTCTCTTTATTATCGGCTTTGCATCTGTCCATATAATGAAGAAAAACTACGGGTGTTCAGTGTTGGTTTCTCGGGTGGTTCTTCTTTCTGTTTAAAAAGTTAAAAAAATATGCATCTTTCTCAAAGACATTTTATGCTACTGAAAACAAAAATACTTCACACAATAATGATTTGTTTTCACTTTGTGTGAAGTAGATCTTTCAATACTCGAGACTGACAGTAATGAGGCCAAGTTATAAAAAATAAGAACTGACATTTTCGTTGTATATCCATCCATACCCACCGTACCATTTTAAAATTTCTAATGAATATTTTATTCAAATTGTATTTGCAGTCAGTTCTCAAGAAACCTGTACTTACTACGTGATTTTATACGCACGCAATTTTATTATTTTTTATTTTAATATTTTTTTTATATATTATGTTATTCCGGGACCGAGATATACACTGTCATACATTTCATTATACAACGTTTCGTCAAAATCTGTTCTGTGTTTTTTGCGTGATGCGGGTACAGACAAACAGGCAGACAAACATTTTAAAAACTGTTCTAACATATTCAGTTACTCATTTTAAGTCGTCCTGGGTGTTTTTTTTTTTTCGAATATATTCAATGTAGACTTTTTTGCATTTACGATTTTATTATACAGATGACTAGGTATAGGTCATACATAAAGCAAACCAGGTACTCCTAAGCCTATTTGGAGCAAAAAAGTTAGATGACATTTTGTTCTACATTGAACTTTTTTTTTCCATAAATAAAATTATTTAGTTTTGCATGGAAAAAAAAAAGTTCACCGTAGAACAAAATGTCATGTAACTTTTTTGCTCCAAATAGGCTCAGGAGTACCTGGTTTGCTTTATGACCTATAGTCATCAAACACTGAACTGAAATCACAGTTAAGCTTCTTCACTTCAAGACAGCCAAACCATAATGATCAATGCAATGGTTTTTTCATGATTCATGATTTCATGAAAGCCAAATTCAAATATTAGGAAAAACATAATATAAAATCATATATCCTAGAAGAACTTATACGGACATTTGGAAATACTAGCTCTGCCGACTCAGCCTACAGCGACAGGCGAGACCCTCGCACAAATACTCCGCATAAATCTGCCGCGACTAGGTACTTCCACACAATAAGCTGCCAATAGGCAATCTGACGCAGGCGACTCTACGCCCGCCCTCAAACAAATAACCGACAGGTCCGCCGCCTGCTGCGGGGACTCACTCGAGTGCCAAAGTTTAAACGGTAGGACAAGTCCTTACGCTGCGCCTATCCTGAATGATGAATCAGAATCTTATTCTGTGTGATTTTTCAGGGATTTGCTCAATTGCATGGCCATGTCTATTTCCTGTCTTGTAGGTACTGGTAGTTCGAGGGGACTGCGGCGGAAACTGTCATGTTGTCTGATGATAAGAGTTACGAATACGGAACCCTAAAAAGTAAAAAGTGTGTACTTGCAGAGACTGATATCTGATTGATAATGTAACAGTCTTTTTCTGATCTAAGAATTACATTTCCGCACATATGTACGAGTATAGTATGCATGTGTCATACATATCATAACCAGTTCCACTCCTCGAAGTATCTTGTATTAAGGTGTGAGACTGCCTCTCAATCGAATTTCAAGAAGTGTACTGCCAATATTACTTACATGACAGATTCAATTTTAATATATGTAAATTCATTCATTATTAAGTCCCCCTGACAGCAGGTTAATGCGGGTTTACTTTTGCGAGACTTACTGTCCTTGTTTCAGCCACCTGTTAGATGACCTAGCGAAATACAAGAATCCCGCATAAAGATTTTTGAAGTGAAAACTTCTTTAGCGGCGCTTGGCACTTTTTATATGGGGGAAAAAATCTATGTTCGCTTCAGCGCGTCAGATAACAATCTATCGTTGCTATGACAACCGCGTCAGATAACAATCTATCGTTGCTATGACAACCGTGTCAGATAACAATCTATCGTTGCTATGACAACCGCGTCAGATAACAATCTATCGTTGCTATGACAACCGCGTCAGATAACAATCTATCGTTGCTATGACAACCGCGTCAGATAACAATCTATAGTTGCTATGACAACCGCGTCAGATAACAATCTATTGTTGCTGACAACCGCGTCAGATAACAATCTATTGTTGCTGACAACCGCGTCAGATAACAATATATCGTTGCTATGACGACGCTCAATACATGACATCTCAAAGTTCTGCAAAATGAATGTAGGGTTCCGTAACAAATGCATGTCTGTCCGTTCTACTAAATTTAACATTTATTTCAAAATGAATGTAGGGTTCCGTAACAAATGCTGTAACGGGCATATGGGCACATCTGAAATAACAGCGCTGCGCCATCTGGCGGAAGAGAGCGCAGATAGCTACGTACCGCGGACACGCAGCAAGGAACCTAAGCGACGTAGTGAGCCGGCTTACCGACAGGCCGCGCAGAGCACCACGAGTGCAGGTTAGGAAAGGAAACGTGTTCGACCGGCAGACATCTTACCGCCATTAAGAAACGAGGTCGACATATATTAAATCGAGAGTGATACGCACTGTACCGTCGAGCTAAAGAAGTGAAGCTGAGTCGAACGTCGCACAAGACTAACAAAGATCCAGAGAACAACAGAGAGGGTGAGTGGCCGAATGGCAGCAATATTTATTTCACCGCGGTCGCCGGGAGCGAACCCACTCCCGCGAAAGGGGCGACGGAAGGTTAAAACAGAACAACGATGTGATTGCAGGCCTTCCGGAACGCCCTCTCTGCTTACGGCCAGCGAACGGAGACTCCGGGTGCACTGCCCCGCGGTCCGGCGGACGAGACTACGTCGCAGATAAGTGAAACAGAGTAATACAAGTATATCTTCGAGTGCGGTACGGCAACCCACGTGCGACGTCCGGTGACCGAGCGGACGGGCCCGGATAGGCGTGCGGTGCCCCCCCCCCCCGCGCGTCGGACCCGCCGTCGTGCGGCCACGCGAGCCGACGGAGAAGCGCGGGAACCCGCTTGCCACGCGGTTCTCGAACGTTCGAATAAGTAGATAGCCGTGCCGAGTGGAAGTGCAGAGGACAATAATATCGCACCTCGTCCTAAAACGAATTGTTTAAGGAGCGATAAGACCGGTTCTCCCGAAAGTATGCAAGAGAAATAGCGTATTATTTAGTGAAACATATACGTGGTCCGGTACCGACCTTGTCCGTGAACTGGGTAGGTATAATAAATTGGACGTTGAGAAATTTCGTGTGACGGTCGTGTAATATTGGTGTACGAGTACCTTGCGGGATTCGGGCGCAGTGCGCAGCGAGTCAGTCCCACAGTATATTATCGAAAGTTTGATAACGTGATTGTGTACTAAAGTGAACCTTGTTGGGTATAACAAAATATTAGTTAATTTGTGTGTATTACGAAAGAGTAAGGTAAAGGTAAATGGTAGGACCCACGCACAGAGTGCGGCAAGTCCGGGTATTGAAAGTTTGACAACTTTACATTTTGTACTAAAGTGAACCCTGTAAGATTTAGTGAGATTTCTGATAATTCTTGTATATTGTGCAATAGTAACGGGAGAGTCAATCGCGAGACCCATGCACAGAGTGCGGCAAGTCCGGGTGTTGAAAGTTTGACAACTTTACATTTTGTACTAAAGTGAACCCTGTTAGATTTAGTGAGATTTCTGATAATTCTTGTATATTGTGCAATAGTAACGGGAGAGTAAATCGCGAGACCCACGCACAGAGTGCGGCAAGTCTGGGTGTTGAAAGTTTGACCACTTTACATTTTGTACTAAAGTGAACCCTGTTAGATTTAGCCAGTTTTCTGATAATCCTTATACATCGTGTAACAGTAATGAGAGAGTAAATCGTGAGACCCACGCACAGAGTGCGGCAAGTCCGGGTGTCGAAAATTTGATAAAGTTATATTGTGTACTAATGTGAGACACGTTGATTCATAGTAGATATTGCGTGTAGTGTAGTAAGGAGAAGCGGGCACGTTTAGAAGCGGCCGCGGATCCACCGCCGTGCCCCGCCAATCCGTCATATCGGGAGGGTTATGAAAACTGGAGTGTACTAATCCGATCCAAACACCAATAATAACGAGCTAGCTAGGAAATTACGGGTAGACGCTCACCCGGCAACGAAGAGCGTCTGGCGCCCACTAGATTAGGTATATAAGATAAGACTGTTAGTAAGTAAGATTGTTCTTTGAAATTTAGTGTGTAGTATTAAGGTGTTTAGGGTAAGGTTATTTGATTGGAAATTACGTGTTTAGATATAAGGTGTAATTCGAAGTCCGTGTTTGACGTAGCCAAATAGTATTCAATAAATTGTGTGATCTTACTCAGCCGTTTCATTCGACCCACGCCCAGCTTATACCCCATCACAATGGCGCCTAATAAAGGAATGAACGGCTGGGTAGTCTAGTGGGAGATTCCATCAGAATCGAACCGGCATTGGACCACCGCTGAACTTAAAATTTTGGGAAAAAGTAATTCGAGTCATTTGGTAATTTAGAGACATTCAGGCAATACTTCAGCGACCGGAGGGGGGGTTTTCATAATTTTTTTAATTTTTTTTTAATAGCTCACCCAGGGATATAAAGTCAAACACGGTTTAGTCATAAGAGTAATAGAAGGTAATAGAACATTTAGGATTAAATAAGTAACAGTAAAGTCATCACGACACAGAGTCATTAAGCCACGCATTCGGGAAAACCGAAAATAGGCATAGGTAACCATGGATAGCAAATATTTATTGAAGGACGAGCTAGAATTCGAACTAGCATGTCGAGGAATAGGCCACATCTCAACAGTATCAGCGATGAAAAGTTTACTTCAACAGTTACTAGATCAAGAAAGTCAAGGTCAAATAGAATCAAAACAAGTAACACCGGAAGTATGCACCACCAACCCACTCGCACAGATGAACTTATGCGAACGCAAGGCAGAGGCATTAGCGGCAACAATCGCGGAAATGGAGTCAAACCCAGACTCAGTAGGATTCAGGCGTACATCCGCGAGGTTATTACATCTGCAAAGGCGGACACACGTAATTGTCACGGAGAGTGAGGAGCAGACGAACCGGAAGAAAGAACTCCAAGCAAAAATAAAGAAATGCATGGCAGAGTTGGCAAGACTCAGCGAAATCGAAGAAGAGAAGGACCAAGACCTGACACAAGAAGATATCGAAACAATACAAAAGTCGCTGGGACAGGAAGCAGAACAGATAGTGGGCAGAATAAAAAGCAATATACACCCAACTCGACAGCCGCAAAACGAGCAGCGCCAAGCCCAGCAAGAAATATCAGTATCAATGCCCAGACAAGGAAAAATACTACCGAGGACATCGACAGTGGACATAGAAGAACCGTCAAATAAACAGAACTTTAGAAGAAACAAACTCGTACCACTGAAGGACTGGGGAATTAGGTTCACAGGAACAGAATGTCAGAGCATCAACGCATTTATCGAAAGGATAAATGAGCTAAAGGATGCAAGAAACGCAACAGAGGAAGACCTATGGACATACGCAATCGACTTATTCGATAAAGACGCACTAGTGTGGTTCAGAGCGAACAGGAAATACTGCGACTCATGGGAGGAACTACAAGCAATGCTCAAAATAAATTTCCAACGCCCATACTACCAAGAGGAGCTACTAGAAGAAATAAGAAAGCGGACTCAAGGCAAAGAAGAGAAAGTCATATTATACATAGCCATCATGGAAAACCTCTTCAACAGACTGCCGGAAAAGTTACCAGAAAACCAGAAGCTAAACATAATACGGAAAAACCTACAGCCATACTATCAACAAGCCATATGTAGGGACCATTTCGACACAATGTACGAGCTTACAACAGTAGCAAGATTATTGGAAAGAACAAAAATAAACTGCGAGACATTCAAGGAACCAACAAAGACCGAGTCATCTATGGAACCAGACTTAGCATACCAACGACCTAACAGACATGAAATGTGCGAGATCCAACCACCCAGACTGCCAAGCGAAACGACACGATCGAAGTGTTGGAACTGCCGCAAAGAAGGCCACTTGTTTAGACAGTGCAACACCCCTAGACAGAGACTATTCTGCTTCAAATGCGGTAAGTTCGGCATCACGTTCAATGATTGTAAGTGTAATCAGCCGGGAAACGAGAAAGGAGTGACCACAAAACCTGCCATGTAGTCACTCAGACACAAACAACAACAAAAAAAGAATGGCAGGATTGGGTGAAAACGGTTTCGAACTTCTTCAAAAAAATTCCAAAGTTATGCAGCATTGACAAACGAGAAGACAACAGGTACTACTGCAAGGTGGACATTTTAGGCACACAACACGTAGGTCTATTAGACTGCGGAGCGACGGTAACCGCAGTAACAAAAAAGTTCAGTGAACGACTAGTCGCAAAAGGACTAAAAGTTCAGAACAGAAGGTCGGAAAAACTTTCGCTAGCCGACAAGAGTGAGAAATATTCACAGGGAGTTATAGATGTGCCATTCGAATGCTTCGAGCAATACAAGATTATACCAGTCCACGTTTTGGAAGAAATGAACCACGACATCATACTAGGCATGGACTTCCTCGACGCATACGGCATACGCTTGACGAGAAATACAAGTAAAATACAACTAGACATGTGGAAATTACACCGTACGAACGGAGAAGGGATAGAGACACTGGAACAGAAACAAGCAGTAATAGCGAGGAGCGAAATGTCACCAGAACAAGAACGACAACTAGAAGACGTAATAAATAAAATGGCATCAAACATCGGCAAAGGGTTAGGCCGAACGAACATGATGACACACGAAATCGACACGAGCGACAACAAGCCAGTGAAACAAAGGCAGTACCCCTTCTCACCAAATATAATCAAGTTGATGGAAACAGAATTAAAGGACATGATAGACAAAGACGTAATAGAGCCATCCTACAGCTCATGGAGCTTACCAATCCTGCTTGTACAAAAACCGGGAAAAAATCGCCTATGCCTAGACAGCAGACAATTGAACAAAGTCACCAAAACGGATTCATACCCCCTACCACGCGTGACATCCATACTGGATAACTTGAGAAACGCAAAATACCTCTCGACTCTAGACCTGAAATCGGCATTCTGGCAAATACCTCTGGAAGAGAGCAGTAAGGAAAAAACAGCATTTGCAATACAAGGTAAAGGGTTATACCAGTTCAAGGTTATGCCATTCGGACTAGTCAACGCTGCACAAACACAACAACGATTAATGGACAAGATATTTCCCCCGGAACTAGAAGGAAAGGTGTTTACATACCTAGATGACATCGTAATTTGCAACCAAAATTTTGAAGACCATTTAGAAACATTAAAAGACGTAATGAGACGATTGCAAGAAGCTAAACTTACAGTCAACATAGAGAAGTGTCAATTTGGAAGAGAGTCACTAAGGTACCTAGGATACGTAGTAGACAAGGACGGTCTCCGAACAGATACCGAAAAAGTCGAGAGCATAGTCAATTACCCGAGACCGTCAACTTATACAGAACTAAAGAGGTTCATCGGGTTGGCAAGCTGGTATCGGAGATTCGTCCCAAACTTCTCAATGATAGCTGGGCCACTACACGAGTTGACGAAGGGCAATAGCAAAAAACTGACATGGTCCGAGTCAGCCGAGAAATCATTTAGGGAATTGAAAACGGTACTCACGTCGACGCCGGTCCTCACCTGCCCGGATTTCGCGAAACCTTTCACCATCGAATGCGACGCGTCAAATCACGGAACCGGGGCGGTACTAGTACAGGAGATCGAAGGAAAAGAAAAACCGGTGGCGTACACGAGTAAAAAACTATCAGAACGAGAGACAAAGTACTCGGCGTCAGAAAGAGAACTTTTAAGCGTCATTCACGCAATAGAGAAATTTAGACCGTACATCGAAGGGACACAGTTCACAGTCATTACGGACCACAGTGCACTGCAATGGCTCAACAACGCGAAAGATCCACACGGAAGACTAGCAAGATGGTCACTACGCCTGCAACAATTCTCGTTCATAATAAAACATAAAAAAGGAAAGGAGAACATCGTGCCTGACGCGTTGTCAAGAGCAATACCACAACCAGAAGTGAATGCCATAGACATACAAGAATCCGACAAAGATGAGTGGTACAAAAACGTAGAAAACAAAATAGTCAACAAGAAAGCAGGCAACTTATGGCAATTGCACCACGGAAGCGTGTGGAGATACATGAAACTCCGACAATTCCCAAACGAAGACGACTCATGGAAACAAGCTATACCTTCAGACAAAAGGATTGAGGTGCTAAAGAAATGCCATGACGAACCAACAGCAGGCCATTTAGGCATGAAAAAGACCATCAACAGAGTGAAACAACACTTCTACTGGCCGACATTGATAAAGGACACAAAGGAATATGTACGGAAATGCGAGGTATGCGCCCAACAAAAATCTAGCCAGGAAAGACCAATCGGGTTAATGGGTAAACACAGGGACGTAGCGAACCCATTCGAAGTGATATCACTGGACCTATTAGGACCATACCCAAGGTCGAAAAAGGGGAACACCATGTTATTGGTAATATCGGACTGGTTCAGTAAATACACCCTGTTATTCCCAATAAGAAATGCGACGGCGGACACGATAAATAAGATCATAGAGGAACAAATATTTCTAATATACGGGGTACCAAAAGCAATTATAAGTGACAACGGAACACAATTCACAGCAAAAAAGACAAAAGAACTGTGCGAAGAATACAAAACACAGCTATGGTTCACCCCCCATTATCACCCACAAGCGAACCCCACGGAACGCGTGAACAGGGTGCTAGTCACGGCAATAGGGTCCTATATAGAAAAAGATCACAAGGATTGGGACAGAAACATTCCTCAAATAGGTCACGCCATAAGAACCGCCGTACACGAGGTCACGGGGAAAACACCAGCATTCCTAGTCTTCGGTAGAGAGACATCGGTACTGGGTCACAACATAAGCGGAATATCGGAAAATGAGCCGATCACATTCGATCGAACACAAACATCGGAGAAATTGGAAGAAATGCGAAAGATATACGACGACGTCAGAAAGAAAATGAAGGCAGCACATGATAGGAATGAGAAACATTACAATCTGAGACGAAGAGTACACAACTTCAGAGAAGGGCAGATCGTCTGGCGAAAAACTAAATTCTTATCGAACGCCGGCAATAACTTCTGCGCAAAACTAGCACCGAAATTCGAGAAAGCAGTAATCGACAAAACATTGTCAAAAGACGTCTTCCTACTCAGAAACATGAAAGGCAAGGAAATCGGCAAATGGCACGCTTCGGACCTAAAACCGGCAGCGCAATAACCCAAGGAATCCGGGTCGGATTCCAGGAGAGGAGGGGGGATATTGTAACGGGCATATGGGCACATCTGAAATAACAGCGCTGCGCCATCTGGCGGAAGAGAGCGCAGATAGCTACGTACCGCGGACACGCAGCAAGGAACCTAAGCGACGTAGTGAGCCGGCTTACCGACAGGCCGCGCAGAGCACCACGAGTGCAGGTTAGGAAAGGAAACGTGTTCGACCGGCAGACATCTTACCGCCATTAAGAAACGAGGTCGACATATATTAAATCGAGAGTGATACGCACTGTACCGTCGAGCTAAAGAAGTGAAGCTGAGTCGAACGTCGCACAAGACTAACAAAGATCCAGAGAACAACAGAGAGGGTGAGTGGCCGAATGGCAGCAATATTTATTTCACCGCGGTCGCCGGGAGCGAACCCACTCCCGCGAAAGGGGCGACGGAAGGTTAAAACAGAACAACGATGTGATTGCAGGCCTTCCGGAACGCCCTCTCTGCTTACGGCCAGCGAACGGAGACTCCGGGTGCACTGCCCCGCGGTCCGGCGGACGAGACTACGTCGCAGATAAGTGAAACAGAGTAATACAAGTATATCTTCGAGTGCGGTACGGCAACCCACGTGCGACGTCCGGTGACCGAGCGGACGGGCCCGGATAGGCGTGCGGTGCCCCCCCCCGCGCGTCGGACCCGCCGTCGTGCGGCCACGCGAGCCGACGGAGAAGCGCGGGAACCCGCTTGCCACGCGGTTCTCGAACGTTCGAATAAGTAGATAGCCGTGCCGAGTGGAAGTGCAGAGGACAATAATATCGCACCTCGTCCTAAAACGAATTGTTTAAGGAGCGATAAGACCGGTTCTCCCGAAAGTATGCAAGAGAAATAGCGTATTATTTAGTGAAACATATACGTGGTCCGGTACCGACCTTGTCCGTGAACTGGGTAGGTATAATAAATTGGACGTTGAGAAATTTCGTGTGACGGTCGTGTAATATTGGTGTACGAGTACCTTGCGGGATTCGGGCGCAGTGCGCAGCGAGTCAGTCCCACAGTATATTATCGAAAGTTTGATAACGTGATTGTGTACTAAAGTGAACCTTGTTGGGTATAACAAAATATTAGTTAATTTGTGTGTATTACGAAAGAGTAAGGTAAAGGTAAATGGTAGGACCCACGCACAGAGTGCGGCAAGTCCGGGTATTGAAAGTTTGACAACTTTACATTTTGTACTAAAGTGAACCCTGTAAGATTTAGTGAGATTTCTGATAATTCTTGTATATTGTGCAATAGTAACGGGAGAGTCAATCGCGAGACCCATGCACAGAGTGCGGCAAGTCCGGGTGTTGAAAGTTTGACAACTTTACATTTTGTACTAAAGTGAACCCTGTTAGATTTAGTGAGATTTCTGATAATTCTTGTATATTGTGCAATAGTAACGGGAGAGTAAATCGCGAGACCCACGCACAGAGTGCGGCAAGTCTGGGTGTTGAAAGTTTGACCACTTTACATTTTGTACTAAAGTGAACCCTGTTAGATTTAGCCAGTTTTCTGATAATCCTTATACATCGTGTAACAGTAATGAGAGAGTAAATCGTGAGACCCACGCACAGAGTGCGGCAAGTCCGGGTGTCGAAAATTTGATAAAGTTATATTGTGTACTAATGTGAGACACGTTGATTCATAGTAGATATTGCGTGTAGTGTAGTAAGGAGAAGCGGGCACGTTTAGAAGCGGCCGCGGATCCACCGCCGTGCCCCGCCAATCCGTCATATCGGGAGGGTTATGAAAACTGGAGTGTACTAATCCGATCCAAACACCAATAATAACGAGCTAGCTAGGAAATTACGGGTAGACGCTCACCCGGCAACGAAGAGCGTCTGGCGCCCACTAGATTAGGTATATAAGATAAGACTGTTAGTAAGTAAGATTGTTCTTTGAAATTTAGTGTGTAGTATTAAGGTGTTTAGGGTAAGGTTATTTGATTGGAAATTACGTGTTTAGATATAAGGTGTAATTCGAAGTCCGTGTTTGACGTAGCCAAATAGTATTCAATAAATTGTGTGATCTTACTCAGCCGTTTCATTCGACCCACGCCCAGCTTATACCCCATCACAATGCATGTCTATCCGTTCTACTAAATTTTACAATTTTCAACCAAGGTCCACCGACGGTTATTTTATAATAAAAGTAGGGTTCCGTAACAAGTTTATGTCTGTCTTAAATGCATGTCTGTCCGTCCTACTAAATTCAACTTTTTTTTTAAATATTTTTTTTTTCCATTAATGTTTTTTTAATATTTTTTTTTTATAAAATTTTTTTTTTAATAATTTTTTTTTCAAAAATTAAAAAAAAAAAAATTTTTTTTTCGTTCATTTATTTTTTATTTATTTTTTTAAGCAATGTTACGGTGTTGTTTTCACTTCTGCCGGCACTCCCGGAGTGCAACTGTGGTTTTTCTTTTCTTATACTCACTCATCGTCCACATCACTCGCAGGTGGACTCTAAAGTTTAACTATAACGTCACAAGTGGTAGTCGAGCGATTTCCTCTAGCAGCAATATGACCGCGACGACGACGCGGACAACGACATCGCGATGTGAACTAAAATACCATCGCTGCGTCTTATTAGTTTCTTCTTGCGCAATAAAGACGCTTATTGCACATTACGTCATTCATGGCGCTCGATATATCAAAGGTTCCCGACTGTGGTTTCCTTCAAAACTGCTTTTGTGCAAAGAATTATTCAAATAATAACTACTGAATGTTTGTGAGGCGGGTATTTGCGGCGCGCTCGGCCGCGGCGGCGGCGCGGTGGTGCGGCGCAGGTGACTGGCGCGACGCGCCGACGACGACGCGACACGGCTGGCTGGCGCATCTCGTCCATTGCTAGACTGGCGTTTTTTTTTTTATGGAAACACCCAGATGCCCTTTATCTTCATCCTGCGTCAGGTCGATGGAGAGTGGCGTCAGACCAACAGTTTGGAGAAGTTGAGTTTGCCTTCTCCAGCACCACGTCCGGCGTCCGGTCCCCTACAGTGTTTAATTACATCCGGCGGCGGCGGCGGTGCGGCGGTGGGCGGGAGGGAAGGGCAGGAGGTGGAGTACACCGGCTAGGGGGTGTCGCCACATTATAAAACTTCGATTATCGTTGTGTGGCCTAATGGAAGGCATTTATCCTTTTGTTGAAACCTTTTACTTTAAAACATCGCGGACGACACAATGAGTTTCCGTAAGAGATACAAAGTACCTACAGTACGCGGCAGTATTATAGTGCACATCGGGCTTTAGAAAGAGACAATTCGGTTGTAGAGCGTAGTCCCTCTCGCCCTGTCGCACAGAGATGTGCGAGTTAGTGCGACAGAGACCAAGCTCTACAACCGGATTGACCATTTCTAAATCCCGACGTGCATTATTTACTGCCACGTACTGTACCTACATGTATACAATTTACTAATTAAATATATTTACAGATCGCCGCCGATCGGTATAGAATCCAAAGGTACAAAAGTTGGTATCTCCGGTATGACTTCTACCTTCTCGGTGCGGTGATATTGCCTGGTCGGAACATGTACTTTGGCCCCTCTGACTTAGCCGCCCACACCGTAATAAACCCACTGAAATCCACTGGGAATGAGGATGAAACGTTTGATGAAGCGACATGTACTGAAGTTTCTACTAATAATTACGCATACAAGTATTCTAAACAGTTACTTTCAAACGTAAAGTAACCCACTATACATACGAGTATAATATTATACCTCACAGAGTTTTGAAGTTTCCTATTATGACGCGCGGCGGGGCAAGCAAGAAGCAGCCGATCTTTGTACTGTTGCACCAACTTACACAATAAGAGTAATGATTGTTGAAGCTAATTAATCTGAATGCTCGGACAATGTGGTTGCTAACATTTTGTTAGTTTTTCGGCAAACATATTTCCGTGGGCACGATGCGCAGCCTGTTCGCAGTCCATAAGTTGATGCACCTAATGATGCGAGAATTTTCGCCGTATCAATAATGCCGCCCCCACTTGTCAGGCCATTCGGCCGCGCAACACTGTACGCTAAAATTAGTGAGTAAATGGTTTGTATTGGCTCCCGTTCCCGCCCCGCTGCGCTGGAGAAAGATTACGTTTGTTTCCGCTTCCGGCCGCGCGTAATAAGCGGCCACTACCGGAAGTGCGCCGCCGCGCATCCGCCACTCCGCCGCCGCGCCGCCCCCGCCTCCGTGCTATGGCCGTACCGGCTGATTTCAGAGTTGGCAAGCTTTAATGAATACATTTTCTTTTTATTTCAATCCCGTTGGAACAGTGCAAAAACACAAAACAGTAAAAGTCGCCATAATATGAGTTCGTAAATCTATAGAGCAAAAACCCTGCTCAGCGCGAAAACGAAATCTCAAGAAACATAATTTCGGATCGCTCTAAGTACTCGCGCACGGCCTCGTCCGCCCCGCCCCGCCGCGCCGCCGCTTCCCCGCGCCGACACACGTAATGCACCCTGTGGCACCCTCGACCAGCAAGGCGGAAAGGCCATAACGCGCCGCGAAATCACAACACGGCAGGGCAGGTAGGCTCTTAAAAGTTACTCTTCGATCAGAAAACTAGGAAAACGCATGCGCGTTTAAACATTCAGAAATAATATATAGTAGGTAAAAGAGTTGGTGTTACGTTTCGCTCGCGTAATCCAGCTTTTTGTAAATTTTCGGTCAACCCTCCGAGAGCGGTGGCGGCCGCCCAGAGACTGACTCCCGCCCCCCGCGCGCGCTCGCCCAACTGCTAATTGTTACCAACCATCAACAAAGGCAGTGGTGACCGGCTATCTAAGCTATCTTCTACTCTACTCTACTCTACCGGACTACCGGACCACAAACACGAACAAGACCAAGCAAAATCTTATCGTCTAATTGATCCTTCTAATTTCTAACCGAGGCGCAATGAGGATTCCTAGCCTAGCAACAGTCCGCAAATCTGCTGGCATGGTTTCACGAGGAGAGGTTATTTAGGCTCTATCGACTGTACCATTGGTGTCTCGCCACAGCCACAACCATATGTAGGATTACATAATAAAGAGGCAGCAGCGGAATAACTGGTACAAAATTAGTCCAGGTAGGCATCACATCACTCGCGGAAAAAGATCCTATAACCATCCTTAGTTGTGCCAGAAAGTTCCAATGAAAACACCATGTGAATTGATTGAGTACGAGTCGACTTGTAAGCGCTAGAACATTTCTAGTGCTAGAGCTGTGACAACTTTTTCGGCGTCATCAATTAGTGGTATGTGGTTCAGGCGTGCGTGCGTAATGTTAGCCCCTGGAGTCAAGTCACACACAGGCCGAAGGTTGCGGGGGTGGCGGCGAAGGCGGACGTGTGGGCCTCCGGACTCCTATTTCCAATTTGGCCCAGAGGGCCCGCGGGACCGCGCGCCGCGTCCCGCCCGCCGAGGCGGCCCGTGAGCCTTCCAGACGACCCGGAGACTATAAATCGTGGCCGAGAAAAGACCGAACGATCGAATGTACTTAGCGGCATAACGTAGGAACATAACACAGTAGAAAATGAGACCTGTCTTATTTTATTATATTAGCCATTTTCGCAGCTGAAATGAAACGGTGAGTGATATCTATTTTTAGGGTTCCGTATCTATACTGGAATATATTACTAAGCCTACGCCGTCCGTCCGTCCGTGCGTCTGTCCTTCCTTTAAAGCCGTAATAGGTAGCCGGTTGAAGTTTACAAAGAATGTGTTATTATGGGGGATATCCCAACAAATATTATAAAAAAAGTAAAACATATATTATTGATTTTTTTAAATATAAAACATTATAATTCTTGTATGGGAACTTCCGTACAAGAAACGTGTTCTATCGTAAAAACGGTAACACATACAAGCGTCTAACTTGTGTGATTATTATAGTGCTAATTCTGAAGTAAAACAACAAATAATAAAACCCGGTCAATTACGTGGTGGTACGGAACCCTCGGTGAGCGAGTCCGACTCGCACTTGGCCGGTTTTTATGACTGTTCTCCCTGGACGCACGGAGACGTGTGATATAAGAAAACCCGACTGCATGTGAAATAGTGATGAGATGAATGTTTAAGAGAAATATTGAGTGTCCTCAGTTTGGTCACTATTAAGTACCTATTCTATGGTTCGGTAACGTTCTTGAAACCAGGCATTAAGAATTAAAATTAAAAAAGAAGACGAAACATTCTCTCTGTTTAGGATTCAAGGACTTCAGGTGTTTGCGGTTACAAGAATCTAATACAGAAGGCACTCATACCATACATACATTTGTATTGCAAGGCTCCTTAATAAATACGGAATATATTCCCTATCGTAATAAAAGTACCTATATATTCTGCTTTTTCCGCAAAACAAAACCATGTTTCGTTTCGCAATATCGATGGTTTCGCCCCGTTAATAAAACCAAAATAAATGCAGCCGTTATTGTATCTACATAATCTTGTCATAAGTGGGACCTTAATTAATTTCCCCCCTTACCATCAAAACATAATAAAAAAAACACAGCCCGGCAAATCGGAGCGGTGTTGGAGTGAGAGGAAGTGAGGGGGTCGTCGGCCAGATCACACAACGCGGAGGCGGGCGCGCGGCGGCTCGGTGCAGGAGGTTAGTATCGACGAGTGGGTCGGGTACTCGGGAGAGAGGCGCCGCCGTTATATTAATTTTAGCGCGACAACAGCGCTCGTATAAAACTAGATCACAGCGAGAGGGAAGACGAGGGTAGCTAGCGACATTACCTTACGATACTATACGAGCTCAGGGGCCGCGGGGATTGGGACCTGGGGACATGTGGCGCATCCATTCAGACAATAAACGAGTGTGGCTTTTTAACCATTGACTTATCTTTAGCATACCGCTAAAGATAAGGTTTATAACGAAATTTCACTCGTTTCGTTTTCGTACACACACGCTGAATCCTAAATGGTGCCGTGTGTCCACGCGGTAACATTCCAGTTCCACTCATATAATATCTGCGAACTGAATATAGGCTACATGTGATGGGCCAGCAGGAGCGATCTGTATTTATGGGAACACGGTGTCGGTGTCGTACGAGCTCTTTCTGAAAACTCGTATACGAGTACCTAGCGCATTGAAATAAGACTGGCGGAATCACCCGGCGGAATCGTCGACGTATCCAACAGTACAGTTACCCACCTACATAAATTACACGACAAACAATATTTCCTAAAATCTAAATACCTATGTGAATAAAACTTATAATAGTTCACATAATATTATTATAGATACATTTCCAATGCAGCCATTGTTGCGTACACGTAAAATCTGTTGATTTTTCAGGTATCGAATGGCTTCCCCTGAGCGGGACAATTGACATTATTTTAATTTTCAGCTGAATTGTTTTTTTAAGCGAAGCTTTTTAACGCACATTTGTGATGGGGACCTAACTCAGAAAAAGTTTAATGTCACGAAAGTGCGAACGGAAGTTGTAACGCTCCTCGCGCGTCGCCTGTTTGTGTTCCTGAATAAATAAATAAAATACTAGACTAAAGGACAACACAGACGAGGCTGCTGTGCGGCTATCTTACATCCAGCACGGTGGTGGTAGCGTCCCATCGGCTACAACTTGAGCTTACAACTTGAGGGGCAAGGGAAAGGAGGGACAGTTCTAGACACCGGTTCCGAAAGGTGAAACAGCATTGCGTTGTTTACACGTATGTAATTTGTTCTGTCAGAAAAAAACTCATTGGTGCATTTATGCTGGAATCTAACTTCGAATCTTGAGGTCAAGAGTCCAAGCCAAGACCGCGCCGACTACCCGCCGCTTGTGAATGTTCAAATATGCAATATTTATTCATCCAGTAAAACCAGTAAACCTGGTGACTGGTGAGACCGCGCGCGGTGCGGAGACCCGCCGACTGTGATTTCAGTCTGCGATAGACACGAAAGGCAGAAAGTAAGTAGGTACGGAAAGTGCACAAAATATACTTTGACGCTTCGCACTATAATTTGCCAGTAACACGACTCTCCCCCAATATTATTTCCTTCCTACGACATGCAGAGCAAGCTAACCTCACTCCTCAGCTCGCGCCGCCCCGCCTCCGCCGCGCAGCTCCTCCCCAGCGCAGCGCAGCGGTATCAGCGCTTACACCCCGACCCCGGCCGACCACAAGCGGTCGCGCGCGCGCGACGGGCGATAGTAAGCCGCTGAGAGAGCCTTTCCACACGCGAACGCAAATCCTACATCGTAAACCTTCCTGTAGATAGTCCTCCTCGTAGTCCTCCACTTTGTCGATATCAGTCAGCAGACATCAGCATCACAGACTTGCATAGAGCTAATATCAATCGGAATAACCAGTAATGATGTACCTATCTCTAAGATAATTACGAAACAGTAAATGAAACGACACGTTAGTTACGAATTTACGATAGATTCTCTGCTAACCTCATAAGTCATTTAACGTGATGAAAAGTAGCCTATAATTGATGGGAAGAACCAAGCTATCCGTAGAAGCAAACTTTATTAAAATCGGTTCAGTGGTTCTCGAGTTATAAGCGGACAGACAGACATACAGAAAGCAGACGTTGGATTTTATTAAAGGTAAGGATTAAGGATAGAGCATGCTGAGATTTCATACAATTTCTACGAGTATGTCGGTATGGATCACCTGTGTAAGTATTAGGTAAATATTTACCTGTAGAAAGCTCCACGAGAAATGATAAAATTGAAAATGAAAAATTAAATAAAAATATATTTATTATAAAAAAAGGTTTTAGCCTAGAAGACACAAAATAAAAATATAATAACTTTTAAAAGCTATGCTGCCATAAAACTCTGCCGAGACTAGAAGCAACGACAGGCGCCGCAGCCCGGATGTACCTACCTACTACAGGCGGGGTGGCTACAGACAGGGATACCATCTTATCGAATTTACAAGCCATTTGCCGCTTCTACCGTCTCCGACGACGTAATGGACGGCAGTAGAAAAGCTCAGGATCTGACCTGCGAGTTCACATTTCACGGAATCGTCGAATTATGCAGGCGCACGTTTTCTTTGTAACGCTCGGATTTTGCTTCCGAAGTGGTTTGAACATTTCCAATACTGCCTCGCCGTACACGTGGGGGTTGATGCGACATCTATTCTCTTTTTCGGTATCGAAAGCTATACTATTATTAGCACACACACTACTTAACGTAGTTATGTGCGGCCCACACGCGACGCTGGAATTGTTTAGTTAGACAGAGAACAAAACATCAGCCACGGCTATACTGCCAGGCGATAAAAATCACGCTCGCTCCGCTTTCCAGGGAGTTATCTGTCAACATGAGCGTCGCAACATTTTGTTCGGCACGTCGTCGGTGATTTGCTGCAAAAACAACGCTCTGTCAATATGACTAATGATCTCGTTTAGATACGCAATTCCGGAGGGGGTCGGACCCATCGGACCAGAGCCGCGGCCGCGCTGACTTCATCCTACCCGGAAAGAGATCCGGTATTATGGGGGAGGAACTGCGCGAACAATTTGCTACGAGTAGATACGACGAAGATTGCGGACACGCGTGGAAACAGGAGAAAACTTTCGACACCACAATGAAAACCACAACTAAATGTAGTTCAATTAGATTATCAAACTGTTTATTTGACGTTTGTGTACTTTTATTTGAAATATCCAAGCGTAGTCGTTGTTCACAGGCTTAGTTTGTAAGTAAACATCAGATTAGAGCTGTTTCTGGCAATACTGTGGTTCCGCGAGGTGGCATCTTATTGATTAAGTTCGCACTCACTGACGCAAGCAAGCGCAGTCGTATTAACTTTACGTCAGTTATTTATTATAATATTGTCAGGCCATACGGCCGCAGTCAATAGAACAAGCAGTTAGATTAAAAGCAGTTAATTTCGCCGGCAGCCTTGCGCTTGTAAACATTTACTTCGTCAGAACGGTGAGTGGTCATTATGTTGCTGGAAAGAGGCGACGCGACGCGCACTAACTAACCGACAATAATTAACGCCCGAGTGGGGTAACTGGGCGAGCTGAGGCATAAGCGGGGTAAACAGGGCAGAGGCGTGTGCGAGGGTTACTCATTAGTGTAACTGCGGGCCCTGAAGTCACACAGCACCACCTACTCATTCATTCGTCGGCTTACGAGATAAGCAATGTAAAGGAGGTAAAGGAAACCTTGGCCGCCTGTACCTTTGTTCCTTCTCCAATAGCGCCTTGCAGGTTTAAAGTGGTAACAATAGCTCCGATCTCTTTCGCAATCTTACTTTCTATAAGCGTGACAGTAGAACCTTCGTCAAATAACCCATAAGTAGGCAAGTAACTTCAGGTAAACCATTTTCTTCTTCTTATCATGTAAGTTATGTAGCTGTAGTTTCTTTATGACATTAATTTGTTGTATTTGTGGTCTTCCTCCAGTCCTCACGATGCAATAGAGAGTGGTGTCTGGCCTTGCACGATGCGCATCTTTTCTTGTCTTGTACTTGCAACGATCTCGTTCGTGCTAAGCTAGCAATCATTGCAAGCAAAGCCGTTGCTCACAAACTAAAAGATATATCATGTTAACTTCCATCTTCGTGAACATACCGCCTGTCAGGCCGGCATGGCATTCGCAACCCTAGCATACGACCGAATGTCCATAGGCGTCGTTATACACCTTATAGGTGTCTAAGCGCCATATGTCGCGCTTTCAACAAACAAAAAAACATGGGACACTTCTGAACCATATATTATGATCATCCATCACATTTACAGTAAGTGCATTTCAATTTATTTGACCTCTCAGAAACTATGTTGACATGAGTTAATGTCTCATCCATGACTTGTCAGCTCATCATCGGAAGTGGCGTGGAGCCTTCTGCAGTTGTCAGTAGTACAGGGCGCTTGATAATATTTTGAGGCTTAACATTTTTCAGTGGTAATTCTATTACTCCAGCGGTGCATGATTAAAATGATAGTGTTGAATTAGGTACTTACCTATTATTTATGATTGCAATTCTCTTTGGGGAATCGACGCATCCTTTTTCATTGTTTAATGTTTCGTCAAGCTGAGATGCGGTTTTTGAGAAAGAACGTTCGATTGTCAGCGCGCGCGGGAATTTTTTTTTTATTTTTAGGGTTCCGTACCTCAAAAGAGGAAAAAACGGAACCCTTATAGGATCACTTTGTTGTCCGTCTGGCTGGCTGGCTGGGTGTCTGTCTGTCAAGACCTTTTTTCTCAGGAACGGGTAGAGGTATCAAGTTGAAATTAATATCAAATACTAAGGTCTACGTTTCCTCGGAGGTGTAAAAAAATTAAGCTTATAGGTTCACGCAATCACTAGATACGCCCATTTAAGTCACATATTTTACTACCGGCAAACCAAATCAAAACCTATAGAGTACTTCCCGTTAACCTAGAATAATGAAATTTGGTAAGAAGCAAGGTCTTATAGCACAAGTAAAGGAAAAAATCCGAAAATTGTAAATTTATAGTTAGGTGACATTAAAAAAAAATTTAGTTTGTTTTGTATGTCAAGGTCCCTTTTTCTCAGGAACGGATCAAGATAACAAATTGAAATTAATATGAAATACTAAGATCTACGATCTCTTTAAGGTGTTGAATATTCAAGCTTCTAAATCAACGTAATCAAAAGATACGGCCATCTATGTCATATTTCATACTCGCAAACTCACTCAAAACAAATCAAAACCTATAGGGTATTTCCTGTTAACATAGAATCATAAAATTTGGTAAGAAGCAAGGTCTTACAGCACAAGT